>NW_019091698.1:36393-60128 GCF_001949145.1 Acanthaster planci
TACGCTTCGACCGGGACTTGCTTTGTTTAGCTTATTTACAATGTTGTCTCGCGGTTTACGCTTCGACCGGGGATATGCTAAACTATCACTTATATAAAATGCTATTGGTTATCGATCTGGAATTAAAACTGCTCTGGCCGTACGATAACAACAGAATTAAACTTGCGCTGGTGTAAGATTTCATTCATTTTGTGTCTGACTTATGCGGCAATAATGTATAAACTAATACAAGTAGAAAATAAAAACGATTCACATTTTGTTTCAATGTAAAACATCTGCCAAGGCAAATAAAACTTCGTTTAATTATTAAAAATATTGCTTTTTATGTTGCCTAGATGTACCCCTTCGAATGGTGTAGAGTATGATATGGGTCGATTCTTCGAGCGCCCTCTGATGACATGAACAGTTCGCGAAATTCAGCAACACGTGCCCGTACATTTTTCTCTCCGATCCAACACGATTTGTACGATGTCATCGCATTGAATATCTAAGTTCCGAAGCCACTTGCATTTTCGACGAAGTTAAATCTCTTTAGTTGTGCTTTATTCGTCCATTTACGATGAAATAATATCATCTTGCCACTGGTTGCATGGAATGTGAGATGCATTGTTGAGGAAAAGTCATGCCAACAAAATTACAAACGAACAAAGTTTCAATTTCAAGTGTACGAGCAGAGAGAAAAGGGTAAACACTGTTTTAGTCAACCAGACGTGGTTTCTCAGAGGAAGCCAGATACACAGGTACTTTCATCTTGAACAGATTTTTGTCTAGTAGCAAAAAAAAAACCTAAAAAACAAACAGACAAATGTAATTGAGCTATCATTGTGATGTAGAGCAGACATTAATAGCTTTATCGTAACTCAGTAGAAGTTTAACCTTCCAACCTGAAACAAACCCAAAGGTAGCCATCAGACTCCTTATAAGAACTCCTCAATTTGCAAAGCTACATATTTCACATTTTTCTGTCTTCAATTGCCAGAAAGATGAAACTCTCTAACGATAAGATCTGGAATAAATACCTAAAGACAGAATGGATCGGGCACTACAAGTGGCCAGACTATAACCGTAGCTGGAGAAATTATAGAAGACTACAGCCTGAAGGGAAAGTTTACAGAACTGTACATTTCCAAGCAACTAAAATCACACAGTGGGAGAAATGTATGAAATTGAACAAATCACTGCCCCCTTTTTATTCAAGAAATTTTCAATGATGAATCATTTCTAATTTTTGAGAAAGAGCAATCTCCAAAACAAATGACACATCACCAATTACTGTTGCGGAAGCCTGTCCAAAAAGGCTGAAGCTGATGTTCGCACTTACCCGAGAGTTAATCCCCTAGATGAAGTGGGACTTCGCAAACGGACGCGATATTAGATGAGTTGTGAGTAGAAGCCGTGGAAAATGGAGTATCCAAAACTAATTTACTTTGTTTTATATGACATAAAGAGAAAAAACTGTTGATGTTGGCATGAGGCTATTTACAGATAATTTCCGCCATGGAAGTAAGTTAATTTAACTTTTTTTTGCGATATCCCTACTACTTTTTGGAATTTTTGAGTTGGCTTTACTTTAATTTATATTTTGTAATAATATTATGTGAAATAGAGAATAAATCGAAACAAATCAAATAAAATCAAGCCGTTCAATTACTTCTCTCGATAAGGCAAAATGAACTCCAGCAGGTATTCCATTTATTTCATGAAGACGTAATTGGCAAACTGTAAACTCAACGATTTATTTCAGAATTTGACTGGCTTTTAAATTGGGGTACGAACCAACATACATAAAATAAAAAGCACCCATAAAAAATGCTTGTACAAATCACTGAAACCTTCGTTTATTCTTTATATAATCCTAAATCAACAACAAAGATTGTTTTGATACCGCACCGGCACAGTAGAACAAACAGTGCAAACATTTAATACACTAATACACGACTTCACCTAGTTCTAGTATGCAAGCTTCATGATCGCAGTTATTTCTGTGTGCGTCATTGTTCAAACTTTTGAAAACTCAGCAACTTGATTTCATTGTTTCAAGAACCTGAATCTCAGAATAAGGTTACAATGGAGAAACTTGACCCGGCCGTTTTACATCATGTGACAGGAGCAGTTCATCATGGCACATCCTACAAGGAAATCGCCAGATTGCTGCAACATCGTTTTCCAACATTAAGCGGGTTATCAGTTAAAAGTGTTGGGCGTTTCTGCAAGAAATTCAACTTGTCTCATATCAGCGACCGAGAGCTTGATGAAAGTGTTAGACGCTCCATTTTGGAAGTAAGACATTTATGTTTTTTCTGTAGAGGCAATCACATAATAGATGCATCTACTGTATTTGTCCTGCCAGAAAATTAAAAATGCTCAGCCCGCTTATTGCAAAATAGCCCACACTGCAGTGTGCACACGTTTTTAAAAGTTTTAAGCGAATTAATCTTTGCACAACAGACTGCATGATGTACAGTACATTACATAAGAATTTGATGTTACTTTTTAATGCCCTGCTCATTTACAGTTGGCCCAAAACTTTACACTGGCAAAATCCATGATAAGAAATGCTATTAGTGAACGTACTTTTTTGAGGTACACGGAAGGGTTCGTTGCGTCGAAAACATATACTATTACAGAGAACGTATTATCTTCGTGTCATTGAATTTTACGAGGCTTGCCATTTTTTGTCCTTTGCAGATTGGTCCACTTTATGGACGAAGGATGGTTGCTGGGTACCTAAGGGCCAAGGGACTAAGAGTTGGTCTCAACAGAGTATCAAAATCTCTCTCCAGAGTTGATCCCTATTGCTACAATTTGCGGCGTGCTAGTGCCCTTGACAGAACAAATCCACGGCTGTATACTGCATATAATTACAGCCAGAGATTTCATTTTGATCAGAACCAAAATCTTGCAATGTATGGCGTGACACATGTCTGTGCCAGAAATGGTTATAGTGGGCGAATAGTGGGCCATTCCACGAAAATGTAATTTCAAAATTGTTGATAAATTCTTCAGGTGAGAAACCATGAACAATGGGAGACTTAGAGATGCTGATGGCAGCAGTCACATCGGTCCTCTTTTACGGTCCTTCTTGCACATGCACAGAACTATGCACACATACTCTGAACCAAGCGTCTCAAAGTCCTCCTTTGATTTGGTACATAGATATCTACAACACGCTCATTTGGTCTGTGATCATTCTTCACATTATTTTTTTTATCAAGCCTAACATATGTCAGGTGCTCAATACTCTAAATATGTTAAAAGCGTTTCCTAATACATATTATAACTTAACTAAAAGGCACCTGTTCAGTTTCTAGAAGTGCAAGTATAGGAGTTTGTTTTAAAGTTGTGTACCGGTATCAGTTTACCTCTGCCTTCATCTCTTCCACGTTACATGCACAGTCTATCTGTGAATCCATTATGTGGATCAGGATTCAGTGCCACGGATTTTCTCTTCAAATGTCTCTGGGAATTTTTCCCATATCAAACCCAACATTTTTCCATTTCTTCTTCAAAATACGATGGGCCCTAATTGGTACTAAATACACTATTTGCAAGGCCCTACCAAAAAAGTCAAGCACTGACAAAATGCTATGGTACTTTTTTATATAATTTAACGGGTCTTTTTCATGTTTTATCAGGCCATTAGTGATCAGAGAAGGGATATGGACCCAACTGAGAGGGGACCAAGGACAGAGTTGTTCTCATAACCTTCATTCAAGACTACCTTGAAGAACTTCGAACAGAAAGAAATTGTCCCCCGTGGGTTGCATCGTCATCTATTCATGTCAGTTGCCATGGAAACTGTAAACATGGAATTTGGAAGCTTTCAGGTTTTGAATTTGGAAGATTTCAGGTTTACCCTAATAGGAGTGACTGTAAAAGAAGCAGCTTTTTGTTTTTGTTAATGTTTGAGTGCTGTAGTTCATGGTCATGAGTTTTCAGTATTATGTATGTCCACTCATTCATTAATAGATTATTTTTGTTTTGTAACATACAATGTACAATTTTTATGATCATAGCTTAATATGGAATTAATGCTGTGAAGAATTGCTTTTGAATAAAGACATACTGATCGTTGTACTCTAAGGTTTGTACATTGTATGCATTCATACTCAATTTTCAGCACACTGTACATGTACATGTAAACACTCATACTTAGCACTCCCATAATATATGTACATATGCACCATTTCAGTTTGTTAGGAAATGTAAGTTTAGATACAGACAAGATGGAGGTGGGGCAGAGCACCTATAGGAAGGGAAATGAATGGGATGGTGATAAGAGGGATGGGTTACAGATGGATGTAATGATGGGAAGAAGGCAGCTGATTGTAAAACCCTACATGGACAATTGAAGTGAAAATCTTTCCTGGTTTTTTGTGTCTCCTTATCACTGTTTTAGCATCTACTAATCGAAAGAATATGGCCTGAAGTAAACCAACGAACGTGGAAATTATCCCTTGAAGTGGACAGCTGTTGACATGCAGGAACAGGGCCTTATCCACATGCAGGATGACTTTGAGAAATTCTGCGTGTCTATGATTCTCATCAAGGTGGCAAAAATTGGCATTCAGCAGTTTATATCAAGTTGGAACAATCACATTATGAGAGGTAGGCTTAAAGATAGTTACTTGCATTCTTGTAAAGTAAGGCATCTATCGAGTGTGTGATTTTTTTGTATTGGATCTCCTTGCTGCTGACTGTAGGCATTCCTTTGTACAATACACCAACATCAAAACAAAATTTTCAGTGATCCTTCTTGGGTATATATGTACTGTGGAGGTTCAAAAGTGGTCATTTGCTGTATACACATGCACGCACCGGTATGTCATTTTGATACGAAAAGTGTAAAAACTAACTGCTTGCACTAACAGATCCATTACAGTATAACAAACGGACAAATCAGTAAGTTTCATAATACCACTGCATTGTTTAAAAAGACAAATAGGGTTTCCCTTTTGCATACAGAGGCTATTCCTTAGACCTTGAAGGTATTTGAGGTTGGAATTTGTGTTTACTAAAATTAACACATGTAAAGGAATGTAATTCTTTTATTCTATTTGAATTCTTCTGTTTATTGTAGCATCAGTTGGCAGACCTGGTAATACAGGGACTCCCGAAGAATGCTTCCAACGAAATACCCAAGCCGCATCTACCAGACAAGTCCATAACCCAACCACTGAAGAACTCGTTGAAACTATCAGCAGAAGGTAGGACGGATTAAGAGTTGGGTAGATTTGGTTGGGATCCAATAAGTGATGACTTACAGCTGGTTCAAGAGCGTCAACAGAGACTCGAACTCAACTATCCCTCCTACGAACAACGCTTCAACACCGCAGTTCGTGGAGACAATCGATCTCTCCAACAAACCACTCTGGGTCGCATCAGAACTACTTTAAACCTTGTCAATACATTGTAGAGCAAAGTAAATGGCCAATTTCCAAAGAAGTAGAACTTTGCATAGACTTTATCGTACGTTCTGTGCCTTTTAAGCTAAACTGTGTAAATTTGAATTCATAGCAAAAGTTTTATTTTAAACCTCTTTTCAGTTTACTAATTTGGAAAAGGTGACTAATCTATTGTTTTTGGTTGGAACTATGCTTGTACCTGTTCGATATATCATTATTATTTGTGTTTCAGACTACGCATTTACTCTGCAAGGTTGTACACTATTTAGAGTTTGAATTTCTAATAAAAAATACATCTGCTACATTTTACTCCTCCGTAAAACTTCATTGTGTCATTTAACAGCTTTCAGGTCATTACGTTTTTTAATTGAGGGTATTGACGGGGACATTAGCAGAGTTGGATGTTTGACTTAACTGCAATGAAAATCAAAACTGAAATCGGGTGTCTGTTAACACGTTGACTGCCGGTGACAAAAACACGAAAAAAATAATGTTGACAAAAACATTATATAGATGTATGCCCTCAGCATTGCCAGCAGCGTTTTTTTGGCGTTATCAGTAATGCCAGTGTATTCAACTTACAATACAAAAACCTTTCGCTTTCTACGAGTATACTCGTACTGACAGAATCCGGTACACCTGTGACTACGAGTATGCTCTTGGATGGCAGTCAACGTGTTAATGCTGGCTAATCATGGTGGATAGAGAAGAGAAACCTCCTTCAAATAGACCTTGAGATAATCATTTTGCTTCAATGATACTGTAGCTTTTCCCGTGCAACTTTTTTAAAATTGGCGCTTCAATTAACGCTAAGCTCATTAAATTCGGTGTAAAACTGAATGACGATCCATAAGACAAGCCAACCACTACTCATCCAACACCAAATGTTACCGCCGACAATGTAATAGGCTAATCGACTGATAATGTAATAATGGCAGATAATGTAATAAACATCAACCGATAATGTAATAACCCAAGCGACCCATATTGTAATGACAAATGGCCGATAATGTATTGAAAATCGGCCGATAATGTAATAACCTTGGATTTGCTTGTTTCTTAGAAGGCCTTGAGGGAACTTAGGGTTTTTCGAGTTCCCAGCACTCGGATCTTTCTTTACTGCAAAACCTTCAACTTTCGATCTTTTCAAATTTCCAGTATTTATTTTTCGGCTCGTTCACTTTGTACACGTTTTAGAGGCATTATTTCAGCCACTCCGTAAACATTTCTGGTAATCAGCTTTAAATAATGTTCAGAAAGTGAGAGAATATGTTCAGATTGGTGGATTCTTTTCCAACTGAATATACCGGAAACATTTATTCAATGAGCCACGAGGTCAGTTACACTGCTAAATTAATGTCAAGAATAATACCAAACCCTGATTATTCTTTAGTTTTTTCGACTCAGACAAAATAAGCCGACGTTTGTTTCATTTACCCACTCTACATTTCCAGCACTATACACGAACAAACGGAAAACCAAGAGCAAGAACTATTTGCCAAAACGAAATGCGAAAAAAACCTTCGGTCGATTAACTGCATTGGGCCCTTGGCCTAGTGCGGCCGATGTCACCCGAAATAGATATTTCCGAGCAAGGGCGGATCCAGACCGAAATTTTGGAAGGGGGGCCAAAAACCTGCGCGTACTCCCAGCTTTGTTAAGAATTTTTGGGGGATAGAGCACAGGGGGCACCAGTCTATTGAGTAAGGGGGCATTGTTTTTCTGGCGGGGCGGCACCTTGGATGCGGGGGCACGTGGCCACAACACCCCCCAAGTGAAGTAAAGTACCGCAGATTTTTTTTCTATTTCCCAACAATAAAAAACTTAGTGTATACTTCACACCAACAAGTTATAACAATATTGAAGACTGTATTATACGAGTATTTGTATACAAACATTTATTGAACAAGTAATAAGGTTCTTCATATCAATAGCTGACAATAACATAGCATATTATACGAGCCTAACCGGAATCATAATAAACTATTAAATAACCCAAATGCTAAGAAGTGGTTTTCATTAATGGCTCAAAAAGACTTCAATAAGTTTCAGTTTGGCAGTTTCAGGGGTCCTAATATAAGCAAAGGGAATGAGGGGTGTATTGAAATCTAATACACAAAAGAAATGAGGCTTACTCTTGCACAGTATCAGTCATGTTTTCCGATCTTGCTGTTCGTGTCTACACCTTAGCCTATACCAAAAAGTCTAACTAATGCAATAACATAGCACACAGAAAAATTTGACTAAAAATTCTCAACTAACATGTTGCACTTGAACTAGAGTTGTAACATTAAATGATCAATAAGAAAAATCTTTTATTACATGCTTAAAAGGGGTTTCTCAAAACAGAAATTGAGTGATCGTGTACTCAGAAACTCAGCACCAAGGTTTAATCACTTGTAGCCCGTCTATATCCACCGGGTTTAAAAAGTCTCCTCAGACCGGTTTGGTAAAATTGTATACTGTGCGATTTATATCTCCAAACACAAGCAATCCAGTTTGAAACACTAATTTAAATTTTTTTGTTTTAAAATATGTCTAATATATTACTAAAAAAGCCTTCCTCTCATTTTTGAAACTCTTTTTCCAAATGAGAATTTAACAACCAACAACAGACTCTAATTTAAGAACAGCTTAAGCGAGTAACATGTTTGCGCCTGAACTGGGGTTGTAACATTAAATAATCAAAGAGAAAAATCTGTTATTACATGCTTAAAAGGGGTTTCCCAAAACAGAACTTGAGTGACGGTGTATTCTGAAACTCAGTACCCAGTTTAATCACTGGTAGCCTGTCTATCTCCACTGGGTTCCAAAAGTCTCCTAAGACCAGTTCGATAAAAATGTACACTGTACGATTGATATTGTTGCGCACCCGCAAATCTTGGAATTCTAGCGCCCCCTAGTTTTACTCGTTCTTGGTTCTTGCATTTCTCAGGGTCTCTTATTTAGCTCAGCTATGCGTTATGGACATGTAGCAGAGACGCTAATTTTGTATTAAGTTATTCATGCTGTACTCTGGCGTGTTCGTGTGTTCCTTTGCTCCTTTGTCCTTGTGTTTTCTCCGCTCAGTTTTGGCATGTCGAAATTCCCCTCCATGTGGCTGCGTGGTTGGGCGTGGTAAGGTTCCCTGAAATGCTAATGTTCAGAAACCTCAGACTTTGTAACTGTCAATCATTCGCCACACATGACCTGGTAAGCACTTTCACACACCCGGCTCTACACTTTGTTCACGTGACTTCTTATTCTGTATTTTACCTTTTTACACACGACACTTAGATTCTTGTAGGCCTATACGACTCTAGCAGAAAGTTATGTGACCCTTTGAGATGGAAGATGTTCATTGGTTGAGCTGTTTGGCGACGCTCATATTTTATTAATTCCTAAGCTTCTAGAATCCTATAAATACAGCAGATTTTTTCTAGCTCGTCGGTCAGGTGCGGCGGACCAAACCCTTGCTGGGAGAGCGGAACCTAACGTTGTGCGGCGGTTGGACCCTTTCCGAGAGAAGTGCGATAGTAACTATCCTTATGTCGAAGAAATGTAACCATATGAATGGCCAGCTAGCTTAGCTTGGACCGCTGCGAGAGCGGTACGAACTAGCCCAGGGTGCTAGCGAGAGTCGTAGCGGCCCGTCATCGCTACGTCCGAACCGATTGCCGGGCGAGACAACCCTGGGCCCCCTGTCCCTCGCCACCCTTGTCCTGGTATTAAACTAGCCCAGTCCTCCCCGTCTCTACGCTGAGCTAATGGTACACAGTGAGACGATCTTATCATTGCGCTCAACACATTGCGGTCTGAGCGGCCATGCGGTCGGCACATACCGGCGCTGGCCCCGTCCAGCCCTTGCCAGTCACCGTGGTGGTCCGGGACAGCTCCCACCACGGCCCGGCCCGATGAGTGTAGCCTAGTTGTGCGATGCTACACACACGTACCGTAACCCACTCCGTCTGACTTGCATTTCCAATGGTCCTGCCAAACTGTAGTTTAGTTACACTCATATACAAATTCGCCTCTCTGTAACTTTGCCTTTTGTGTGTTGTATTATGTTGAGCTACACCTTCTTCAACCCTACATTGAACTTTGATGAAGAGAAGTGAGAGCAATAAACCAACAATACAGTTTGACTATCACCCAAACCCCTTGTTTCACGTTCACCTTTTATTAATTGTTGACCCCAAATATCACAATCCCGTAGACACTAATAAAGTCCATGCTACCATCGACTTGATATTTAGGGAACGCAACAATATCTCCAAACACAAGCAGTCCAGTTTGAAGCACCAATTTGAATTTTTGTTTCCAAATCCGTCTTATATTTTACGTAAAGGAGCCTTCCTCATTTCTGAATTTTTCTCAAAACCGCAATTTAACAACCACAAACATTAAACTCTAATTTAAGAACAGCTTCAAAGTGAAGGTCAACACAAAACGTAACGGCTCACTCAACTGTAGTTACTCGGTCCTCCAACATGAGTTAGTAGCTAATAAGCAGCAAATTGAAGCCATATCTATTCCAGCAATCTGATATAAGCCACGAACAGCGGGCATCTGTGAATACATGCCCAGAGGATCAGCTTCTTCTTGGGCTTCAGACTTATTTAGAATGCACGACTGAAGGCTGTCACATTTAATGGAACAATCGTAACAACCTGCCACATTATAACATTTTGTTTTGAAAACTGGATGTTTGTTGGTTTCAAAACAAATTTGCATTTGAAGATTGCTCTAAGATCATCACTGATTTTTTTTATTTAGACAAGCCCCTCACCAACTCTTCTACCTTTGCTACACCTTCAGAAAGTGATTGAAGCGTCACTACCTGTGCTTCCTCATGCAGAGGTGCTGCTTCCCCGTCAGATGAGGAATATGTGCTTGCAAGATTCATACCCTTGCGTTTTCGCTTCAACCAGTCAGCAATTCGTACAGCTTTGATCTTTGTATTTGTTCCCCAAAAGTATCGCCCTGAAAACACAGAAACAAACAAAAACCTTTAATAAGGCAAAAACAATTAAGTCCGCGATAAAAAGCATCCTCAGTTGTCTTCTTCAGGATACTTCTTATCGCGGCCTTAAATTTTAAACGTATTTAAGGTAATCCCAAAGGTAATGACATCTTACTTCTGTGTGCTTTTCCTGGTAGGTTTATGAATAGATCATCTCCTCATTCCCATGGCAGTTCCGCTATACATGTATTACTGCAAGTCAAAAGCAGACCCTAAACAAATAAGACAATATGCCAAAAAAAGTTAGAGGGCCCACGTTTTTAAAACTGGCAGAATCTTTAAACGCCCCAAAATATAGGGCCTCACACTAACAATGTGTCCTTGTTACCGTCTGTGTAAATTGTAGAATGGATAATCCAAAAATTCTAGTCTCAAAATTTGGAAACGAGAGAAATCTATAATGTGGTGATTTAAACTTATGGTTAGAAAAGGCCAGCATTTGCCCGTTAATTAGAGGGAGAGGTAAATTCTGACTTATTCAAATGGAACAAAAGAAAAAGGGGTAGTACAGGGTGCAAATATGAACAGTTCCCCTTTCCAAAGTATACAATATCTTTTCTGACGAATAAAGTGCGTGTAAATCTGGTCAACTCCAAATCCAATTGATCAAAAGTTATTACCCGACAGACTTGAATTCCATATCAGATTAATAAATCGGAAACACTCCTCAACTACCCACGCATGACAAGGGGATATCAGAATCGTAAGAATTTGAACAAGTTACAATCTTACCTCTTGTGCTCTCAATTTCGAGCCCTTCAGAGTCTAGTAGTGTGATTGCCCCTTCACTCTTTGCTGATTTGAAGAAATCAAATTCTTGGATGAGAAGTCTTTTGATTTCACGAGTAGTTGCATCATCACCAAGCTTCAGGGTAGTTGACATAATTTCCAGTAACTTTCCATCGCGAATCTCACAAATAATGAAGTTTTTGGTGAAAGTGTTATCTTTTGGTGATCCTGATAGAAAAGCCACAAAAGAAAAACATTTAGAGAAGCTTAAAATAAGGTGCAACAGTAAATAAAAACGAACAGGTCGGGACGGCCAGATCAAAAATCCCTTTGCCCAGCAAGTAAGATGTTTGTACTCCTATTTTCTTCGTATTTTGGATTGATGCAATCAAACATTTTGATGTACTCTTCCACTGCATTGATCTCTTTTGATGTCTGTGTCTCTTAAAAGGCCCCTGGTAAAAACTCATCTGAGGTGTTTCCAACTCTCCCATGGCCATGGCTACCTCCGAAGGAGAATGGGTTGCACTTCCGTTGAGTTGCTGCATCACCTGTGACTTTCCATGTCAAGAATGCACGCAAGTTATTGAAAGTTCCGTCAGAGCAAGGATCGAACAACGACCGAGTCATCAGACCGGTAAAGAATGATCGACGTAGGCCTATGCGTGCAAGAGTTCCCGCAGACATTTGGTGTTTTTTCAGTTTTAGCATGCGGTCGTTCTCTGTTCCCTTTACCAAGAACACTTCTGGTTCTTGAAAATCGTCCTCGCTGCGGTGGCTGTCTATATGGCCGTGACGTCCATCTTCGTCAGCCGCTTAATAGGGTTTGTACCTTTACTGAGCTTTCTCATGGCTAAGAATAGTACTTGGAATATACAAAGATGGAGTCAGCTGACACGAAGAAACCACTCCGGAAGAATTTCCTCTGATGAATGCAGATTGCTTCCTGTCTAGGAAATCTTCCACAGCCGACAACTGAATGGGAAATCAAAACTACTATACCGATAGCCCTTTTGGTGATCAAAACAAAGGATTATTGGCCAGGAAAATTTCACCCTTCCAAGCAGCCTATTACTTCAAGAGTTGTTTAAGTATAATTACGACGGGTGGTTTAAGTATAATTCGACAGACACATGAATCTTTATGTTCTTCTGATTCCTGTTTTCAAAAAAAAAACACTTAAACACGCACCTTTCTTCAAAAGTGTGAATCTTTTTGTGGGGGGGGGACACTCATCAAAGCCTACATTGATAGCGCGGACCGTGACTGGCCCTTATGGCGCAGGGTCCAAGGAATAATGATGCTGGACAAAATTCATGAACCTAAGAACTTCCTGTCTGGGCACGCAATGATGTCCTATTATCTTTCAAGTGTTTCCGAAAGCTTCGTGGATTGGACAAATTCCGCCCCGTTGACAACCGATCGTGACGTATGATGAGCTGGATAGATGGACCAGTTGGGCAACGGCGAATAGGCCTCGAAGGACAGCATGCAGATGGCCGCTTTGGGACCACTTGGTATAAAATGTTCAATCTGCTCTCAAAAAACAGGAAAATGAAAAAAAAACCAGATTTTGTGCAATCTGTTCACTGAGTTTTCTCCATGAAGCAAAGTAAAAAACATAATGTCGGATAAATTAAAGAAAATCTTATTTTAGAAGAAAACCTAGAAAACAAGGAAATGGTTATCAGTTTATTATTCAGTCTGCTTTTCTGGTTGCAAAAAATGGAAAAAGCTTTTCACAAAAACGTTCAGTACGAGTTTGTCCTATTTTGTCGGTAGAAAAGCAAGAGTCCACTGTTGGACCATATACAATTATAGTCAGTTTTTGTGAGAAGCAGAAAAGTAGATGTCCGCTTTTGAACCTCCACTGTAGACTTGAAAGTAAATTCCATTCTTCTGGTAGCAAGAAAATGAAAAAGTAGAAAACTGCATCTTGACAAACAGTTCGATCTCCTTTTCTGGTTGTGAGAAAGCAGAAAAAGGAAAGCGAAAAAATTCGTTGTGTAAAAACGTCCGATCTGCTTTTTTGCTATTTGAACAGTAGAAAAGCAAATGTCCACTTTTGAACCTCCATACCCATCTCCAGGTGACTTTTCCCAATTATTACCTGGGGAATACAAAAGGGAAAATTCCGATGTAAGTGTTTCTGGGGTGGTTTCAGTCATTCCCCAAATTATTGAACGTTATAGGACAGCCCCCTTGCGGACCCCGCGACTACAGAGGGTTCCGGTAGCTCGCTGCGCGAGTGACCTTATACTTCCAGGCGCTATGCCTGCCAAGTACCCTCCTATTCATGATAAATCACACACAGTCGTACACGCCCGCGCGCGTCTCCCCAGCCCTGTTCAGAACTTGAGCTTGCGTACACGTACATGTAGAATGCATAAAAATAGTAAGCCTACATGCACACGTTCAGCCTATATACATGTACATGTACAGGTACGTCCATGTACATGTACATGCATACATACGCATCCATGTTCTGTTCTTCCTTGTGCCGACTTGTACCCGCTTCAATTTCTCATACTCATGTACAGCACATGTACATGTACATGTACAACTGTATATACTGCAGGTCGTCTATTTCTGTCGTTAGCGGTTTCAATTTTTCACATAGCTTAAGACATCTCCTGTTGTTGCCAGTGTATTTTTCTCAGGTCATGTGTATTTTCAACGTCGCACACAGTTCATCTTTCCAGCTAAATTGCTGCTAGTCTTTTACCTTCACGTAACTTCACTTCAGACAGAAAAATATGCCAAAAAGACACCAAGAATCTGGCGTCTGCCAAGAATTGTGAGAAGCTTGTGTAATCGATGCGTCTGATTTTTCCACGCCCCTGATGAATTATTGATTACAATGGTAATGCATTATTCAGTAAGTCACATGACGTGTGTCAATCACTTGCAGCGCGTTGTGCTATGCCCGCCGCCATAATAGCTAAACACTGGGTTGACGCTAGACTGACAATTCAAGGTATGTCACTCAATGTCTTATTTTCTCAATCCAGCCCTTGTCCGCTGTCATCCTTGTAATTTGGCCATATTTAACGCCACCGCATAAGTCATTGAGTGATGTAAATCATCAAACTGAAAATGATAGAAATAGTCAGTTAAAAGAGGGGAATTTCGGGCTCTTTGCTTGTTCATTTGTATTGGCTCTTTGTTGGACATGTTCGTTGGACCACAGACGGTTGTACGATGACAGCACTGTGTGTTATACATGGACACTGTAATGTACTGTACATGTACATGTACTTACAAGGCTACGTCTTTTGCGGTGCATACAGAACATGGCAGGTTTATTTTAGATTTTAGGGAGGAGTCGTGGTGAAACTTTGAAAGCGACAACTACCGATTTCGAACCTTTTGTCCTGTTGTTGTGGTCTACTAGTACTAGTTGGTAGGCCTAGTTGCGAAAGATTGACCAGCGCGAAATGGGTTGCGTCATGTTTTCGGTGTTTTGCACGAATTTTCAAACTTCTGTTATTGAGCTGCTGAGTTCGTTTCAATCTGTACTTTATATAGAAACATGCCGACGGCGTTCGTACGCTTCTAGTTGTACGTGTACGCAATTGGACACAGCAAAGTGTGACAGTAGTGTTCTGCGCTTAACACTGCATCCAGGAGAACAATTTGTACCACAAAACATTTCATTGAATTCTATTCCATTTTCAGCATCTGTAAATGCTTTTTTTTTATTTTGTCTTAATGTATTCTTAAAGCTTTTATTTTATTTATTTATTGATTTCGATGACCAATAGCAGTGACCTGCCACAAAGTTGTCAGACTAAAAAACTGACATATATTTAAGAAACAATAATTAGGCCTTATAAAAATTGTGGATCAGCATCAATGGCCTTTCATATTTTAGGGGTAGGCAGTAGCCTTTTTTTTTGAGAGAGAGAGATTCAGTTCCAAATGATGCAATTTATTGAGGAAAAGTAATAGTACAATGAAGTGAATCACAATGCGTTTTACAAAACTGATTTTGTTTAATTCATACATTAAGACTTGAAAATGCTGGAAAAATTTAATGATCGCGATCGTCCGCCATGTCCATTTGTACCGCAACAAAGCGCATGCGCAGTGCAAGGTGGGTTCAGCCAGGTAGGAAAAAGGGCTGCGTGCTAGAGTTATGGCTTCTTCCGATTGACACATTGAGGAAAATTGTCCTACATGTAGCTTCAGCACATGGCCCTTGCATTAGACGCGGCCATGCTCTGTCCTGCTAAATCCCTGGGGTTGATCTTAAGAACTGTATAGCAAAACGCATAGTATTGACTGAAGGGATCAAGGCAATAAGGTTGTTACCAAAGGAACGGTCAACATGAAGGCGAAATACCGTACATGTACTAAACGTGTACAATGGAGGTTAGGCCTTCATGAAATTATTCGTGTGGTTTCTGAATAGTTGGCTACGGCGAAGTAACTCTGCGCTCCCTTGTTTCTTAATGGCATTTTTGTGACAATATTTGCGTCGAAATGATAGATGGTGCAATTTGCACAGATCACAAAGATTGTTTGAGTATGATGGTGACTCTGACATGTAACAATCTTTTTACTGCTGTTTGAGAAGTTTGTTAAAAAAAAAGGGGCGGGCGGGGATGCTAACCATTTAACCTTTTTTATATGGCCTTACAATGTAATAGAATGATATGAAAAGCAAAAATATACATTGATAATGAAAAATACCTTGTAGCATCGGCAGATTCAGAGGGGGGTCCTGGGGTACGGACCCCCTTTCATAAGAGGACTCTTCTTTTTTTTACTGGGGATCAAGAGCAAACAGCTTTGTTGATGTTTCTTATGTTTATGGATAAGGGACCTTATCTAAAACCACATGTGTAGGGAAATTACCTTGGTTTGGGGAATATGGGTATTGGTTTATACAAACATGTACACATATTATAACACTTGTCTTAGATTAATGCACAAAATGAAATGTGGTTTTGATGGATTAATCAAGATATGACTGTTACTGTCGGGAACCCTAATGGGAAATGGAGTGTCTGATAAGTCAACAGGGATCCAAGAGATGCGATGACTTGACTCACCTCTGGCTAAATGTGACTTCACATTTATCAAATTTAATATGTTTACATATTTTGTGTTTTTTCGCCACAACTTTGATGTAGATTTACTCATTATTACAGGTAACTGTCATTGAAAAATATTGGAAAATTATGACGTAGTTAATAAAGTAACAATGTCATATGTTAATTACATGCTTTTGCATTTGTACTAAAATGTTTCTCAGCGTGCTCAAGGCAAATATACCCGTACATGATGTAGTCATGTTTGTGCAATAAAAGTGTGTTCATTTTTTCCCAGCACACTACATGTGTACATGTAACCCCAAAGCATTAAATTTTATAAAAAATGCATCTCAGTGGAAACACGACAAACTTAAATCAATAAATAATAATTGAAAAAAGGAAAATAAATCTGAATTGAATTTCTTTAAACAGGCTGTAGTGTGATGAGGGAAATTTCACTCATGAATAGGAGCTTTGATTGTAATAACGTCAATTTCACAAGACTGATTTCCTGCATGTACTGTGTATGTGCTTGATAATAGGCCTTCGTGGTGTTCATATAAGAACTTATCAATGAGTTACGTTTTGAGCAGAATATGCATTGCACTTTGTTCAAGTAATGTGGTTGTTCAGGTATATGTACAGTGCGTTAATCTTTATTCCAAAGTCTCGTATGAAATTAAAGTTTTCCTGTGATTTAATTCACAAAAATTTACTAGTAGGCCTGTAAACACATTTAATGCTTTTTCTCAAAAGTACTTGAAACAAAGGTACATGTATGTTTTTTGTTCTCACAGAATGTTATATTTAGGAAGTTATGTGTATGGAGAAACCAACTTTACACAGTTTCACAAACTTCAATCATCAATAAAAATAACAGCACGATAACATCTGATTGTATCATGCAAGTTCACTGCTCCCACTAGAGCTTTTTTATCATTTCTATTTATAACGAGGTACTTCTGAAAAGTCTGGTAGCTTTTCGGCATTATGGTTAAACTATGGGACAGAGACTGGTTTATATCAGGATGTAATGTCCAGTAGTGAGTTTGTCCTGCTTTGGTGTGTCGTGTAAATTACTTTGCATATCATGCAGCATTCCAACTGTTAATTGCCTTCTGTACATAAATTAAGCTATTATTGAATGTTAGTTGAGCACGAAAAATTAGTGTACCGTTAGTTTTTGCTCACATACTGTACATTTATACCAGTACCAGTTGCATTTTACTCCAATTGTAAATTTAGATGCTTGCTGAGGCCTAGCAGCCATTATGCGTTTAGTAGACTTTTCTGTCTTAATTTTCATGATCAGCCCATCGTGCACAGGTGTCTCAACTGCTTGCAAGACTCCCCACAGTGTGAGAGCACATGTACATGTATCAAAGTACTTTGCTGAACAATGTCAACAATAGAACAAAGCACAAGGAGCTAGTAGGCCCCTTTCTAGATACATGTACCGTACCTTACAGAAAATGTAATTTTCTTTAATTAAATCTCAGAGTTAACATAAAATAACAAAAGGAGAAAATTCTTATGATGGGAGACTATAAAAAAGGACATCTGGGGATCAAACCCAGCTGGGAACATGGTCTCAAGATGTGCGCACTATCCACTAGACCACTAGAATCTACACATGCTTGGAATTTAATAACCTAGACTTACATGCAAAGAGAGCGCTGTCTACTTGTAACCAGTAATTTTGAATTTGCCCTTGACTGCTACATTTGTCATTCTTTTAAATATGAATACTTTTACATTTCGACTTTTATATCCTTTTAATTGGAAAGACTAAATCACCTGTGAACACTCAGGTGAATTCAGACTGATTAATTTGGTCCAAGCCTCGTATCAGTAAACATTTTTGACATTCCTGTTGATAGACCAAAATAAGTACACTGTACAGTTTTGGTTGGCTTCACAAAATTCTGGCTACCAACTACATGTATTAAAGTTTGGGATGAGCATGCAGCATCAGCCACAGCACATGTATACCTGTAGCTGCAATCTTGCATTGTATACACAATTGATTTCTCTCAGCATTTGTTAAGTCAAGATATTGCAGTGATTATTGCATTACTGAACTGTTTTGGCTTTCAAATTGCCCTCAGCTGGAGCTGCAGATCCATAACACAATGCAACACTCCTCTGGAGTTGAGGTTTCTTCTTCAGGTACATCACATGTACCTATACTTACACAAGATGGAGCAAAGGAAGAGAGCAAACCAACAACACAAGGGGTGACTCAAGTAGTGACAAGTGCCTCAGCAACAGCTGTAACTGAGGATATTCAGGCACAGCTTGAGAAGGATAAGAGACTTATCTATGGGTGAGTATACATGTACTGTACAGGTGCAGGTACATGTATATCTACCTGCATATTGTGGACAGTACAATGTGCTCACACAGTGTAGTAACCGTAGCACAACATTTTACTTGCATGTAAATGTAAGATACATGTAGTATGCAGGGTGCCTTATGTGGCAACCGCAGAGAAGGAAGGATTGGCCTCATTTGTCCACACGTTCCAGAGCAAAGATTGTTGTTAATCTGGCCTGAATTAGTCACTTGGTAAAGGCAAAGAAGAAAATTGCAATTTACATCTACCCAAAAAAAAAAAAAATCAGGAAAGAGTTGCACACATGGACATGACATGATACCCTCTACACTTAAAAAACAGTTTTGTATGCTGTGAAGTTAGTGGAAAATGTGCTTGTACGGTTTATGAATTTAAAACAACCCGGAGGTGAAGATGTACATCTACATGTACACGTAGCCAACTCATCCTCATCATTTTCCATCAATTAGTTATCCTTGTTGAGAGAAGTTTGGGCTTTGAGTCATCTGGTACAAGCATTTTGACTTTAACTGAGTCCTACAGCCTTTGATTTGCACTGGATGCTAACCAAATACATGTATCCACAAAAGTATGCAGTCTGTCTAATTATCTCCAAATGGTCATTCTTTGTAAATTTGAAAGTGCAACTTGTTTTTTTTAATGACCAAAGTCACTCTTTTAATTGTTTTGAAAAAATCAGATTCTGGTTTACATGTATATGCTGAAGATTTGTTGAAGTTTTGTGCCAATTCTAATTTAGTACATGTATGTAGTCACCTTCGAGGGCCATAATTCACACTCTGCTGTGTGTGTGTGCACTCTGTGTACATGTAAATACAACTTTGTCAGGATGCTGCCATGTTTGTCTTGTTCCCTCTAAACCCAGTGGCAGTAGTAATACAACTTCACAAATTGAAAAAAGGGAACGTTTGTGTACATGTATCATTTTCCTTCCAGTCTTGGTTTGGTTACATCACGGACCACTTATCCAGGGATGTGCAACTTAAGCTCAGAGCTGGTTCAGTACATGTTACACATCCATGGGTAAATGGTCCATGGTTACATTGCTTTGAATGGTAGCAAAGCAAGATACATTAACTACATGTACACAGTGTACATGTATGATGTACCTCATGATAGAGGTCTATGGATCATAGCCATGCTGAGAGGGAGTCTCTATCAAATCAGTGCAAACATGGGTCTACATGTTAATTGTTAATTGATGTTGTTGAATCCAATTTCCATTGTCACTTTTATTTGGGTTGCCTTGGGTTGCATTTGATCTGATTAGGGTCCGGCTAGACTGGGGGCTGAGCTGGGGGTTGATTGTTTACTTATTTATCGCCAGTCCACTTAAAAGTTATACTAATCTTTGAGGCCCCAGACAAAGCATACAGGGAGCAGTGCTGTGACCATCTGCCAGAATACAAAATGGTTAGAGGCGACTTTCTTCCACAAACAACTGGGTGAACCCAGGTACCGAGTCTTGGATCAGTTCCAATAAGTATCAAATTGTTTCACTAAAGTTTCAACTTTATGTTTAATAGCGTTCAAATACAGGTACTGTTGATGTCAACTTTTGTCAGAATATTAAGAAAACTTCATTTCAGCTCAGGATGTGTGTTAAAAGTCTCTTTTACACATCAAATTTTTATTGATTGATTCAGACCTCTCCCAGTATAAATTGGAAGTGTTTTATGTTTTGCACAAAAGTTGTTGGATTTCCTGTTTGGTTTCAGATATTCTTCAAATGGTATCCCAATTTGCATGCATTTTTAGTTCACAATTAGATTTAAACTCAGTTCTTAACTGGATTGGTTTCAACTGGGCATGGTTTTTGGAAAAGCACACTTTGTTTCTGATGATGCAAACATCTGACTAACAATGTACTTGGAAATTTGGGACCCTTAGCTGACCTGCATACATAAATGCATGTGTACGTGGACTATGTGATCATGAGAGGGCAGTATTAAAGTTTTTTCCTTTTGTAAGTTAGCACAGGTTCTCTTACAAAAAGTCTGGATTGTATTGACTTTGTGCACAACTACAAGAAAGTTTCCCCTCAGTATTGTTAAAGAACGGCAGGGCCAACCCTTGAACAACACTGGGCACAATGCCATCACATGAAATCATTTTTGCACATTAAATATTTCCTTAACAATGAGTGTCATGGACGTGAGTACATGTATAACATACTCATTGGTAAATGTTTTGTTGTGCATTTAGACACCCCCTTTTCCCCTTGATGGCCCAGTTATTTGAGAAATGTGAGCAAGCCACTCAGAGCACCGATCCCCCAACATCAGCCAGCTTTGATGTAGACATTGAAGAGTTTGTTCATCAGCAAGATAGAACGGGTAAACCATTCTTCAGTAATGATCCAGAAATTGACAACCTGGTAAGACATCTATCAGATCATTTGCATGTACCAGGGAAAGATATATAAAATGCAAAACATAATGATACATGGACATTTTATACAGGGACCTACATTTGTACATATCCCATACATGTACGGGATGGGGGTGATTTTTCGTTGTTCTGTGCTTGTAATGTCCATGGAACTTGATCATTCATTGAAGATGGTGAAGGCAATCCAGGTACTGCGCATACACCTACTGGAACTCGAGAAGGTCAACGAATTATGTAAAGATTTCTGCCATCGGTATATCACATGTCTAAAGGGGAAGATGCATAGTGATATATTGCTGCGAGATGAACGACAGCCCGGAACACCATTTGCTTCAAGTCAACTTTCACAGGAGGGTCAAGGTTCAGCACAGGGGCCAGAAATGACTCCACCTCATCAAGTTACCCAACAGGTACAAATCCAGGTGAGGTAGTTAGGTTAAAGGTCATTTGCTGGAGGTTGTTTCCTTTGCTGGTGGTGCTGCATGAAACATACATGGAGCATAGCTTGTTTATTTGTCAGTTGGTAAGTGTTTTAAATGGTTTGTGCATTTTTGCTTGAATTTTATTTGAACTATATTCATTTCATGTGTAATTTGTATGAAATTGCTTCTGAATGGTTCTTGAGATTTTTGTTTCTTGTTTTTGCTGCATGCACCTTTTGTTTTGGAAAGTTGCTGCGTGAAAGTTGACCCCACCGAGAAGAAAAGTGTTTTGAAGTGGGGGAGGGACTAAAACCTTAACGAACAGTTAAAAGAGAATGGAAAAATGCCCTAACTAACCTATACATGTATCTAATGTAAAATTTATTTGTCATTAAAATCTGTTCTTCTCTTGGCCATAAAATGTCCTTTTGGAAGTGAAATTTATGAGTTCTAAATCCCAAATGTGGAAAAACTTTGTTTCCTGCATAAAAACACATATTACCAAAGCCTCGACTTATGCCCTCTGTTGTCCACCGAAAAATTCACTGGTATCTTTCGCTTTGTACATGTATAAAATTGCACCTCTTTAATCTTATCCCCGTAGGCCCTTTCTGCTAGGGACCCTCCTCAATCCTCCAAGTGGGTGAAAAATTGGATTCTCCCTCAATCCTCCAAAATTTTTTGATAAAGTTACTTGGAGGTGTGTCTTCTGCCCCGATCCTTCAAAATCCTGCGGCAATTCCTGTCATGTTGAGGCAGTACAAATGGCATTCTTGAGGAGTGCGGTTGATTCAAAAGAAATATCAGGCTGAATTTATGCATGACTAAGCAAAAACAACACAAGGTCTAACCCACAACTTTCATACATGGCATCCTTCGCAATCAACCGTGCACTTTTGCCATTCACCCTCAATCTTCTAAAACTGCCCAAAGGATTTTGGAGGATTGAGGAGGGTTAGGTTTAATAGTCACCAACTAAATGTTACTGTACTTACATGAAGTTCTCTTAGGACAGCGACCTCACAGTGCATTGCGGAAAATGAGTGGTGATGAATCTGCTTGCTTTGTTGTTGCATTTTATTAATTTTCCATTTTGTTCCTCTAAATTACAGTATAATACATATTTTATTACAACTGTTCTTTAATTAATCTACCTACATACATTACCCTTAAATAAAAAACATATTTGAACTATTTTGAAAGCAACAACAGGAGTACAGTTGACAAATGACAAGGTTCCAGATATTACAAGATAAGTAAGTAAGTCTCAAGGCGCATGTATTAACGAGAGTCGACTGTAGTCTTGTAGTCTGTCAGTAGTGCTTCAGGATAGTGTAGGGCAAATCAAAAATTCTTTTTAATTTACTTGGAATTAACTCCAACTTTTACTGTCCAAAGTAACATTGCAAAATGTGCATCAACGTGCAATGTAACTCTTACATGTACATGTAAGTACGCTCAACAGGTCGCGGTCATTAAGACATTGACTGATTGCCTATCATCCCCCCCAAAAAAGTTTTCAAGTTCAAAATGGAAATGTTGCACCCTGGAAGTTGCACACAGGTAACAGAAATCAGACATGTCCATCTATGTACATATACCGGTAGCTTCTCTAGCTATTTGCACCACTTCTGAAGCTTACACGAGTTTCGACTAAAATTGACTATTGCGATGCTCCTTAAAGTTCGAATTCCTATTTGCCTTACCTTTCAGAAAACTGTGGTGAGGTCTGCCAGCCCTAGTGTCAAATAGCAAGCAATAAGTCAACAAAAACAAGGTTTTATTTATTTGTCTGATGCTTTTTCATACTCGCAGTTCAATTTGCTTACTCCGGATCCCAGTTCACCAGCGCCACTTGCAGTAGAGCGCATTTGGGTCGACACACTTTCTACTTTCGTTGCTAAGGCTTAATGGAATTTCTTTGATCTATTGCTGTCTTTTTAGATTCCATCTGTCGCTAACTTTAAAAACTTTTTAAAAAAATTTTTCTTCAATAAAAAGAGAACTGAACACCAAAAATAATATACAGAGTAGAATATGATTCGTAATAGCAAACTTCTATCATTGAAGAATCATGAAATGTGGTACATGTATGTGTGTTGTACAGTTAATTTCCTATAATTCCAGATCGTTTGAAATGCAACCTACCTTTTTTGTTCTGTTCTCCAATACTTTATTCTGTGACATGTCCTGTTTCAAAGGGTAAGGTGTAAGTTTCTTGCTGTACAAATTTTGTACAGATTTCTGCTTCACACTTCGACATTTTTTAACAGTTTGGGAAAAAAATACATCTTGAAAAATTGTTCGCGGTAGCCGCTGCTTCATTTGACTCGGACCGGCCAGCTGACTCCGGCAAGCTCGGTGGTCGAGTGGTTAAGACATTTGCACTAT
>NW_019091698.1:63235-87058 GCF_001949145.1 Acanthaster planci
GGTTAACTGAACTGCACGCATGAACTGTGTGCATAGTATTGCATACACAGTAGGATCTGTACTTCAGGAGGATCTGTGGGGAACTCGAGACTGGACGCCAGTGCACTGTACTCTACATACAATGACATACAGTGAATTTTGACTACAACAAACATTTTCACTGGGTTCCCCAATTTTTTAATATGAATTTTCATATTCATGAGCAAAACTGTGATGCAATTTGAGGCATTAAACCTCAATATACATTTATGTTACCCTGATTTGTGCACAAAAATCACTAGATATTACTTCACTATCAAAAAATTCTATATCTTTTGGCAATTTATCGTTGTATAAAATAAGTAGATTTACGTTTATTTCTGATGTTATTGAAAGAAAATATCTCTTCATCAATAAAGAAAATATCAAATATCAACATATAGCCAGCATAAGTATAAATGTGTATACATATATAGACATCAATTTATAGCATGAATAATGCAGTCTTCCTTAAATGGTTCGTTTCAGCTGCAACAAGCACAGTTCCAAACAATGCTGAACCAAGCAGGCCAAGTGGTGTATGCTCCAGTTATTCCACAAGGAGTCATGACACAACAAGGACTGGTTACCCAAGGTATTTCAGGAACTGTCCAGTTGCAGAATACCCCGCAGCAGGGTGTTGGTGCTCAGTCAGTTGTGCCTGTCATCCATGGGTCTACACCCATCTCACATATAGGAATTCCATCATCAGGAACATCTGAACAGCAGAATGTTACATCAATATCATACGCTGCCTCAACACCCACAATAACCAGTGCAGGGGATGAGTATGATGATGTGAATGAACTGTTGAATAAGAGAAAACCAAAGAGAGGTGTACTTCCCAAGCACGCCACCAACATCATGAGATCATGGCTCTTCCAACATATAGTGGTAAGCAAAGCCCTCTGTGTTAGTACTCTGTGCACTTGCACTTGTGGATTTATAACTTCTACAAGTAGATGTGAGGCAAAAATACTGCTATGTAATAAAGGGTCCAACTTTCTACTCTTAAATGTCTGAAAACTGCCTGATATCTCTTTTGGATAAATACATTGAAAAGTGCATGTCCCTCAAATTAGTCCTCACTTTTTCAAACAACAAAGGGTGTTGTTGGTAGGAAGTCATTCCCGGAAGACATTATTCAGTTTGTCGGGAATTTTATCTTTTCAAAATGTAGACGCACAATTTGCTCACTGTAAATAGTTGTGAAAAGTGGTTGCTGGTTGGCTTTCTGCTACACATGTAACGTGTATTTGCACGGTCAATGGGCAAAGAATGTGACTGCAAAATTGAGTTTCTAGCAATTATTTGCATCTCAATACCCAGTAGCTGTAGAATTTTTGTTTTCTTGCCAGAACGGCATCACTGTTTTGTTAATAATTTGAAAATTTGAAGTATCTTATTGATCTACGTGTACATGTGGAAGACGCTAAAATACTGCAAAAGGCAAAACAAAAACTAAAAGTACATGTACATTGTACATGCAGTTATTTGGGAATCAAAGGTGTATTTGCTAGGATTACGTTAAATATTACTTCCCAAAGGCTGTTGTGAATGGCTTTAATAACATGTTTCTGAACACACATTTTCACTTTCTCAGCATTCAACAACGTGAGTCCCTTTTACTGTTGTTTCTTTGTTATTTAACCCTGAGTGTCTCCACTGAACTCTAGATCTAAAGATCCTTTTTGCCCTAGCTCTAAAGATCTCGGGCGTAAAACATAGCCTATCCCAACACAAAGTAAAGCTTGAAATAACTTGCGGCACCCACTGCTACTTGTACATCTGACTCAGACTGGTCAGCCCTTCCTGGAGTGCTCAATCGTTAAGATATCTGTTCTAGTACGGAGGAGGTCGTTGATTTGAGTCCT
Source organism: Acanthaster planci (assembly GCF_001949145.1). Next base: position 65,128 of record NW_019091698.1, read on the forward strand.
ACTGGAATAAGCCTGTAAATTTTTCACAACTTCATAAACAAGCACTGAATATACAGTGTTTTAAATATACATGTATGTCAGTGTAAAGGCAGAAACCTGTAATTTAAAACTAAAGGTTCCATGAAGACCTCTTCGGACAAACTGTTACTTAATTGTTAAAAATATTCATTGGTATGCCATAAACACTGGGGGATGTCGAAATGGAATAAATTTGTCATGGTTAATTTCACTGACCCCTCAAATAAATGTTTCAATCCTGGCAAGTGATGGCGTTATGTGTGACTTACCGGTACATGTGAGAACCCACAATTAAAATCAGGCACCCTTTTGGTACACATCTGGAACAAAGTGGAGCATGGACATCAGACATGCAGTTTATGTGCCCATGGAACATAAAATGCATTGAACATAAAATGCATGTAACGTACATGCATGGGAGGTTGCATAACGTGGCGTACAGAAATGTCACCACAAAATGAGCCCAATGTAAATATTTTCAAAAATTGAGATATTGGTACACGTATATTTTAATTCAGTAGCAGAAGAGCTTTCCAGTGGCATGTACATGGAAAACTAAGGGTAAAAGTATAAGGTGACGATGTGGCATTATTCTGGTAGCTTTCCGTCTTTGTTCGAAAGAAAACGCTGTGGTTAGAAAAGTGCACTGCACTGTTCAGAGCTAACTTCTTGTTCTGACCATTTTGCTCTGGTCAACCTGATTTGCAATGTCTACGGTTTGGCCAAACTTAAAAAAAATCAAAACAACATCTTTACATTCTGGATGTCATTTAAGAACATACATTTTTCAGATATAACAAAAAACCACTTTTTATGGACTGTACCGGTAAGATCTAAAGATATTACTGACCAAGTTCAGTGAATACAAGATGTATGTGATCGGTATTCAGTGCTTTTTTGATAGATGATTTGTTGCCGTTTCTTTTGGGAGAAAATGAGTGTTCTGTTTCAGTTGAGGGGGTTTTAGTTGGGGGGGCGACACTGTACTGTGGGCCACATAAATCAGAGTCTGTATAGAGGGCTGCTTCAAACAAAATTGCAAAGTGTTGCTATATGCCTATGCACTACCACACGTTTCTTCAGAGAAGTCACAATGAAAGGGTTTAATTACACACTACATGTACCTGGTACTGGAAGTGGTGCACTAACCTTACATACCTAGTGTGGACTCGTGAACAAAAGATGTCCACATGATGCAGGAAAACAAGACGTTCTGTGGACTTACACAGGACGTTTCCCCTTCTTTGAAAAAGAAGTTGAGAGGCATTTTGGGGTTTTCGTATAAGGAAGAGGAACAGTCAAGGAAACCTTTTACAAAAATCCAGCTGAAAAGTATGTTCCCAGTTCAAGAAAAACAAGTATTTTCACTGAGTTTTCTTCACTGCATGAAAAAAATGTCCTCACTAGGTACATGTATGTAAGGTAAGTGTGTTTGTTTGAATGTATACACAATGTTGTTCCTTGTGGGTGTGAGAACAAAAGGTGCCCCACAACGCAGTTATACAATGTACATGTATGTAAAAAAGTCCACTCATTTTCCTTTCTTGAACACTTTTTGAGGCATTTGGACGTTCGGGTTATTTGTACCAAAAGGAAAAGGAGTAGTCAACAAAACTGGGCTTAAATTTGTGTTTACTGTGCAAGAAAAATGTGTTTTTTCTGGATTTAAAAATAAGGAATGTCAACACGTGCGACAGACATGAAAAACATGTACATACATGTATATTGAAATTGTAGACATTGATTTGAGGGTAATAGCATGCATGATTGACTAAATGTCGAAGATTGATGACTGTGTACAAACATTAGAGGTTTTCCATACAATTTAACCCCAAACAAGCTAAGTTCTTTTGGACCATCTCATACAGTATCTGGGTGGGGGCAGGAACTTGGCTGATTTTGTGGCAAGCCGCAGCGCAAATACGAGCCTACATGTATGTAATACCAATTTCTGTCCTGTTGTCTGTTCGTCATGGGATACATTGTAGGTCCGGACGTCTTGCCCAATGTCAAAATTTTTTCTTGTGTGTTTACTTGTGTATATACATATACATGTAGGTAATCTTGAGGAACACCAGGCCTTTATGTGGGATCATTGCTTTGAAGTGTGTTTACATACCTGTACATATTTAATAAAGAAATAGAACCCAAAATGTTTAAAGTTTTCAATTGTGTTATACATGTATACATACATGTACATGTACATGTGAATACTGTACACTCCTGTACTCTATAGGCACATGTCCATTACATGTGTGGAATAATGGATTATGTGAAGGGAGACAGATGATGATGATTGGGTAAGGGAAAGAGTAGGAAATGGATCGGATGATAGGATGGGATGGGAGTGGATTAGGAGATGGATGGAATGTTGGGATGGAGGCAGAGCCAGAGTTGGATGGGATAATGTGGTGGGGGCAAAACCATTTAAAGTGACGTCCATTTTTACATCCATGATGCCGTCATTTGTCAACCTTTTTTTCTTTACTTGCTGTTTTAAAAATTGCGGCAATCTTGTACTTGATTAGCATGATTCCTTGTTTAATTTAGCAGCATCTTTTGTAATTAGCATTGATGACTCATAACATGACCTACTTTTGAGGTAAAGGAATTAAGATTCGTATGAAGCAACGAGCCACGGCGGCTTGGACGTTCTAGTTTGAAATTTACATGCATGTAAAAACACTCATCAGTAAAAAAAAGTGGAGTTTCAACTCATTCTGACTTATGGTTTTCTTGTTACGGTCATTTGAAGTTGAAGGCCACATGCGTGTTTGCCCATGTGTATTGAGCACGGCATTTGAAAAGTATACGTTCTTCGAATTGACCAATCTCAAAAAAATGAGTGCTGCATGAAAACAGTATGCTCAATTTTCACAAAATTTGTGTCAAAATGACCCCTCCCCCAAAGAAATTACTGAAACAAAAAATTATGCCTCCGCTGGTGAAAATGTGCACTGTGCCTTCCCCCAGATCTTTTAGGGTTGGAGTACACTGTACGTGTATAAGTCTTCAAAACAAGTTCATGTATGATTAAAAGGAAAAATAGGGTCCATTATTGTTTGTGTTTGCAAGGTGTGATTATGAATTTCATACCAAGATTAATTGGGATTTTGAAGTGTTTGTATGTACATGTATGTTTACAATTTGTCACTGCATTTAGAAACTGACACAGTTGCCTTTTTCCATCATAGCATCCTTATCCAACAGAAGATGAGAAGCGAATGATAGCAGCTCAGACAAACCTGACACTGTTGCAAGTCAATAATTGGTAAGAAAATTTCTGAATCCCAACTTCTGCAAATGTTTATTTCCTGAAGATGGTTTTGTTTCATTTTATTTCAACAGCACAGTTTTTAAAACTAAACTCAGCAAAATGTTTGCGTCAATGGGAATTTACCTTAAAGTTGCAATTGCCTGAATGTGAATGAGATTTTGATATGACTACCACTTTACAAATCGCCAAACCTGTAGCACTACAGTGGTGTAGGGTAGGTGACCTGTAACAGCTGTGATGTGCTGCAAGATGCAGCAGGATGATACAGTTGAAAACCTGCTGCATCATTGAACTGCCGTTACCACTTGCAAGAGTACCGTCTTATATCTAATGTTCATGAAACTGACAACCATCTTTGCCAAGAAAACTGGAAACATACATGTATACCATTCCCACACTTCGTGTTTTAGCTGCACTTCACAATGTACCAAACTTCCTCCTTTCAGAACCAAATCACACTAAATGGCTTCAATTATCATACCAAAAAACTTGAACTCTTTCACAATGGTATTGGTTTCCCGTTGTAATTTCTTTGAAGTTTCAAAGAAAAATAGCCTAATTAGAAAACATTAAACATTTAAAGGGTCCAGGCAGTGCGGCTTTCCTAGACACTCTTTTGTGCAACTTAAGGTGGTTCTTCATTGTATGAAACTATTTGATATATTCTTTTCGTAGTATGAAAATTACACTTTTAAACATTTCAACTTGTGCATGCTTTTCTGCACAACTGAGGGGTACTGTTGTTGTGATGTCAGTAAAGAGAGACACTGCACAGTTCAGAGGTTTGTCTGTTTAGATTATGAACCTAAAATTGGCTCAGAAGGGATTGCTGATAAGCTGCTTTATATGTGTTAACTCAAAAATAAATCACTAAAAAACAACATTTGGAACTGCTAATTATCAGAAATTGTAGTATTGGTTTGCTTACTTACCCTTGGGAAACAACTCGTCCAAATCCATGCAGTAATTCTTGCGACATTGTGGCCATTTCAGTGTTCTCTGTGGGTGGTTTTAGCAGGGCAGGCCATCCTGCCAAAAAGATGCTGCCCTACCGTCCTGCTAAAGTTTGCCGCCCTGCTGAAATTTTCACCACCCTGCTGTTATTTCCACTGCATTTTTCCCCATTTTGTTGTGTTACATGTATAATTATAGAAGTGCAAAAAAGTTAACCACACTCTCTAACAAACATAAAGAGTTTGCCAGCATAATAATTTCAGCATGCAGTATTGCAGTAATGTTTCTAGATCTGGACATAACATACACATCCTGAAGGAATAACACTACAGTCATTTTCCTAGCTTCACATCCACAAATCAATCACCCACCTTGTATGAAGATAAAACAACAAAGTTATTTTCCAAAGTTGGAAAATTTTAATTTGGAATATGCTGAATTGTTGAAAGCATATATACCACTTTTCCTTATCAGTTTAGCCATTTCTGGATCAGGTCAAAACTTCTTCAAAAAAAACAAAAATTCAAGTGAGAAATCCATTGTTCAGCCAAAACCACCCTGTACAAGGAGATTTTCTGATGAAAGATTAAATTTCAGTTCATGTAACAAAATTCAAGTAATTTAAAAATGGAGAACTTCCATACTATTTTTGAAAATTTTGATTTGATACAACTGCTTCCAAACAAGCAAAGACCAAGTAATTCTACTAAGCCCACATACATGTGTAGCTGTGGCTCTATAACCCATATTACTCGTGGAATAATGAACCAGTCGACCAATAACGTCGCATAAATTGATTACATGCATGTAGTTGGGTATATACAGTGTAGTTTTAATTCACACAAAGTCATGAACTGTAGGCAAAACATATGTTCAGTCATGGGCAAATCTTGAAATACTCGAGACTTTTAAAGTCATTTTGATTACCTGAAGTGAATACTTTGCAATGTTTAACACCAGTTTGCCTAAATTAGTATTTACTCGTGAAACAGTTGAGGGCACTTTTTTTCTTGGAAAACACCTAATTTTTATCAATACAGGTTTATCAATGCAAGGAGGAGAATATTACAACCAATGTTGGATGCTAGCAATCCTGATCCCAGCACAAAGACAAAGAAAGTCAAGACTCAGAGTCGACCTTCTACGCAACGTTTCTGGCCGGAATCCTTAGCAAACCTGAGCTCAACCAACACAGCCAAACCAAGTAAGTAAAAGTCTTTATTTGATAAACTGGTGCCCACTTTCAGACGGAATATTAGTTGTGAGTTGATTGTCTTGAGTGATACAGGAACCTCTAGATAACTCAAAGCAGGTTACAGGTATATTGTACCTACCGGTATTTGCATTTTTTTTCAAAAAGATTTCTTCGTTCCCACCAACAAAATAGGCTTTTATGTGCAAAAATCCCTCGGTAACTTAAAATGCCCACACCACAACATCTGCTTAACTTGAAGATTTGAAGGACTGATCCAAAAAGACTGCCACCATGTCACTGACAATAAACGGAAAAAGAACATGAGACTTTGGTTACGAGTTATTTATTCAAATTGCACTTCATCTTTTTAGTATGAGGACATGAGCATGCTTGCTGCCGGTACCATTGTTATCCACTTGCCACGACCAGGCCACAGGCTGATAGCTATCGCAGCCAAAATGTAGCCCACACGCAGTCCAATCACCGAGTCTTTATGGTGGCCATTGTGATTGCACTGCAGGAAGCTTGTGTTGTGCCACGGCTACAGCCTGGCTGCTGCTACCTGCCCAACTGCAGCAATCGCATGCTGCTCACATGAGTGTCTAATTACAGCCAGTGTGTAGACACAAGGAACATGTGTTTCTGACGCAGTGCTTGAAATGTGCTGTTTTGCCAAATCGCGCACAGATTTTTTAAATGTAAATAAAGAAGGAATAAAAAGACAAAAACGCACAAATACATGTGTAGTTCTTTTTATTTTATTTACACTCAAACGTTTTATTAAATGCAAAATGATGCACCTCCAGCATTTAAAAAGGAATGATCATGTGGCCAAAAAGGAAAACTCCTGGCCCAGCATGCACAGGGCTATGCGTATCACATCGTGGCATGTGCTGAACGAAAGAATTGTCACAAAAAAGTACACAGTTTTGGTGATGTGTTTTATTTATCAGTAGAATAGAAATTTTATGAAATGAAAATGTAAAATCTCAGTAAACTTTTGATTTTTAGAAGAAAATTGTTCTTGGATAAAGAAATTACCACTTTTAGAGGAAATCACTACTTATTGCATCTCCAGTAGTCACCACGGGGGTTGGGGAGGCAAGTAGGGTTGCTTGTGGGGAAGACTCTGGATTTTTTGTCAGTTTGAAATCAGGATAACTCAAATTTTTTATGCATTCCCCTGAGGTTGGAGTTGTCAAAAAGTTTATTGTAGCTTGAGTGCTGCAACCATTATAGGGCTCCATTACACTGTACATATATGAGGGCAAGAAACCATTCATGTTGTCACCTCTAATATACATACTTTTGTAACCATTTCAGGCAGTGACATTGGCGCTTCAACAGAACTCACACCAACAGTACCAGTACAGCAAATCACATTGTCTGGAGAAACTGTCTCATCGATGATACGGGTACATCATTCGTCATCCTCCTCACCTCAAGTGGAGGGTTTGTCAAATGGGGAGGGTGATCCTCTTGAAGAGGATGGAGGAAACAATGGGTCTGAACTGTCATCCAATGATGGTGGGATAGGATTAGGTAGTGATGAAGAGTCTTCATGATTTGAGAGTGGTCCTAAGCATGAAACGATGTGATTAGACAGTATTGCTCAGAACAAATGAGGACTGGTTTGTCAGCAATCATCTTGTATGTGAGCAAAGTCCACTCACAGTTGTTCAAGGTCATCTAAGAGTGACACGTACAATCTAGGCTCTGCTTTATATGAATTACTATAAGGTTTTAGTAGTGCCGTTGTCACGATACTACATCTGAACTACAGCAAGTAGAAAATATCTTTTTGTATTGGATATTTAGATTACCGTGTTGATTTTTTTAATATTAAGACTGGTCTGAAATGTGGGAAGATTGCAATGGACACTATTAGCCTCTGATGCTATAGGAGACTTCCTAACTAGCCAGCTTACATGCAATAGGATTCAAAGCACACAATTGGGCCTGTTGCAGTGAGTGCATTTGAACATGTAAAAATGTGTAATGTACAAGCATTTTGAAGATTTAGTGGTGGTACCGTACATTATCAAATGAAGGTACCTGTACATGTAGCAGGTACTAAAGCCATGCATTCTTTAAGTGCAAAAGAGAAGCTATTGTTACAATATTCTCTTCAAATACTGAATATTTTTATAACTTAAACACAACATTCATATGGAAATCTTTTGATGCACTCTGTCAGAAACAATGTTTGTAATCCTGCTTAAATTAGGAGAATTTCAGGCCGACTTCTGGGAAAGTTATTAGAATTGATGATAGTCAATACTTTGAGAAGCTACCTGCCAACATGCAAGCCAAGGTTAACTGCATCTATGTGTACGTGTACATGTACATGTACATCAGGGATGAGATTTGTCAGGATTTTTGTTAGGATTTCCTGATTTCAAAACCTGGAAAATCCTGGTTAAGCAGTATGGTATGTTTACATAAGTTGACATAGAGCACAAGAAATGGGTTTTTGCTTGGGGTGCCTTTAGGCAAATACAAACGTATGTGCTGCTGTGGGCTCTTGAATCTCTCTGCTAATTATTTTGTGGATATTTCACTTTCTTCCTCCCCGATACAAGTACCGTACATGATTCTCAGGCTTACTTTGGCATTTTCCGAGACATTACTTTTTGCCATTCACAGCATGCCAACATATGTACATGTATGTGTTCATAGATCTCAGCTTTCATTTCAACCAACAAAAGCCAGTGCTGTTCTATACCTTGTCCATGTGGGAAAAAAATGAGGATAAGACATTTAACATTTCCGGAGCAGGAAATGGCCGTTCAAAGGCTTTCTTTGAATTGTATAAGGAAACTTATTGTGTCACCCAAGGGAGTTTTAAACAGACTCATGTATCAGAATCTTAGCTTTAAGTGAAAAAATATTTACAATTGATTTTGTGACACATTGTCACTTTCATTTCTTGCTGTAGTTCATGGATGAAGATTAATCATGGGAATTGATGTTAGTCAATACTTTGAGAGGTTATAAGACATGGTATTTGCTCAGTACTACAAACTCAAGGTGACTGACATTCATCTCATGGCCAAACTTTTTGTGAAAAATGATGGTATTCTGTGAAAATGATTATAAAGTACCGTATATGTATTGACCAACATTCTGTGTGATATTTACCATTACTGTTTCATATTTGTTTCCGTCGTTTCAGTTCCCCAAAATACTTCTTCACACATCAGTCAGTCAAATATTTCCTTTTGCACAAATGTTCTTTTGACAACACATGCACAGTTGACAAAGGCATCATTTGTGTTATTCACTCAACCACAAAAATCAGACCTACAAACAGCATGGTAGTGTTTTGACAGCGTTTTACATCCCCCCTTTTACACTTTACAGTAGTCTATTTCATATAACCACTACATGCACATGTATATGTGCATCAAAAACAAGAAATGTTAAAGTTCATGTACACTTCTTTGTTCTTTTGCACTACCAAATTTATGGTAAAAACAAAACAAGGAAAGAAGAACAAGTATTTGAATTAGATCAGAGACAAACACTGGTGTGAGAGTTCAGCTTTATAGCTGATTTCAGCTTTTTTGTACACCTGGTCTGTACAAAGTATGGGAACTTTTTACATTTTAGCTGTTTTCGGCTTTAAGTGGTCACTCACACCCTGCAAACATAAAGTTGAATATTGTCAAGACACAACTATAAGATTAGCGAAACACATTAAGATAGGAAGCCAAACAAAAATACAATATGCATCATTAATGTAAACCGAACAATTTCAATTTTGGTTTTTATCTCTGAATTTTGTGCTGTAAGTTGTGTATCATTGAACCTTGTCATTATTCCTTTTTTCACCCTTCTTTTTGCATCTAACTTTTTGCATCTAACTTTTAGAGAATCAAAGATTTAATTTTCCTCCATGTTTGGGAATACATGTATGTTAGTACTGCAGTTAATGCATTGTGCATTTGCAGTGGGAAAGACTTGATGTGGAATTCACTTTTACATGTATTGTAAACCCATACAGTGATAATACCCAGAAATCCATAATATTCGAAAGTTGTTGGCATTTTGCTGTTGAGGACCAAGGAGTGCATTGGTGTCGATAGCTGATTAATTTGGCATTTCTGCCTAGCAATAAATTATTTCAGAAGCTACAAAGTGAGCATTTTTTACCATATTTTAGTATTTTTTTGTTAATTCTGTCGATACAGTTTTTATAGATCTGATGGTCATGGTCTTGGACTTCAAAAGTGAGTCTCAACTTGTCATTTATTTGTGCATTTACTTGTACCACAATTTTGCAGATTTTTCAAAAATTGCTAGCATTTTTATTTTGAGGCAATCGTTAAAAATTTAGTATTTTGGTATGTAAAGCCCCGTCTTTAAATCTGGCTTAATGATTTACATTGCTCTCCTGCAAGTGTTATTCACTCTGGCTGTACACAAACATGTACAGCAACATGTTCATGTTTAATGTGTGGACTGTTACAGCATATTGCAGTTTGGGCCATCATCTTGTATATGTACATTTGCACCTGTACACTTAATGCCTACAAGCCTGTGAAAAGTAAAAGTCGATGAAAATATCCATCTGGGACCACATTAACAGTAGCAAACCATTCCTTAAATCATTATTAAAGATTGTTAGCTTACTTGTAAATGTTCCTCTTGACAAAATGTATATAATTTTCCCTGAAAGTTCCTGTAAGTAAACTTGAAAAAAGGTGTTAGCTTGTGGTACTAGGTCAGGACGGCATTAAGATAAGTTGTAACTGAGACTTTGGCAGAGCCAACTGAGCTCTCTGGTTTGATGTATTAGTCAGTTTGGTGTTTTGATGAGAATGGATACTACAGTGACCTGTGTGTGGGTGACAAATGTTGACAGTTCCTATTGACTTTTACTTGGCATTGTGCAAAATCGGTCAGAGGCTATGGAATCCAAAGTGATCCAAGTGATTCGTGTCTCATATTTTCAAAGAACAGGTCACGTTTACAATTTCAAAAATCTTACTTAGGCAAATGATTGTGCACTTAGAAATAAAATGCGAAGGACATACAAATACCTCTTCATATTGAGTTGTGAATGGCTGTGTGATTCCATTCACTTAATCGGTTCAGAAAAGTATCCATTATTGTCTTATGATGAAGAAAAGTGAATTTATTCCTTTGTAATCATTGGAACAAAGGAGATGTAATACTGCTTAACGACCATAGCAGAGTTTGAGTCAAAGCTGCTCTGTTAACTCTTAAGTGACATGAATTAAAAGTCACTGTCATGACTGTTGTAGCTGCTTCCTTTTCAAGCAATGGTGTATTCTGTATACTAAATAGTACATGCTGTATATATTTCTGGTGAATCTATTGAACAAAAGATGCCTTGACACATGCGCTGTATAAAGCTCTGTACTTTTTCAACCATGGAACAAATATTTTTAAATAAAACTGAATCAGCTGAGGTAAGCAGTGTTAAAGTTCTGTGATAAGCAAATCTAGTATAGAAATATCAGTAAAATGACATACACATACACCACGTGCCACGGAAGCAAGGTGTGATACATGGTGTCTTCTAATGACGAAATACAGCACATTCATGGCCTCTATAAAGGCATGCTATAAAAACTGCACAAAAGTGCAGCCTATGGCATTTATAAATGCAACCAGCGGCCAATTCCCAAAACTTATACCTTGTGTTGCACAACCATTCATGGTTTTTAAAATGCATAAGGAAACACCTTTACATTGGCTGATAGTCAGTAATGATAAACATGTTCATTTATCTGTAACCCAAAGGACAGAATAAGAAATGTTTAGTGGTATTTCATCATTTGAAGGCAAGCTTCAAATCTCATGTGTCATGAGAATTGATACACTGAGCTATGAGTTTACAATAACCAAAGTTGATAATATCCCACAGCAGCTTATGATTTACACAGTTTTAAGTTGTTTGGTTGTAATTTGTTGTGTAATTAAAGGATCTACACACACTGAAAGTTTTGTGGCATGTATCTTACATGTTTGCACAGAGGTTATGAGGCTGCTGAATGTCAAAAGTTCCACTTGAAATTTAAAAGCTAAATGGCATTTTATTTAAGTTAAGTGTACCCAATGGCAGGTAAAGGACAGGCAACAACACCCCATTTCTGTTTCTTTACACATTTTGCAATATCATTCAAGTTCAACCAAAGTAGAGTGTACGAGGACATGCCTGAAACCAAAATTGTGCCCAGAAATTTGCTCAGGCTGATTTGTATTTCACCCGGGCAGATTAAAGGTATTTTTTCCAGGAAGGATTACTGTTGAAATTGTGAAATATGTATGTATAATCTACCCAGGCAAAATTGAATTCTATTTGGATGAAATAGTCATCTGCGTGGGTAAAATAGTAGAAACCAGACTAAATGGTGGGTAAAACAACTTTTCTGTCCTATATATGCCTTTGTTGTGTTCATATAACATGGTTTGAGGTGTAGTTGACATAAGACCCAAAACAAACCACACTTGTTTTACCTCATGTCACAGCAGACACTTCTTAACAGTACATTCAAGTGGAGTTGAATCATTGTAACAAAGTGATGCAAGTCAAGCCATTTGACAAAAAAGTTTAGTCAAGTATTTAGCTCAAATCAATTTGAGTCACAAAAGTTTGAACACAATACGTTCATTGAAAAATGGGAGAAAGTCATATTTTGGCATTTAAAATTTACCTGCGGTCACCACGTGTGGTAATTCATACCATGTTACTCATGATAATAACACATGAACAGTGTAAACGTTGCTGTGAGTCATTGCAAATATTGTTTCATGAAGGAATTTTGCTTTGGTTTTGGGATTGGAGTCTTGTTAACTGTCATCCAGGCGGGTCTTCTGATTATGGAGTCAAGTCATTTGCCCATCACAATTGAGTTGCTAAAAATTGTGACTTGAGTCAGACTTGAGGCATTGACTTGGATCATTGCAACTTTGGCAAGTTTTTCACAAATGCTTGCATTGTTTGCACCTTAATACTTCCCCTGTGAAAATACATCACTTTCACTTTACGAAGCCCATCTTTAAACTGCACTGCACCCTTGCATAGTTGGCCTGTGCATGAATTTTCACATATGTATATGCAAACAACAAAATAGTAACTGACAAACAATGATGAATGGAATAGAGAGAATTAAGCTGTTAATCGTAAATGTCTTTGTAGTTGCAAGATGTTACATCTGAGTTCTCTTGAATCATTTTGGTTTTCAAGTTTGTTATACTTGTAAGCGTTAACGCTTACAAGTATATTAAGGTGCAAACAACGCGCGTTGTTTGCACCTTAATATTGAAAGCTGTTGCAGTTGCATGTGAACTCTTGCTAAGCTCATTCGTTAAGATACCCCTTGACAACCGTGTACCCTTTTGGGATCAGTGGCAAACACGTCCCAAATTCACAAATTAATTCCCTCAATCAAGGTGATAGCAACGTCCCATGTAAAGATATGAATATACATGCTATCTGCATGTTTACTGATTAAAATGTTCAGTAAATTTGAGGGATTTACTGGATTACTGCTTACGGGTTTAATGGGTAATTATTTTAAGCACTAGCCTTTTCTTGTATCCTGTAAAAAAGAAGTTCCAAAGTCAGCCAAGCTCTTTTCTAAAAGCTGAGAGAGTTCTAGCTTTCACTGCCTTGTAAGGGAGCGCATTTCATGTACTAATGACTTGTTGAAAGACGTATTTCCTATGACAAGTATTCTTGGTTTGAAGACCTTGTGTCTGTGACAACAGGGAAAAGTCGTTAGATTAGCCAGTCAACTCATCCAGCTACTAGTCAAAGGAGGGATCAGATTGACAAAATTGGTGATGGCCATGATCGTTGAGGAGAGAGCCTATGCCAAGTTAGATTGGGATCATCTGCCAGTAGAGTGTATATAAATGGTGAAGCTGGACATTGACGCTGACAAGTTCGGCGGGCCCAAACATGGATGAAGTCAGAGGAGCAAAGGGGCCTGGCCAACAATATAACGTAAAAACCGACTTTGCAAATAAGTAAAATTCCTAGTGTGCACAGTGGAATAGACTATCAGTTGGTAATGAAGCAGATGAAAGTGAGTTTTGTTACACTGCTCTCCCCTGGGTAAATGGCGTATCTCTGAGCCTTAATAAAACATGTGCCTGTAAGTTCCTTATAGATGGAAATCCATTTTAGGCAGGGTAAATGGCACCAGGAAGTCTATGAGGTCATACAGTGAACTTTCAGTTGACAAAACACCCCCCCCTGTGTAGCAGGCTTGTATTCCATAACTGCATATAACTCGGACTTCACTGGGGTTGGCTAGTAGGATAGGGAAGATTGGCTCCTTCCCAGGAGAGGTTATTTACATTTGAATTACTTTGCAGTGTGATGAAGGAGGGAGAAAAGTACCAGGCACTCGGTATGAGACGGGCGCACATGCTTACAGGTTGAGCATTTGTGGTGGGGAGCTGGTTGAGGCAATGTTTCTGTTTTCAGGTAATTTACTTTTTTGACTGCCAACTTGGCTCAAAGTGCAAGTCGTGCTCTGTTGTGGAAGTGTTTGTACTTGTGGATGTCGGAAGTTTTTTAGTTTACGTGCATTTTTTTTACCCTGTCTACCATTTCAGATGTTTGCTTTCATCCAGTCTCATCTACTTAGACAAAAGGCAAGTAGAGCTGAGGATCATCAGCATAAAGCTGCAGAGATAGTCAATGTTTACATGTAATGATAGCCACAGGTGAGGAATATAGCGTAAACAACACAGGACCCAGCACTGATCCTTGGGGCACACTGAAATGGAGCCTTTGGTTAGACGAGTACGATGTGTCAATTTTGACATACTGAGGTCAGTCATCCAGGTACCATGTAAACCACTTCAGCGCTACACCAGTGATTCCAAAACTGTCTCAGGCACTGCAGGAGGACTGTGTGGTCAACTGTTTCAAATGCAGCCAAAATGACAAATCTTTCGTCATCAATGGCTCTTAGTATGAATTTGCAACCTGCAGGACTGCAGTTGCAGCATTGTACTTCGAGTAGGCAGACTGCATGGCTCAAGCGGATTGTGTGATGCTAAGTAATCCTGAAGCTGACCAGCTACCACTTTCTGCACGATTTTTGAAATGAAGGGCATATTGGAAATTGGTCTGTAGTTTTTGAAGATGTTCTGGTCAGACATGGAGTTCTTAATTACAGGAGTTACCTGAGCCATTTTGAGTTGCTTAAGCATGGATCCAGTTAATAATGAAGTGTCGACAATGTCTGTAAGAACTTGCAACATGGTTGTAAAAACTGCTTCAGTGGAGAAGTGGGGATAGGGTCTAATTCACAAGATTTTGAGGGGGATCGACGAATGAGATTTTCAACACTGATGATGTAATGAGGCAATTGGAAAACGTTGATTATCTAATGATGTTCTGATGCACTGAATTTTAGAGATGAAATGATCTTGGAAATCTTCCGAAAGGGCTGCATTAGAGGAATAAACTGAAACATGTCATGTGGATTTTGTAGTGTAGCAATTTGTTTTTATACATGAGAGCAAAGAAAACTCTCAAATTTGTAGCATTTTCAGCTATTGCTTGAAATGTGAGCATCTGGCATTTTTAATCAACCAATGCACCAGATTTCTTTGTTCAGCGGACAGTGATGAAGCCAGAATTTCTCCCGTTTTTTATACTAGAAGTTTCTTAGCCTTCATAATGTCAGATGTTTACCTGGAGCTGTGTGTATGAGCAGGTAAACACCACTTTTGGAGGGCAGCATGCTTGCTATTGGGGAAGATGTCTCCAAGAAGAGAAATAACAGTCTTAATTTAGCTGCCAAATCAGCATCTACATGTAGCTCTAATCGACCACTAATGTCATGTCACCAAGAAGTCTCAGACATTTTAATTTCACGATATGTGACTTTTTGCCAGTTTTTTTTAGTTTGACAAGTTTGAGTTCACAAAGATGCCACAGTGATACAATGTGAAGGAAAATGGGGGGACCATTGACAACATAAGAGCCTCATCATTAGCTCGAGTTATGACATAATGCTGAACATGGCCTCTGGTGTGTGTAGGTATTTGAACATTCTGAACAATGCTCAGGGCTATCTAACAGTTCACATACTTGATTAGTGCCACTGTCAGTTGAAATTGAAGTCACCTACAATGACCAATTTCCTTCTATGGAACCAATGCCAAGAGTTCAGAGAAATTCTCAATGACATCATTGCACAATGATGCAGGTCGAAAGAGAACAATTAATTTAATCACAGAATTTTCATCCGTTAAAATGTTCACTCCCTTGTACTCAAATGAAGCAGAAACCTTTGCTTCCAAATGCGCTACTTTATAAATCTTTCTCAGCACAACAGCCCGACCTCCACCCCTACAGCCAATTCGTCTGCAAGTGAAACCAGGGGGGCAGATTTCACTAATGTATTTGTTACTGGCTCTGCAAAAATTGGTAACAAGTCGCCAGATTTGGGTTATGAGTTTTTGATATAGCTTTGATATATGAATGACCCCTGTAGTGCGCTGCATTCTGGAGAAATGAAGACATTTATATATCCACAGTTTTAGATTCAATAAAAGCACTTTTATCGGGATTTTTCATGAGATAATTCTATGTGCAACCACAGGCCGCAACAAGTACAGTATCATGTATTGTAATGTTTAAACCAACCCAACTACCAATGCCATCAGCAGTAAACATCATTTTATTACTCCATATAATTTATTAGGTAGTGATGCGTTCAGATGGGACCAAACAAATAAAACATACAACATGAATTTGCCAAGGTTGTGTTCAAGGCTACAGTACAAGAATGTAAACAAGTACATGTACTTCATCCGGTCAATATTAATGGTTTTCTGAGTTCTATAAAATGTACACTGAATTACTTTGGACTCTGTTGAATATCATTTACCTCTTAAAAAAAAGGCCACAAATTCATGCACATCTACTTGGGATACAGTTGAATTTTTTAATTTAGGCTTTACACAGCTGGCAGTCAACTGGGATTTAAATATACAACAGCCATCATGGCTTCCTCAAATCAAAAATATGGGGGGGGGGTATTTTCTGAGTATCAAGTTCACTGATATGTCAGATATGAGGATGGTTTGGTTAATATCAAAGTTACACTAACATGGATACTGGAAAGTTCACGATTATTGTTTTCATGTATTCTTTGTATCCAAAGCTACTTTTAAAGGGTGTATTTGAACTTTGGTTTGCCTCCCATTCTCTAATACTGAGATACATTTCTTATAGCATGCCAACATTTCTTGTCTTCTTCAAATCAGACAAAAGTGCTCACAATGTACTTGACTACCCCCTCCTCCAACTTTAGGAATGTAATGTTTAGTTTACACAGCATCCAAACAGGGGGTTAGAGTTAACATCATCAATTAGCATGTACATCTTGACCCAAACATAACCTGCCACTTCTCTGCATTACCCCCTTGGGTTATGTTGCTGATGAAATCCACTTCTACATACTGCATCTGTTGCCTCTACTTTCACAACTATAAATCCCCAAACGTGAGGGTCCCTGATGCAACCGATTGGTTTCTAAACTTTGGGGGGGTGCAACTTTTCATAACTCACATCCACCTGCAGGATTATAGGTGCATGTTGAACAAAACATGTAGTACATGTACCGGTAGATACAAAATAAGTAGTTTATTAATCCATATCACCATGTACAACAAACCATACACTATTACCATACACTACAAACAAGATCTAAATACCTGTTTTCACTGACATTGGCAAGGTGGTAGTTTTTTGAGTTAGGACATACTTTCATCAATGATGCATGAAGGTGCCACTTTGGTAGTTTAATACGAGGCACTCCTTGTCGGAAAAGCATAACAATACAAAAATTAGTCCTTCAAAACCACTGACCAACGATGTTTGAAGAAAAAGTTGCCACTACTTTTGTCCAAACAAGCTATTTAAGTGAAAACAAAGTTCAGAGTGTCACCCACCACTCCAAGAGATTGGATGCTGATTAATAGCTCAAGCCAGAAGTGAGGGCATTCTCCGGAGCCATAATGTTAAGACCGGCCTAGCAAATATTTACTCCTATTCAGTCAAAATAAAAACATGTTTTAAAATTACACATTTGCAGCAATTTTGCTATTTTTTCACACTCCCATCTGGTCATTTTCTGGAAGTTCCAGTAATGAGTAGTCATGAACAATTGCCTTATATAGATTAGGCGCACGTGGCACGTACCAAGTGACAATATGGAGTGCAACAAGACAGTGGTGAGGGACAGTAAAACAGTTTAGGACAATGGCATATGCATAATGTACTAACATGATTTCTGTGAGTAGGGGCAATCATGCATGTACGGTATGTACAGTGAACTCCACAATGGTGCACATGTAGCAACAAAAATATAAATCAAACTGTCAAGATTTTACAAGTGGTAGAATTTTTAAATGTTTGGAGAGCAAGTTAGAACCAGAGACCAGGCCAGGCCACACTCACGCAAAACAGAAACCTTTCGGCTTTCAATCCATTTTTTCAAATGGCAAGCTCTCCATTACCAGCCTCTGCTTGGTCATGGTTCAAAGACCGGCCTATGGTTTATTCTTTGATTATAAGCCATCACTGTTAGAGGGTGCTAGATGAACAACCATCACAGTAGGAAATTTAAATTAATGCATTTTGGCTCAGCAGAGGAATTCAAAATGTTTAAAATCAAGACTAGCTTCTGCTCTGTTCAGGAAAATTTTTCCACTGACTTGATTGACAGCTTTGGTCAGTTTAGGTTAAGCTAAAGATCTTCCCAATTGACAGGAGGAAAAGTTGATTTCTTTATTTGTGCAATTTGCCTGCATATTGAATGGAACTGAAAATAGCCTGCCTGAGATAGGCAGGACTTAAAAGGGCCAGGCAATCTGAGGTTTACACCTCCTATGTAAGACATGTTCAGGGCTAACAACCAGAAGATAAAAAGCCGCAAAACTCAGGCATAGCCTGTCATTTCAGTGGAAATGCCAGCCCCTCTAGTTAGGGCTTGCACTCTTAATTTATTGTTAACATGATTGATTTTTATTCAGTCTACTGCTAGAGGCTGTTGCTTAGAATCTGTCACCCCCCCTTCAATCATGTATGACCTAACACTATCCTACATCAGATGCAGCAATTGTGGAAACAAAGTATACATGAGAAAAATTATTCACAATGCTATCTGAAGCATCCAGCCAGATCCAACACATACCATTCTTTAACAGTTGGAATTTGTGGCCTAGTGGTTAGGTCTATACTTCTTGATCTTATAAGGTCAGGCATCCGAATCCGGAATGGGCCTGCACTGTGATCATGAGCAAGTCTTCTCTGCCCCCATCTGGCATTCTTCTTTCTGACAAAAGCAGAAATGTGAGGGATAGAGGGTTATTCTGTTGATCAGCTTTCACTTTGCCTACACTTTGTGTGGGCAGCCATAGTTCGCAGAAAAATGACTTTTTGGTTGGTTTCCGATTACCTCAAATTCGTGTGAACGGCACTTTTGATATACTTTGACGTTTTGTGGACTTCTCAGTTGCTTTTTGTACTGACGGCCAGCCATAGTTTTTGCAGCCACAACTTTAATACAACTTTAAGGTGAAAATGACGGACCTTATTTCTGCTTGATTTGACAGCATCAAGCTGTATTATGGCCCTGATGAGCAGGGAAAGTATGGTGTAAAGCATACTGAGAGTATTGGTACTTCATGTTCTGTATAAAACAAATAAAACAATATCAAACAGTTAAAAAGTTTACTTTCCTCGATCAATGCATATATGTTAAATGGAGGTGTGAAATATTGTATTACTTGAAACCCTTTTGATTTTGTAAAATTATTTCTGTACATGTACAAATGTAGCTTTGGGAAGGGCAAAGACTAGATAAGCTTTTACATACATGTAATTACAAAAGAAAAACTATTCAGAACTCTGCATAAACTTAAACAGAAAGATGTGCTGTAGAATGATTGATCCTCCACCTTGCTGCTCATATTGATGAGAAGAGGACGTTTGCCCTTGCATTGATGAAATAGCTGATCAGCAAGGACATTAACACCACTACCATACCAAGGCAAAATATCACACTCTGTCAAGAAATAACAAGGTGAAACTTTCAGTTAATAGCTGCAAAACAAACGATATAGAATTCAAAATAATATAAATTCACTCTCCATTGGGGTTCAGGACCTTTCAGAAATTAAACAAAGAGTTTTAGTCAGAGCTAAGTATTTAATATTAGCTCAGCCTACTTTAATATGCAACATTAATTTTACTAATCATTTACTACTTCAAAGTTACAAGTGAATGATAACAATTTCATTGTTTTGAACACCCATGTACATGTAATTCATTTGTATTTGAAACATCCAAAGAAATGCACTCATATTCAAAATCTTTTTGTAAACAAATAATAGCCAGGTCAAGATAGATCTGGTTCCTACCTCTTGTTCTGGACTTGGCTTAAGATAGACCCTTGCAGAGAACCCTGTCTGGGACCACTGACTTTCAGTCCATGTAGAATAGTTAGTGGAGGACCAATCCTCCTGGCCATCAATGAATGCTGGGGATAGAGCTGGAGCTAAATTTGTGTTACTCTCAACACAGTAGCCAAAGCCATCTACAGGATCAGGCCCTTGCATGAAGAAGTAATGTGAAATCTGCAAAACATGACAAGCCCATCAATTGGGTTTAGTGAAAATCACCAACTGTGGACTACTATCGGGGGGGGTCACACAGTTTTCTCATGTTTGTTTTGTCAAATAAAGGGAAGTAATGTAGATTTAGTCAAAATACTTTCATCATCTACATATAACACAGATAGACTTGCAACTTGGAAGTTACTGAAGAGCACAACTAAACCTTGCATGTGAAGTTTCTAGGGTAACTTGAAGAATAAAAGTATTATTTTAAATACCGGTATGTTGTGACTCTGACACAATGTTTAACAGTACTTGGGACGTTATTCAACATGATATCCCCAGAAAAATCCTGTTAAAGATGTAACACACACATATGGTTCTCCTTTCACATTATATGGGTAATTTCAAGTTTTCTCTATCAATCTGTAATAAAACAGGTCATTCCTTCAAGACTTATGAAATATGTGGGGTTTTCCTACAGCAGTCTTTCTACCATAGAACACTACTACATATGCAGAATAACACCAGTGCAGTAAAGTGGTTCTAAGCATGTGACATGAATGTACCTAAGGTGAGCAGGCTGAAATGGGAAAGTCCTTTTTAATACTGCTTACTGCTAAAACAAGGAAGTTCTTGTAGATTGTGCATAAGAAACCAACCAGGCCTGTACATTAGGGGTGTGCATTTGCGGGTATTTTTAGAACCGGGTACCCATTTTTTGTTAACATCGGGTACCCGGAAAAGAGATCGCCTAATAACAAATGGCGTTGCGCGCAACCCGGTGGATCATGTGCCCGAAACACGGTTCTTTTTGGTACATACCAAGCAAGCCGGCAGAACATTGTTCTAAACGTCGGAGTTAATCTCTCCTACCTTTTTATCAAACGAAATTGTTACCTTCAGTTTGCAAATTTTTTGTTGGGAGTATGAAACAGAAAAACAAAACTTCACGGGAAACGTCAGAAAAAAGAACAGAGCTGCAAACCACCTCCATGATATACGCACCTGCAAACGCTCAAAAGAAATGTCCCGGATGCTGCATGACCACGGAAACGCGGAACGCATGTGGTGTGCACAAATGGCGAGCGCTGGTTGTGTCAAGTGCGGACCAGATCAGTGCTATGTACGTCACGGGTTAAAAGGCTTAAAGTTTTATGTACAAAAATACCACCGTAACTCGAACAATGCCCACACCATTACATCCACTTATTTTGAAGTTTTTGATTAAAAAAACCGCCACCAAAATGCTTCAAACGGCGTTGAAGAGTCGGAAGTCTATATAGGGTCAGGAGTCATCGCAAGTTCATTTCTTTTCTGACGAGGACCAGCACGTTGCATAAATCAACGTAGCTGCAACTGTGTAATCCTGGCTTTCAAGACGCTGAAACTAACCTGATTGCAACGCGGGCCCCCTTTAGGCAGTCCAATCGCTGACACTGCAGCAGCCATGTGACCGTAAAAAGAAAGGTCATGTGACCACACATAAGGAAGCCCAAGTGAAAAAAATAGCAGCACTTCACGTTGTTAAATAACTAAGCGATACGAAAGTTTTGCCACACGAAGGTACGTACCACGATGAAGTGGTTTAGTTTTATAAATACTTTTTCAGGATAACTCCATTTCCCTGAGGTTCAAATCGTCGAGATTTTAATGCATAAGTACTTCGACAAGTGATATTTGATTGGCCGACTGTATAATGACTTGCACCTGTCAACATTTCCCTTTTTTCGAATGAAAAAATACTTGGATTTGAAATACTTTAGTACATACAGAAAAAATCATTCTTGCTTTTTTGGTCAATTCCTCATCCACAGTTCCGCTGAATCACTGAGGAAATTCAAGTTACTTTAATTTTAAAATAA
>NW_019091698.1:109946-121347 GCF_001949145.1 Acanthaster planci
GAAGACACCCTTGTCCACTAGCCAAACAGTTGAGACACATGAGACATTGTTCATGATACAGCAACACCATTGGTTTATTTCTTGCCAGTCAAGACATTAAAGGAGAGTTGAGGACAAGTAGACACTATAATTGAATTTTAGATGTGTGTTAATTGCTGAGTTTACAGCGACAGATTAACGTCAAGTAGCGTGGGCGCTACAATGTGGAATAAAAGTTTAGGGTGTAAGTGTGTGCAAGG
The DNA here is from genome assembly GCF_001949145.1 of Acanthaster planci. The sequence goes on from NW_019091698.1 coordinate 110,186, forward strand.
TGTACATCTGTATTATACGAAGCCGCCCAATTCCATGTAGTGTCCAGCAATCCTGCCCCTTCCGCATATGGAGTTCTTTTTATATAAGAGACAGAAATATTGCACCACTAGCCCCAATCTGCCCGACAGGCAGAATGACCAACAGATCAAAGGCTGACAGCGTGCACCTTGTTTGTGAGATCTCTCGTAATACAAATTCCATATTTCTAGTGTCGATAGAATTTTTATGATTCAACTTAGATTTAACATACATGTAAATCCTGCAACGTCTTCTCCCTTCTTTTCAATCTGTGACCAGAATTGTGAGACTGGATGTTATACACACAGGGAGCAAAATCGGGTTGTCTAAGGCTTCATGAAATTAGTTTCATTGTTCAAATATATAAACGCGCCCGGCCCTTTTAATTTGGACTTTATTTTGGAAACTGGATATAAAGTTGAAACCTTCCAAATTCATTGTTCCTGTTTTGGATTTAAACTCTATTCTTAACCTAATGATAATTTCTCCAATAGTTTTGTTGACAAAATGACTGGCTGTAGTCATTATTGAAAGAGTGATTATTTTCTGATTAGTATTGTTGAATATAACTGTTCAAAGGGTGTATTGACAGGGAAGAAAGACTGAAGAATCTGTCTCACAAAGTGCAAGGTGCAGACAGTCAGCCATTGTGTTTTCCAAAGTAAGTTGATAAGCATATCTATAACAATTGTGTTGATTCAAACAGACTAATGAGACCATTAATGGGCCATTATACGTTTCGTGCTACTTTTGGAAGGCCCAGACGAACATTGAAGCCAACAGAGTAACCTGTGGGAATTTCGCAAATGGACCTGACTGAGATTAGAACTGAACCAAACCGGATCGAACGAAAGGATTTCGGCAAACAGACTTCTACAAGTACATTTCAGAACCTCCATTAAAAGTGGAAATGAATGAATCTGGATAAACAGAGCCAGAACAAAGCTCAAACCATTTTTTTATTCCTCTCAAGTTCATAAGAAGCAGGGGAGAGAAGGAACACCATACAGTGTCTTACTTCCCTCTATTTATCTCCATGTTTGGAGTATACAATTTACTAAATGTTAGAAAAAGGAAAACATTAGCTAACCCTTTTTTAGTGTGGATTACTTGCAAAATGTGAACATGCCAGCTACAACTGCTACCATTAGCGAGATATTGTTACCTGAATGTCATTCTTCTCATCACGTAATCTAGAAAAAGCGTCATTTAGCGAGATTTGGCGGAAACAATGCATGAAGTTTGCTGTGAAGCGGTGTATTAACTAAGGTGATGAGAAGTAATCTGGTAAATCTAATATTTATCTACAAAATAATTACCCTCTCTTTATTCGTACCTGCTTTGTTTATTCCACCCAATGAATTGACTGTAAAAATCAAAACTGTTGTACCAACGGGATCCCTTCAGAAGGCACGGTATATATTTCGGTCAATACACACAATTCCAAAGCCCCAGCGTTATAAGTGACGGTAAGTTTAAATTTGGTGTACATAAAAACAAAGATAATAGACAGGTCCATGGAGAGTATGGCCTCTTATGTCAATCTTCGATAAAAAAATTCTTTCCTATTGGCATTTTTTGTCCTGCATACCTACTGTACTGTGTGTGTGCTTAAGCTGTGGCTGCTAGAATATACCTTCCAAATCTGCATCGAATCCAACCACTGCAAATAGGAGGGGCAGCGCTTGATCAACTTGCAATTCCTCTTGGTCAGTGATTGGATGGGGATTTGATCTAATTCTTGGATTTATGCAAGATATAAAAAAGGATCAGCCTGGCTGCATCACAGTGAGTGCCATAGTTTCACAACCCTAACCTTCTTTAATTTTTGCAATGTTTTCAATAGATGCATTTCTTTCTGGTAACCGTCCTTTCGTTCGGCATTGTTCTTGGGAACTATGTCATGCTGCGACCTGCAAATAACGAACTGGAAGAAGAGCGGGGATATGAGCCTGATAAAACTCCAAATAGACCCAATCAGCAGCAGATAGCATTTACTGCTGTCCGGTCAAACGACACGCAACCCTGCTACAACCACACAACGCCTTTAGCCTTCCAGCAGACCGTAACACTTCTGCCAGGTACCAGCTTTGACCTCAAGAATGGTACGTTTACCTGTACTGTGCCAGGCACCTACGCGTTCTCGTTCTCGGTTAACAAAAATGGTCCCGGTCCCGCCATCGTCCTTTTCGTTCATCTCAAGAAAAACAAAGAAATTATCGTCTCTGCTTGCAGTCGTTTTCCAAGTCATTACGAACAGCTGTCTGGGAGTGCAGTGCTTGTACTTGAGCGAGCAGACGAAGTGTATTTGACTGTATATGGTAGTGTAGCTGGTGGTGGCGATTATCATTTCATCTCATTTACCGGTTTCTTGCTTTACGCCAGTTAAAGGGTCCATGCGACTAGTGCTCCTGTTCTAAGTATGAGACAATTTGTCGGCCCTTTTGGTTTAAGTTTCATAAAAAGAGCTCTTTAAATAATTCAATAATGATTATGGGCGTTTTTGCTGTGCTGACAGTCTGGTTAGAAATTTATTGGGTTCGTTCATTTAGCTTCCCAGGGGGGGCTAAACCGGGGTCAGCGAGTGGAAGCAAATTAAACGCACTCATTCATTCAGTACTTGATTTTTTTAATTTGTTGTTTGTTTTTGCAAAATTGTGAAAGCAACATTTTCCTGTTGAAATTCCTTTCGCTTATTGACATGAACTCAGATTACCATGGATCATCAAAGAAAAGAAATTTCGCACCGGAGTATATGATAAAGTCAACTGCGTTGTTGTGCACAAATTAATACAAATATAAACTAAGTTTTTCGTGCCCGAATGACACATGTTTTTGCTCTTAATAATTTGAAAATATATGTGCATTTTAAATTACTGTATAAAAAGGAGTTGCGTTGCATGGATCCTTAAAGCTTAAATAATATGAAATGGTAGTAGACGTGCTGCATAGCTGAATAAGAAAGTAACTGCCTGTTTAATTTTCAGTGTATGCCTTTCTTTCTCCAAGTAGATAACTCTGATTCTTTTACGACTACGAAGCGGGGATGTTGTAACCTGCTATATCAAAATTATATGTATTTTTATTACATCTAGTAGTTAAGACACTGAGAATTGTGTAGACTTTACTGGATGTACTGGATTAGGAAATTCACTTTAAAATTTAAGTTTGAACGGGTCCAATTCGGGCGATTCACAATAGTGCGCCTTCAAGAGTTTACAATGCGCAAAATCTGTCAACCCTTTCTAAATGCGCATTAGGTCTACAGATTTCACTATTGTGAAACAGCCGTATTCTCTTTCACCACTGGTGTTACATTTGTGTTCCTCTACTTAAAATGGTGAATTTCGACAGTGTAATCTTGTTTACTCGTAATATTTACTGTATGTTCAGACTGCTTCAAGAGCTGCCCGCACCGCGCAAGATTTGGCTCCTGCGAACGATGCGGTATGTTAATGAAAAACTTACTATTTAATGGTGGTAGGCCAACGATCGTCAAAATACAAAGCAAAATTTATGTTCTTTCGAAATGTGCAGCATTCTGGCCTGATATATTTTACAGATTAGCCGATGATGTTATTTACCTTCTTTTATGTAAGATTTTTGGAAGATTATTTAGGATTCCATTTTTGTGATTATTCTAATGGTATATGTTGAAAGAATAAAAATCCTTTTAACAGGGCCACTGAAATCTCCAGTTTTGGTGTTGGCATCTATATTTACCGTTTAACATGCTGAGTACTAGCCACAATGTCCAATACTGTTACGAATAAAAGATTTTAATGGAACAAATCCCACTGTATTTTAAAAGACTTTTAGGCAGTGATTTGGTGACTAATGATATATTGGTTATATTCATGGTTCCAAAAAGCTGCCACGGATCCACAACTCTGCACCAGTTTGCATTTAATTGGCCCCTTTTCTTGCACTTATGACTTTTGAGGGTTTCACAAAAGGTGGATTCTGGAAATGATTCTGGCACTAATTATTCATGAAGTGGGCCAATCAGAATTACTTGTGCATTAACTGGTAGCCAATCACTGCACATTCTTCAGACCAATCACAGTCTATTCTTTTAGCCAATCGGGCTTGGGGTCAGATTACTTCTGCTAGGTAATGCTAGTTTAGGGGGGAAATTCTAATAAGAGGTTCATTCTGTTACAGCCTCTTGGGCAAGCTGGGTCAATTTGCTCGCCACCACTCAGGCACCTGCCTTTGATCAGAATATTTGGTTTTAGTGTGTTTTTAACAGGATTAAGATAATATTTCCCAATACATACAAGATATGACATGTATCTTTACTGTTATGATAAATTGTAACAATGATATTATTGTTGATATTGATGTTTTCCATAATACACGGCAATTTGAAATTTGTAAGGGGTCAACCACACCCTCATATGTACCCAAGGGGGTGGGGTGCTGTATGTTCCACAGCATAACCCGTGCTGACCCCAAAAGATTAGATGTATCATATTATTATTTCATGATTATTCCTGGGGCCTGGGAGCCCATTCATTATGGTTGGCCTGTAAGCCAAATGACAATAGATGTACATATATAGAATAGATGTAAAAAAATTAATAATCGAATCTGTGGAAAATAATCTGCCTTGACGGTTGTTCATTTGTGAATCCGAGTATAACTAGAATAGAAACAGAATCTACCACCGAGACCCATTTATCTCCAGATAATATATGATGATGATGATAAATTTCTCCACGCTGATGCGTTTTATGAATACGTGCGATTCACAGTAGTACGCCTCCAAGAGTTTATAACGCACTGGCCAATTATAATGGGCGAAATCTGTCGACCCAATGCACGTTTGGAGAGGGTCGACGGCTATTTTGCCGTTTGTTACGACAACACAGCTAGCGGCCAATCAAAAATTAGGACAAGGTCCATGGTCACAGGCTATCGAATCGCTAGCAGGATTAAAACTACGAGAAGCCGGCCACCGGTTGCAGTCCTGACACCGAGTACAACACTCCTGACAGCGATTACAACCCGCGTCTGCCTTTTTGCAACAAGAGCGATTTGATTCCTTAAAAGTTACAAAGGTAAGGCGTCTAATACAGTTGATTTCATTCAGAATGTTATTACAGTTTAAGCAAATGTTGAAATCTTTTATTTTATTATACCCTCGCGAATAGAAACTCAGATTTTGTGGTAGTTTCAGAAATTCTGAAACACACAACGTATTCGCGCAATAATTCGCCAATGACAGACGACTGACACCCAGCATGTGCCCATGGGATCTTCCGAAGTATAAATTCTGCATTTCAAGCTGCCCATTTTAAATCCTACATCCTTCCTTTCAATCTCTGACCAGCGATATGAGACAAAATGATAATTATACATATGGATGACAAAATTGGGTTGTCCTGGGGGTTAATGAATTTATGCCAATGTTCAGAAACAAGCGTAGTTCTTTTGAAACTTTGACCTTATTTGATTAGGATTGTGGAAACTGGATAGTTTTATCCTTTCACGAGCTTCCATTTTCCTGTTACGTTGCACTGTACTGAACGAAATGCATTGAAACTCTGTTCTCAAACTAAAGATAATTTCTGCATTGTTTTTGTTGACAAAACATGATGATATGGCAGTAAGCGCAACGGCCGTTGTTATTGAAACGGGGATTATCTCTTGATAAAAGTTTTAGTGAATACAGTTCAAAGGGCGACGGGAGAAAGAAGGCAGAATCTGTCTCACAAAATGCAAGGTGCTGACAATCAACCACTGTGTTTTGAAAAAAATATTTGATCAACATCAAATTCAATTATACTACTGGACATGGACACAAAAGGTGCGCTGGGAAGTCGGAATTTTGCAGTACATAAAGGACCGACAGGCTTTGGGCGGCCTCTTTCCTTTTTGCAAGTTTCTCAATAGGAATCGTCCAATTTTTTTTCCCGGGCTGTGACGCCACGCATCAGACAATGACACTCTGCCGTTAATGTTAGCTGCCCATCTTCCCAAGACCGTTCCATTCTGAGCGGAAGGGCGCTGGGGTCGTTTCAATTTTCAACTTGTCCAGTTTTGGACCACCCCGCCATCGTCAAAGTAAAATCCAGATTTCTGCAAGGAGAAAAGTCGGTTTTATGAAAAGGGGTGGGGCAACTTAAAGAAAACCCAAAATCTACTGGCAGAAAATGAGAAAACGGGGTTGTCCACTTTTGATGCTCCATACTCATCAAGTTATCTTGAAAAGGTGTCATTTGGCGACAGTTCATTTTGGATGACAAAAACTAATCAATTTGCTTCGACGCAGAGTATTCGCTGTAGTGACGGGAAGTAATGTCATGAATTTGGTAAATCGAGTACCGGTATTATTTTTGTTTTATTCGTAAACTTTTTTTTTCAATAGGCCTGATGATGAACGATTCCGTACAGGAAAAAAAAACACATATATTTGGCCTACAAACACGTTGCCAAACACCCCAACGCTACAAGTGACATTACGTTTAACTTCGGAGTATGCACTCACTCAAAACCAAGATAATAGGCATAGAGATAGTATGACTCCTATTTTTAGCCTTTTTTCTCTGTTTACCGTCCTTTCCCTGTTCATTACCCCTTACTGCGTGCATTCTGCTATTGTGTGGAGTTAACTAAATTGTAGCTGATAGAATATTTCAACTTCCAAATCCACGTCAAATCCCAAAACCAAGTAAATATAGAGGTTTTATCAAACCAGCAAATCTTCTTCGTCTAAAAGTGGATGAACATGTATTTTCCCTCTCTTGGAATTTATACCAGAAGTAAGCTAGGGAAAGGATTGATCGTATTAAATCTGACGGCACCACTTTAGGAGAGGTGAAAACCTTTACACAAAACGCTGTTAAGTTATAAGTGTCTTTTGTTGCAATAGTTTCGAAAGCCTAACTTTTTCAATTTTTGAAATGTTTCCAATAGATGTATTTCCTCCTGGTAACCGTCCTTTTGTTCGGCTGTTTTCTTGGAAACTTTGTCACGCTGCAACCTGTGAACAATGAACTGGACGAAGGCCAAAAATGTGAGCCCAAGGAAACTCTTGATAGACCCAATCTGCAGCCTATAGCATTTACCGCTGTAAGGACAACCGACTCGATACCCTGCTACAACAACCATACAACACCTTTGGCCTTCGAGCAGACCCTGACACTTCTGCCAGGTACCAGCTTTGATCTCAAGAATGGTACGTTTACCTGTACTGTGCCAGGGACCTACGTGTTCTCGTTCTCGGTGTACAAAAATGGTCCTGGTCCCTTTCCCGGCCTTTACGTTCATCTAAGGGAAAACAACGAATGGATTGTCTCTGGTAGCAGTGGTTACCCAAGTCACTATGAGCAAGTGTCTGGGAGTGCAGTGCTTTTTCTCCAGCGAGGAGACGAAGTGTATTTGACCTTATATGGTACTGTGGCCGGTGGTGACTTCTATCACTTCAACTCCTTCAGTGGCTTCTTGCTTTACGCCAGTTAATTAGTCCAAATGACCAGAATTCTTCACGAATAATTGTTTTATTGTTAAAACTGGTTAATGCCTCTTTGGGCTAAGTGTCAAAAGGGGCACTTTGAAATCGCTGAGGGCGCTTTTGCTGTGATGTCAGTCAGGGAAGACACATTGGGGTTTAGTTCAACGGGGAAACCTGGCATGCCCAGGTGTACCAAGTCAAACAAGGTACATGTTGGGGACGAGGTAAACCTGAGTCATCCAGTGGAAGCTAATCAAACGTACCCCACTCAGTCCATACCATTTGTTAGACAGAATAGTGGAACCAACATTTTCGCATTGAATGCTCTTGATTTTTTTGCCATGAGCTTGCACGACAAGGGATCATCAAAGAAAAGCAATTAAGCTTGTACTATGTAAGGAATTCCTATATTTCATTATGCAGAAAGCAATGTCAGTTTTTCTCTGGAATGACATCATGGCTTTGCTCATGGATGTGGAATGATGCTCATAATTAGAAATTGGAAAATACACATGCATTTTTAATAATAAGCGTTATTGTATTGACCTTGTTGAGCTAAACATACTTGGGTAAAGTTTCAAACTATCAAAAGGCGTTTAAAAGTTCCAGAAAACTGGTAAAAAATAGATACTTTTCCTGCTACAAGAAGGGAATGTTTGACACAGTTTATTAAAATTCATCATTAGATGTATTAACAAAATCTCTGGGAATTCTTCATCAAAAAGATGAAGATCAAGGATATAAGGCTATGAAATATGATAAAAGGGAAAATTTAGGGTCTGTAATAGTTTGAATTGTAAACTTTACTTGTTATTGGTGATTGCTCACTTCATCAGGAAATTCAATCTAGAATGCACCTTTAAACTCTGCCATAATTTTTTTTTCATCACAGGTGTCACATTTGTTTTCCTCTTCTTAAAGTTAAAAATACGTTTGGTGAGTTTTGACGTCGCTTTTTTTTCTTCCAATCTTAATATTAACCGTTTATTCAGAACTGATTCAACAGCTGTACACTCTACACACAAAAATAGGTGTTCGCATGCATTGTGTAAAAATGATCGTACCTTTAAAACAAAGCTTCTCACAAAAATGCGGATAGATTTGCCGTTGCTGTTATTTATTCCCTTTGAATTAGGATATTCAAGGATCCCGTTTTTGTGATTTACGGATGGTGTTACCTACATTTGAAATAAGAATTTATCTTTTTGGTGATAAGCAGGGCCATTGAAATCACTGGTGTTCGTCTTGATATCTAACTGTAAAATAAATATCAGCCATATGTCTACAATTGAATAAAAGTAAAGATTTGAGGGAATAATTCCCAGTTGTCTAATGAATGTTGCAAAAAGTATTGCAGGCAATTATGTTGTCACTTATGAAACAAAGGCGTAGTCTTGGCGTGTACCAACCACTTGCATTGTCAAACTCAAATTCTAAACTTCAGAGTCCAACCCCTCACAGGATTACGAGGAGCATTGGCAATAGAAAATCATCTCAGGTCAGACTTGAAAAGGGCAACAGAATCTGTAAGCCTACACCTGCGTGCCAGTGCATAACATATTCAATGCAGAGTATTTATTTTCTAAAGATTTTAACAGAGCCATGCAGTAAAAATTACCGAAGCCCACTTTTGGTAAATTTCAGACAACTAATGGCTTTGCAGTTTCAATGTTAATCAGAGACGACACTGTCTAGTTTATACGTTCAGTTCAATTGAATTCAGTGCGATTGAATTCAATCCAGGTTTAAACCTGAAGTGCAGTGGAAACTTAGCTCCGATGCACCAACCTCGTATTTAACTTATCATGGAATTAAGTCTGGCAATGAGTTTGATCGACTTAAAATCACGACCCGAGTCCCAAAGACCCTTCAAAGGCATTTAAATTGATTTGAGGGTGTCCCTGTGTGTCTGCCAACGCCTACCAATAAAACAAAAACCGAGAAGAAAAGGTCAGAATAAGGTCACAGTACCATATCCAGTAAAGGGGGGGGGGCACCGAGTCAACAAAAATGTTACCCCCCATGAAACAACCCAGACGGCTGTCTAGACAGCTCAGAGACACGTCAGAGAGACCGACAATTGATATATGGCAGGCTCTGGCTGGCCAAAGCAGCCTGTAAATAATCCCATAAGGGCCACGTGGCAGAGAGATTAGTATGTATTCCCACGGGACTTGGCAAGAGGCTGGCTCTGGTTAAACTGATACCAGCCAAGGGGAAGTCCCCGGTAAACTAGGTTATTCAGCATCGGGAGAGGTAGGATTAGATGTAAGGTCTTCGCATTTGGCCGTTAGAAAAAAATTAAGAGATTACGAAAATGGCCTTCAGCAGTTGAGGTTCGATAAAATGTTGTACAGTCGTCACTGCTGAGACTGTACACGTAGCCCTCATTTAACCCACCAATTTGACTCTGTGCAGAAACCTTTAATCTGGAAATCACCCAGAAAGACCATACCAATCATGAAAAACCTGACATTCCAAGGAAACCCCGTTGAACTGTGTACAAACTTGACCCCTTTTTGATATGCTGTTCTTGCCGCTGCTTATGACCGACAATCAATCACTCTTGATTTGCCAACCCTTGAAGGCAAACAATAGCTATTTCTCCCAAAACCTAAAACATGGCAGTGTCTAGTGGTGGTTTGGGGATGGTTGTGGGATTGGTTCGTACGGAGGGTGTGGGGGCTTATAAAGTTAGACATGTATTTTCATTTCCAGATTTGCGGTAAACTACATTGCTAGAATATTTTAGTTTGTGACGTGTGCCTGTGAACCTGCTTTCAACCTCATCAATCTATTGGACTGGGATTGTGTTCAACCAATGAAATTACATTTGCGTTACATGTAATAAATTTCCACAGTAGTCCTTAGTGGCTTTGCTGCTCGCACTGCGGCAGCGTAAACAAAAGAAAAGTACACGTGATCCGCAAAAACTATAAACCACTTAACGATAAATCTGGTGTTGAGCGAATTCCTTGAAGCACATATTACATCCAGCGGCGTATCAGGGGGGGGGGGCAGGGGCCACTTGCCTTCCCACTCCCTCGACGATTTTTGTTTCTAACAAAGGATATTTCATAGGAAATCGGTATATTTATTTATCAAATATAAGTACCAAAACACTAAAAAAAAAAAAAAAAAACAGAACAAACAGAACCATTAAATCAAATCAATGATGTCAGGACTTCGAATAAGGCTTTTTTAACATCATGTTTTAATGAAAACAAAGCGTTCACTTTTGAATTTCCACCCGTCCCCAGACACCAATAGCTGGATATACGCCGCTAATTACATCATAAAATAATCATTTCAACTGATCTGCACAGCTGAAGGGACAAAATGTGTTGGCAGACCGTGTGGCCCTAATCCTTCACTGCACAGGACAGTCAGTCAGCCAAACGTGTACATATAACGAATAAAATTTAGACTAAAACTCTATGTAGGCACAGACAGAGAAGGTCTTGGTCGCCGTCCGAACAGCGCCCTCACTTTACAGAATTGTAAACCCCAAGCCCCTTAGGCCTACAGGAGAAAATGCGATAAAAAGTTATTCGTTAACCTATTGCTATGGCCATGTATTTAAACAAAAATAAATTGTCCTCCCCCTATGTAGAGACAGAAAAAGGCGACGGTCGTGCCCTCTATTAAATTGTGAACTGAGACCTCTTTGCTGAAAAGGTTCTG
>NW_019091698.1:135262-183572 GCF_001949145.1 Acanthaster planci
CACATTTATCTCCATTTGCACCTGAAATCCAGAAACATATTTTAGAATTAAATGGCTTTTGAAGGGAACAGTGTACAAAACGAGAGACTGAATATTACTGATACATATACATATATGTCTAATCGACATGAAATTCGCTTGGTGGATCATAACTAAAATCCTGATTAGTTAGGTGAACAAATTTGAATTTCAAATTGTACGACTTCTTGAATATTTATTTCTATATAAATTGACGTACACATACTTCTTCTATACTTTCTTTGTGGCACTGCTCCTATCTATTTTTGAACTTCACAGATACTAAGAATCTTATCTGAATTTGCAGATGCACTGACAGGAATGTGTTACATACATATGGGCTTACTTGAAAAATGCAGTAATGTTGCCACCCCTATCATGTTAAAGGTGAAACTTTCAGATCTGTATCTACTGAACATAATAACTATTTAGTTTCAACTTTGTGTTAGAAGATTTTTTATACAGTATATCAATTTAGTAACACAAAGGTCATCAATACAGTACATTAATTTAGTAACACAAAGTTCATCAAAAGTCTTGAAATGAGTTCAAAATCTGCAAAACGGTACGTAGTGGTCCACAAACAAAATGTCTGTGTTTCGTTTAGATTCGAGTCAGGTCGGTTTGGTACTATTATTTGGCTTGGGTTAGTTTGAGATTTAGGACGCCTTTTGACTTGTCCTTTGTCTTTAATAACATATTTAGCCAATGGAACAAGTTTAAGCCCGTCAGACCGGATTTTAAAAACATAAAAATTCCTTAATAGCTACAACAAAAGTGCTGTCTTTTTAGTTGGTATCATCCAGCGATCTCTTTCCAACTGGAAGCTGTGCAATATGAAGTTCGCGGGGTTTAGGCAATGAATTATATGTCGTGTTTACATTGGGTTGTTTTTGGTAAAGCATGCATCCGTGACAAGAACAAATCTGGATTTGAAGCTTAACTCTTGAAAATAATCCTTTTTGAAATGGGTTGAAACGGTCGAGAAAGTCAATACAAATATTTTATTTGTAGCACTTTAAAGTTCACCTGTACTTCTGGGGAAATGGGACTCTTACCAGATGATGGTAGGCTAAAAGCTGAAAGGAAAAATCCTGCGGCGTTATTGTACGCTCCATCAAACGTTAACCATACAGTGTCTCCCAATGAGATTAGATGGGGTACTTCCCCCGTGCCTTTCCACTCGAAGAACATGGTGGCACTATCGGCGCTGTCATTACCATCACCGGCACGGAAGACTGATCCATTATGGTTGTCGAGATTGTGAAAAATGATGCGAATTCTTCGTCCGTTTTCTGTTCTGATGATCCAAGTGAGGTTCACATTGCTCTGCTTGTGTGAGGAGGCAGTTCGCAAGTAGTTTGGAGAGGCAATTTGAGCCGACTCATTTGCACGTATAAATACAGGGGAAGCTGCAAATACAAGACGGGAAAAATGTCATTGGTCTTGGAACGTCAAGTTCCAACATTTGGTTTAAATGCCCTCAGTGACAACTGCAGGTTGAACAAACTTACAAATGGGAAGTTTCAAAGATGTCATGGTGTTTAGTGTGTAATTTAGCTACAGGAGTACTTGGAAATTCTGTTAGAGATACAGCGGCGTATTCGGCTTCAGTCACCATGCATGCTTCCATGTATAATACATAAATATACCGATTACATTCTTACTATTCTCACCTGTGAAATATTTCTAGTTAAAAAAAACCTGGGGGCAATTTCCCCCTGCCTGCGCCACTTTATACACCTTTGGATGGATATCCGTTTCGGAAAGTCCCCTCTCCAATAAAAAAAAATCAGACCGCAACAGTTACCTTTTACATAGAATGTAAACGTTTTTGAAGCCTGGCATCCATCAGAATTTGTTGCTGAGCAGGTCACTTCATGAGGTCCAAGTCCGAACATTCCTCCTCTGACGCCGACACTTGTTGCATATCCCCGATCAGTGCAGTTAATGTCATTCACGAAGGGAAGATCCTTAGTGTCAGTAGCTGTTATCTCGGCCCAGGACACGCCAACAGCAAATCGACCAGATTTAAATTTGGCACTAAGGTTGGGAACGCTTGGGACAGTTAAAACTGGTTTGGCTGCGTACAAAACAAAATAGAAGGATTAATGTAAAATCTATGCAAGTTTTGGGATATTAATTACTTTCTGGGCAAAGATGATATTCTTTTAAATGAAGTGTCACTTAGGCCAGAAAAAGTCTCCGCTTTCTGGTCAGCGCGCGCATCGCCGTAGACCTACGCATCGGCAAAATAAGACAGTTTTATTTGGTAAAAAAAGATGTCGAAAGGCTGCCAAACTTGCTTCATTGATTTCGAACCCTGCTACTGCGTAATTTTAATGTGTTTTTGATGGGGTACAGGTGAGTAATATATACAGTAAAGGAGTCCCTCTAGTTTCCCGGACATTTAGTGGGGCACTCTTTTTCAGATGACGTCATTTCTGTTGTATACATTTACACCTGAGACCAGACAAACGAGGTGGTCTTATGTCCTGTGACCATGCACAAGCTGAAAATGCTTATAAAAATTATAGGTTTTATTATTAAATTATAGGCATTATAGGTAGGCCTACACCGTTTGCGGAAAAAAGTGAGGGTAAAAAAAAGCCACATCGCCGCACCCAGCCCCTGACCAGAACCCGGAGAGTTTTTTGGCCTTAATCAGAACTGCACGTCTGCGTTCGCGGTACAAAAACCGTTGGAACAAAAGATAGGTCACTGTTTAATAGTGGCTTTGCGTTAATTGTAAACATGTAGGTTATGTAACCGGTTCAAATTAAATACAATTTTGGAAATAAACGTGTTTCGGGTGTTCATGAAGTGATGCCACCCGATATATGTGTCATTTATTAACACATCTACACGTATTTGTTTTTTAAAAATGAACACCTAAACATGATTAGCTTTGGATTATTGACACCACAACACGTTCTTAAAGACCAGGAAGGCTTTCAAAAGGCGTTTAAATAACACTTGTTTTTATAGTGAAGGACTTTGTCCAATGGCCATGTAGTAAGGGCATCAAAATGAGGGCAAAAGGGAGATAGTTGTTAACAAGTCAAAGATCAGAAATACACGACAGGAAAAGATGGTTGAGCAAATCACTATTAATAGAAACTTAAAACATTGCAGCAAAGTAATTAAGCAAAACAACTACAGTGTTTTATCAACGCCCCAAATTTGGAAAAAAAACGTCAAAATAAATTGCATTTTACACTTGTGCCACTAACTAGGGTAGGCCTAATTAAGTTGTTTATTTTGTATTTTTATGACAAATAGGCAGAACCACAGAAAGCCGGTATAAGGCACAAGGTATAAGGTATGATGAAGACATGTTGAAGGAATGTGAAGCTCGTGGGCTTATAAGTGGACCAGAGATACCCAACTTACGAGCGGCTTGATCACAAGTCTGAAATTCATGAGCACTTCATAATATATACTCAGTCGTATTTGTACTATTTTGAAGTCCCGAGAACCCTACCTCTCACACGGAATAATAGCTTCCTTATCAGAAGGATCCTGTGCTGGTCAGTAACAAGACATGTTACTGAATTTGATCCATCCCCAGAATCCAGGCAAAACACGTGCTCAGCACAGGTAAACGAATTCATGTCATTGTTAAAGGCCGTGATGTCTGTCTGCGTGATCGTCGAATTCAACCTGTCGGATTCAACGCATATGTTGATGACGGTTGTGGCATAGGTCACTGAACAATCTGTAACGAAATGCGGAAACTTATATGACCACATTAAATTGAAAAATATTTGTTCCATTGGTAATCTCAATGAATGTTATAATCAAATATGGTATTTATCAAGGTGTGAATGGTAGACTATGACCATTTTGCATCTCACACATTCTTGTTTTGACGGGTGCTTTGAGAATACCGCTAATGCCAGGCCAGAGAGACTTGTACTCACCAATGTAAAGAGATTCCACTAGATGTCCATTTTGACAGCTGTGGTCAACAGATTAAAAACAAAGCATCAAAAAAGAGTATTATTAAAAAAAAACAAAAAAAACAAAAACACAGAAACGTTTGCCGGCTAAAAAAAAAAGCACACCTAAAACCACGTTTAATTAAACAAGGACAAGTTGACGGAATAAATTTTACACTGGTTAAATATAGTAGTTGAATATATGAGCGTATACTGCTAAGTAAGTATGCATGCTAACAATGTGTACCACACCTCAAGGTTCTGGGTTTACGGGGGTTTTTATTCATACCATGAGCCAAATGCTCGAAATAATAATTAAGTTGAAATGAGTGGCTTGGCCCGTTACTATAAAGAAACCTCTATGACAAGGTATTTGCTCTGTCCCAGCATTGGAACCTTACTTTTTGCGTGCGTACCAGTAGCTTTAATTTGTGTTTGTCACCGTCAGTGATTTGTACGTATTTGTTTGCGTTCATGGTACCTGTGGTGTCTTATAGTGTGAATAAATAAATATTGCATGACTTTTTATGAATATTCCTTTTCCTATGGTCTCGTCTTTTATTTAGTGTTTGCGTTACTGGGTTCTTATAATGCCCTTATCTTGTGACCCACAGCGAGCTATTTTTCCAAGAGCGCTTTTTGCGACTGATCGCCTTAAATAGTGCTGCTACAAAATTCTGGTTTGGGCAAGCTTGTAAAAGAGAAACCAAGGCTCATTTTACACCCTTATGGGCCTATGACCTTCTTCTGAGCCACCCGACAGTATACATATTTGTAAATAGTTTGCCGGCCTTAGTAGAGTATTAACTGTCTAAATTGCGTAAGAGTGAAGGGAAATTAACTAGTTGATAGTAAATTTTTTTTGGACTATTGCATCCCAGAAACTGACAACCACTTAATTTTTTATACTTCCTTAGCTTACTGAATATTAAAACTACTTATTTTTAGATTCAGCCAGAATTAAAGCGACGCATATCGGTTGGTCTTGTGGTATTCGCCTTAATAAACATACGTATTTAACCTTCGATCCCTTGAATATATTTGTGAATACTGATAAATAATAAACTTTGTGTGTTTTGTATTTGAATATTTAATTGGTTACTTAAATGAAATAGTCTTTCCATTAGGATCATTCTCAGTGTTTACACGAAGTTGTCGGGGAAAAACGCAAACCCGTAAAAGTCATGCTGCGCTAATATTCTTGGGTGTCAGCTGTGACAAAAGGACAGACTCGGTAAATTGTTTCGTACAAATGCAAGAACTTTATCGAATAAAAATCATTTTGGGGAGAGGAATTTGTGTCTTTGAGTAACTAACCAATAAGGCTGATCCAAAATTAAAGTATGAACTAGGGCTCCTGGGGCTGAAATTCGAGAACTTATCGCCATGCACCAGAATTTTCTCTTCTCGGGCGAAGATACGTCAATGTGTCATAGAAGTGATTTGAAATGAAGGTGAATTTCAGGTACAATTGATTTGATGAAGTATCAGAAAGCCAAATGAAACTGTTAATACAAATGACAGCGTCGAACATCTGATCGGACATCCTTTTCACACTGTATCAACAGCATAATTGTTTGAAATTAGCTCGGGTCATAGTGATACGAGCGTCTATTCCCCTCATAGCTGAATAAAAGGAGTGTGGCTATTTGCATCTTGATGCACTGCTCACGTAAGCGGTTTAAACCAAAGTGTAATATTCTAATCCCAAACGTTTGGTCTTGGTCGAAAAATACTCCATTAAACACAGAAAAAAATTTCACGATCTTTCTTACCACGTACACGCAGAGTCACTAAATTCACAGCATGGATATTGTGCAACCTGACGGTCCTCGTCGGTTTCACCCGAGCAGTCTGGGTTTAAGGGCATCGTTATGACACGGTCTTCAGTCGTGATCACAAGGTACTTTATGGAATCCTTGCTCAGAAACTCGAGACCAGTGATGGGACCACTTGTTCCCTTTGAAAAGATACAGCAAGAAATCAACTTCTCGTTTTTGGCAACAGCACGTCTCTCGTCTTCCTAGGTTTCTCAATTGCCACATTACCGAAAGTGCCAAATAAGCAAAAACTTGAGTTCCTTTTCACCCTGTTACGATCCCAGTTGATCCAAATCCTTTTGTGTCTCCCTGAAAAGGTACGTGTGGAATTTACGCATGTTCCAAAAAACCGTAGTCATTGATTTCGCTCTCAAAAGCTTTTAGCATGTGCGTTCCGAAATAGCCGGCGTTGGGTCAGCACCTCCTTGTCGTCATCTCCTCTTTACCGCTGGATCGTGGCCAAGGCTGACTCCGCTGGGGAACCGTGGACCCTGCAGTGTCGTGGCTCCATGTGGAAGCCGAATCTCGGGGATCGACACTGACCTACCTGTCTGAACTGGGCTGTTCTGGCGCGGAGTTGAGTGTGGAGGCCCGACGACCGCGCTCTTTTAGCCATGGCATTGACTGGGTGGGGCCTAATTTTCTTCCTCTCCTGAGTTGGCTCCTTAAGGTAATTATACTCGGCCGAATATAATTTGCCTCTTTACTTATTAGTATGTTTTTTGCCGACTTTCTAATTTTCATTTTGCTTGGCTGTGCTAATGTAAATAATTTCCTTTTATGCTTTTGACTGTTCAAATTCACGGTGTTCTTGCATGAGAGGTTTAAGTTGCAGCAAACCACTAGATTAACTTTGTTTTAATTTACTGCTTTGCTGATTTAAGTTTATAATTAAATGTTATTCCAAATTAGTTCCTTTATTGTTCTTTGCTCGTATGTTTTAGTGTCCTGGTTCCCGTCTTTTGATTTTTCTTCTGCCGTGCGTTCTCCGCACGTAACAGAATTGGGGGCTGGTCTGGGAACTGAAGCCATCAGACACTGTAGCAACAATTGAGTGTGTTTAGAGTTGGGATTTGTGTTTCATGTTATTAAGTGATTGCGTAGTCCTAACTTGGAAACGAAATCATGGCAAGTAAATTTGATATTAGCAAGTTCGTAGTCAGCTTTGAAGCCTCTCCTTTGGAGACTAAATTGAACACATTGAAGCGCACTGAATTGTTTGACGTAGCTAAACATTACAATGTTTCCGTGCTTGCTAGTATGAAAAAAGCAGACTTGAAGGCTGTTCTTGTAGAGTTCTTTGCCGACGAAGGCATATTAGAAACTCGAACTGTAGAGCCTAGTCATTACTCAGAGGACGCTGCCATTAGGTTAAAAGAACTTGAGCTTCAAATTCAAATTAAGCAAAGGAAAAAGGAAGAGGTGGAATTAGGACTGCGTCTTTTATATCTGCTGCTTTGTTGCAGTGTCCTAAAATCCAAGGTTACCATTCCTCTTCCCAAGTAACCATTACCGTGGGGGTGTAGCATATGTAAGTTTTTAAAATCTAAATTGATGAATGTCAATCATTTTGCACACAGCAGGTCGGTCACTACAAGGTCCATATTTGCTTACCTTGTCACGAACTTCGACAAAACTGAATTTTTCGTCTGGGTTGCTGCAGTTTTCTTTCTGAGCTCTGACCACAGTTCCAGTGGCTGTCAAAAAGAGCCAAATTAAATTGGGTGGGATTGGATTAAATTGCATTGCATTAAACTGTAATCTTTGAAAACGACCTATAGGAGTAGTGTAAACGTGTTTTGTCTGCATGATACAAAGTTCACTCTCAGACTTTCGTATGTTTATCCCACTATCAACTCGGACATTCTCCAATGAATAATCACGTCAGCGTTAAACATGTTGCCTGCGGAGCAGTGGTCCTGCTCGACAGCCCTGTTTTTGGAATCCCCCAACATTAACTCAAAAGAAACTGTAGGACTTCACCTCAACCGTACAGAAGAAAATATATTTTCTTTATTAAATCAATGTGGCAGAATCGTAAAATTAAACCTTATTACTCCCTACTATGACTGATAATCTTTTTCAAAAATAATTTTGAGACCGTGCATGTTTAGGCGCAAGGTTTGTCTCGTAGCTAAACCACACAGATTAGCACACTTCTTTCGTAAGCACATGCATGTATATGTTTACTTATAACGAATGTTGTTCTGTTTATGTCTGATTACTTGAGATGCATTTTTGGTTGTAACATTGCTCTCTACAGGAAATTACCTCAGTCTGAAATGAAATTAGATTAAAAAAAGTCAAAATGACGCCATAAAGTTGTCATACTTGCACCAAAGAAGTAAGTACAGTCATTGTCGTGATCAACAACCAGACTTGTAAAACGAACACCGTCCACAAAGAGTATGGGTGGATCAGAATACGGTAGGTCAGGTGGTGTTCTAGTAGCGTCACTTCCTGACGTATGGTCATCAGGATTATAGTTGGGCACCAGCCTAAACAGCAGCGGAGAATAGTCCGTTGTGCGGTTTTCCTTACACTGCAAATAGACAAAGGAGAACATTACTCTAAAAGTTATCTTGCATTATCTTATAGCATGCGTAACATTCCAAGAGGCACGTGAAAGGCAAACAGGACACGACAGGACCGGACAAGGGAAATGTATTGTATTTCCATTTTATATAAAATATCTTCAGATTGTTAATTGGCAATGAGAAAAGCTCAATTACTTTTTATTAATAAAGGGAAACCAGAGTTTCAAATTCATTGTGGAATCAATGGAATTACTTTGAAACGAAATGGTCGGAAACGTAGATTTTTGGCCATATGCAGCAAGGTATGAGACGGAGAGAACCCCCCCCGCTTTGTGTTGGTCATATTTTTGGCTACCAGGCTAATAGCAGAGCGATTATTAAAACCAATAAACAGAACAAAACAGAGCACAACAGAAAGCAACAGAACACAACACAAAAGAATATTACAGAGCAGAACTCAACACAACATGACACAACACAACACACCAACAAACCTGACAAACAAACAGACGAAACAAAAAAGGCAATGCGACCGTCTTGATTTTCAGCTAAGACTGTATAGCGCCGCGCTGCGCAGTATGATCTTTTGTTTTAAGAACTTTGCATTCCTGCCTTTAGCTAAAATGCATTAAATGAGTCGAACTGCAGACTCCTTTTCCGACTTTTCGAAGGTTTTGTACCTTTTCTTGACTTCTTGAAGTTCTTTTGTCATGTGCGACACAGCAAAAATAGAAAGTGGCTTAACCTTCTCTGTCATCTATGCTCATTGCAAATTCTTGGCCGCTGCCACGGGGCTATAGAGGAGTGTTTCATAATACTTTAGCTCTGAGTGTCCGAGAAAACCATGTGCAGTTGGCCGACGTTTAAGTTTGAAAACGTCGTTCGTGAATGTAAAGCATGTTCAAAATCATTTGCGTCGAATTACGCTAGGATAGGATATGTATTCACATCACTCACGTGACATGAATACATATCCTGCCATTATTACTAAAATCTGTTGCCGCCCCAGATCAAACAAATATCCAAGTCCTTCTTGTAATAGCTTGTTCATCTAAAGGTAGCTAGCACCCTCTAAGACTGATGGTTCGTGATTGCAAAATAAACTACAGGGAGGTCTTACTACACTACACAAACTGTGGTGGTAAATTTTATTTAACACCATTTTTTTTTCTTTTGGAATGGAATTTGGTGTAGCAGAGGGTTAAATAATTCTTCAGGCATTGAAATAAAACAAAGAACTGGTGTTACATGACATTAGTGTTAAACTTGTCTCACAGCGCATGCATCTTTGAAAGAAGCCTTCTGATTGGTCAATATAAAATTATGGGACGCTAGCTGCTGTAGGATTTTCTCGAACGTTACATGCTTGCGTGCCTGACACTTTTCCTTGATTGTGATTCAACCTTACTATCTGACAAATGTGTGGCGATGTTAAGAAGTTCAAGGGTGACTTGGCAGAAGTTGTGGAACTTGGTAAGTGTTTTAAATGACTGATGTGCTTCAGACTTGAACCGTCCTCCAACAAGATCACTCCGTCGAAAGACATGTCTGATAGTCCTGCACAAAACAGGCCTACTTGTTGATGCGTGCATGAGTATTGCTTATACATAACAGGCGCACAGCCCAGGGAAAAAATTCCTGTAAAATTACTCCGTCCGAGCTAACACTAAAGAGAAATTATCTACAGAATCAGTAAGATTAATATAGGCATGCCATGTACCCAGTGTTCCCTTATGAGGGCCAACTACACGTATGCACATGTACGTAAACCTAGTTTGTTTGTTTCAATGATGCCATTCACTTTTAGCCGAAAACACTCTACATGTAAATTTGCATGCCAATCTTTTTTAAAAGTGTGAACATAGGAAGTAAAGACGTTCGCACATTTCTTGCATAGTTTGCCAAGTTATATCCTTGTATGGGACTATTTTCAGAAAAATACGATGGTTTTACAATTTTTGCTTTTTTAACAATGGCCTAGGCCTACGCTGCATAGGGCCAGGCCCCTAACACTGTGGTAAGTGTACATGCAATACATGTAACTGGTCTGTATTGGTCTATTCTTTTTAGTAGATATTTAAACAGTCTGAAGATTACAAACCTCTCTGACTTGTTCATTCACTTGCAATGCCAAGCTCCATAGGTTTTGATCAGGAATTGCTAGTGACGTTACCCTGGCAACATGCTTCAGTGAAGCAGACACAACAAGCAGCCCTCCTCACCCAAAGAAAGCAACAGGTGATTCTACTCCGTATCTCTCTCCAAGACATGTTCTTTCAAGTAGATCCATTGGAAAGCGGTTGTATAACATGTTTGAAGTGAGAGCATTGCCAAAGTTATTTTATAATTAAGATTTGTTTAATCACTTTTCTGTGTATTTAGAACAGAAGTAAAACAGAAAATTTTGCTGATTGAAACTGCTCTGTGCAAGGTTAATACAGCATTGCCATACTTCACTTGAATTTTTAACAAGATGGTTCTTATCTATGCTAGTTCTAGGCAAAATGCACCGTAGGTTTAAGTGGCACTATAACATTTGATACCGTGCCTACTGTCATTCAGCTGCCAGGTACTAAACCACTTGAATCCGTCCACAAATATAGAAGTACATGTAGTTCTAAACAGTGTACTGAAGGGATCACTTTTTGCAGCACAGAAAGTGATATAATTAACAACCTCCCATTGTCAATTTCAAATTGATCAACAGGTGAATATACCCAGTACATCAATTGAAGGCATATGTTCTGTTGAGTGGGTCCAAAGGAGAGTGGTTTTATGATGTGTTTTCATTGAGGGTATTGCCTATTTTTTAAATTTTTTTATCCTATTTCAGTGCACGCAGAGCAGAATCAGAAACTGAGTGGTTGATTGAGTGGTATCTTTCTTGATAACTTTGCTTATAAATGAGCATTACCTTGACAAAAAAATGAGCCTACTTTTAATACAACATATCCCATTTTCAAGTTTATCAACGTGATTCTACCCAGTATTTATCTCGCAGACTTGTTCACTTGCATTGAGCTACAATATTATTTAAGGTATTGTGGGACCACCAAAGCCCCCCAAAAATCCGCGATGACCACTACTGAAGAGATGACATCAGTCGGGGTATTAAAATTAACACCAGTACAAGTGTGACTTTTCGAAATGCCATATAGCAGTGTTATTTAACACCACCTTCCTTGCCCAAAATAAACATCATTTTTTATTTTACTCCGGCATTTGTTGTTAAAGTCGAACACCAAAAAGTGGTGTTATTTAACACCACAGGCCTTGCCCAAAATAAACACCAATTTTGAATAAGTGCATTCCCCCTTTGGTGTTCAAAGTTAACACCACAACTGATTTAAAGTTCTTTAATTCTTTCCCTGGTGTGTTTAACACTAAACGTCTTGCCCAAAATAACACCAGTAAATAATAAAACTCAACACCATTGGTGTTATTCTTTAACACCAGAGTTTTTGCAGTGTATATTTTCCTATACTGGACTGCCCAAAATGTAACTTGTCATTGCCATGCTCAATGCACACGGGCACGCACATGTAAAGCTGAGCAACAAACCTGAACAACAAAACATTTTGAAGCTTAACCGATGTGGTCAGATGCGTATAGTAAGTTTCATAAATAAGATTTGAAGCTTTGCATGGTGGAAGGTACATGAGATATAGACTTGTAGGTACACCATGGAATAAATCTCTTTTGGAAGAGGTGTGGTTCTTTGAAGAAACGGTGAGAGTTCACTCTCCTGAGGACAGCCACAGCATCCTCGCCGAAACGTTGAGTTAACTCTCCCTGGTTCTTCTAAAAACCACACCTCTTCCAAAAGAGATTTATTCTCTGGCGTATCCGCAATCCTATATCTCAAATTTCACAAAGACAGATAATGGGACAGCTGAGATCACGGTGGGGGCGGCCAAATCTCTCTCCGCCTATTAATTTGTCCAAAACACAACTTTGGGGGGGTGTACCCTGCTGTACATTATCACGTAGGCCTCTACATGCACCCAAACACTTTCTTATTGAAAGCACGACATCGTGTCAAATTTACCAATCCAGGTCTTGGTAGTGGAAAATCATCTCCACTTGCTTCAGTGATTTCCTGCCATTGCCGGTTGACATCACCCCCAGGCTGTTTGCTAAAATAGCCGTTATCGAAGAGATTCATGATGTCCTCTATCCTGTAGCTGCAAAGAGCTGATGTCGAAGGACCAGCTCTGAACACAGAAAAAACGTACTAAAATTGTAACGAAATGCCAAGAATCTTTTATGCGACAAAAGTCCTGGTTTAGAATAAGTTCAATTTCACAGTCACTCTCACATCACCATTCAAACCAGCACACTCATATTGTCAACAAAAGGGACATGACTGTTTGGCCCATAACTTTTTATTGTCCATCCTGTGGCAAAATAGATCGGGTAATAAAAATCTGTCAATTTGATGACGTGATCTTGACCTAACCGACCGTAATCATGATGATCCCTGTTGGGAGAAATCAGTCTAAACCGTTTTTCGTTGGATTTTTAACTCTTGAATTATGTGTATATACAATCTCTAAATCCAAAGACATTTTACCTTGAAAATCACTCTGCATTTTAGTCGAAAAAGTTTATTTCACCAGTAAACTTCACTCAATTTAATTTGGTCCTTAGTTTCAATCAAAGGAGGCAAATTTCAATTGAATGGAGTGAATTTTCACCCTCTGGAATTTACTGAGTATACAAACGTAACACTCTGCACCTAGAATGGGCAATGTACATTTCCACTTAGAAATTTACAATAAGCCTTATGCATGGATATTTACAGCACCAAAATTATTGTTGCAAAGTATACCCGGTTGTAAAACAGTCTTGGAACTGAAGTTATGACTCATGTCAATGATTAGCCTCGAGTCCAACTCGAGTTACAATTTTGGACCATTTAAACATGGATGTGCAACTGCAAGTGGGCCAAAGTGGAAACAGATACGTTCTCGGGTCCATGCGTGGTACTGATTGTTATCGATTTTTCTCAAAAATAACTTGTGACCACGTGACACACGTTGTTCATAATTTTCAACTTACGCATTTTATTTGAAGAACTCCAGTTAGCAGTTTTCTTTATCACTTTTAAAGAGAAACGTTTTTAAAGAGAAGTTTTTATAATCTTCTTTAAGTTTGAGTTTTTATAATCTTCTTTCTTGCCTTCTGAGATGAAACGAATTAGTTTTATTTTCAGAGTAAACTCTTCGAAGGTTTGTGATTGGGGCCGTCATTATGAATCAACAAGTCTTGACTTCTCTTTATAACCAAATATACGTAGAGCTATTGTACGTATTTTTTTGTTCTCGAAGTGGCTCAATTGTTTCTGTCGTATTATCCGACCGGCTGCCGGATAGGGTTTTGCGCCGCAAACGCAAGGTTCTTACTTTAATACACGACCGTAATAAATGGAATACCTACACTGTCCAATTGTTTGCTCTACAACTGACAAAATCTTTATAGTAGCTCTCCTAAAAAAAATAGGGCTGACAGACTGATGGACTGATGAACAACAGTCACTGAGTCGACAGACTAATTTGATGGGTCGACGGAACAGTTGGATGGGTCGACGGACCTATGTAATATTAAGAGAATAACATATTTACGTGTAGATAATACAGCATTTACTACAAACACACTGCATGGTGCAAATGCTGTGTACACACACTTGTAGTGAAGTCATGCACTGTGGTTTGAGAGAATTACCTCGAGTTCTGTTAAATAAAACGCAGCTGTTCAACAGCTAGGACCGCTGAAAGAATGTGACCGATTACATATCATTTTCTTGAGTAGACAGTCCATGTTCTTAAACCCAAAACCTCTAACAGTGACAGTCTGCGCATAAAACATCATAAAATGACTGAGCGCACACAAAGTAAAAACTCTTCATCTCTATTGGTGGGAATGTACTGTCTTTGGGATCTGGCATACAAAATAATGTAAAAATACTTGTAAAGTCAGAGTGTAATGCTGCTTGGAATATAACTAAACAAAATAATTTAGGAGCTAACCTGGATTTTAAGTCCCTCATTAGAAGACCCGACTGCAGTATAAGTTATTGTAGGGGATCTTGCCTTAGCAAGAGTGACCTCACACTGTTTTAATTCAACTTCATGAATATGCATATTATGATCTACCCTGTGTCTGGAATATTTGCATGTTTGTGCGGCTAGTAATTGTTGCTTGATGACCTTTGTGCTGATTGCACTGGTTGTACTTGGTAGACGTCCACCAGGAAAATAAGTTCAAAGGTTATTTTAGGCAATGACTGAATGCATTAAACTTATTGTAATGTACAATAATAACCCTTTGTATTATGTGGTATTTTGGTGACGTGTTAATTGAAGCTCACATTACTTGTGCTATAATTTACTCGTTAAGTAACTCTTTGCATATGAATACAAACAAAACAGTGTAAGAAACGGTCCAAGACTTTCACTGGACTGGCTGTGGAGTTCCAGTTTTAGAGGGACGCGGAGAGCATGGGTATATTTTGATGTTAGTAGTACCCATTTCTGCGTCTGTGTAGGCATAGTCCCATAACAAATTTGTAGTACAGTCTACATGGAATCTCCCATTGAGTATTTCTTGATTTTGTTTGTGATATTGATGTGTTATGACGTGTATGGACATTGCCGTCCACTTTGATGTGTCATATGTAAGCAACGATACCCATGTGTGCTATAGTGAATATAGAGTTTGCATGCAGATACAGTTGGCTCATTGGGAGCTTTCGTTATTTTGTTATCTCAGACAATGGGGGATTTTATCACTCCAGGATCTAGCTCGTAAGGATGCCTGTGACAGTTGCTGGTCACCAATAAACCAAGGCTACAAATATCCTCCTGAGTTTGTCTCGGTCTTTGTACATGTACAGTGCCGGTGCTCGTTCCGTTTCACAATGGGACCGGGCCTCCTTGTGGCGTCCCACGACATTATCATAAAAAGACTAAGTGCAAAAAATAAAAGCAAAGTTCTTTGCAAAAATACTAGCAATGGTTTACACTATTAGCTTACAATGTTCATGTCACGTGTTATCAAAGGTAAGATGTGGGTTGACCACATGTTCCACTTCTTACCTTTGATTAACATAGGAACCCAGAGGTAAATTTTAAAATACCAGATATGATTTTCTCTTTCGTTTTTAATTTATCGCATTGTGTTCAGAAATGGTCACTCGAATTGGCTCGAGCGAACTCAACTTGACTTTTGGCCTAACGACTCAACTCAAGTCACTTCGTTACAATTACTTGACTTGACTCACGTTTTCCCTGTAGTAGTTGTTTTTCATTTGGCGAAGCCGGCGCATGCGCAAGCGACGTACCCAAATGCGGTAATCATGAAGGCGTCGTTCCATATGTACGTTTTGGGGAGTTACGTAAAACAAAGCGTTCATGTGTTTCACTTTCATGGACACAAAAATCAACCATTAACATAACACCACGTATGCGTTGCGTTCTGCCGTCAACATCGCCGCGAGAGCGATTCTGAAGCATATGCAACGCTTGGCGCAGGTGTTGACGGGCTTATGGAAGGCGGCTTAACTCTTAAGACCAACGCGTGACGTATAGCCATACTCAGCGGTGTTTGCGACGTTGAGTCGACTCGGCAGTTTTTGAAATCGAGATCCTTCAATTTTTCCTTCGTTTGTGTAGTATTCACGGAGTGAAAACTACCTCAGGTTCAGTTGCCAGACACACTTCTTTATATTTTGAGCACTTTTATTGCCTCAAACGGTCATAATGCACCCATGGCAAATGATAGAATGGACACATAAATAGGCTTGGTGACAAACAGTTTGAATGGTCGACTGAAAATGTACCTGTGTGGGCTAATTTTTCTCATAATTTCCTATAATTTCACTGTTGTTCTCTTTAGGAAAACCCACTGTAAACAACAGTGTTAAAACGGTTATATATAGTGAATTTTTATTGGTCGCAAATTGGTCACATGATTGCTACAAGCATGCATTATTGCTAATGATGAAAGGCACTGGCGGTGTTTACGTGCTACAAAAGAGATGCATAATCTTGATCTTTTACACAGTTGATGTTCCGTTTCCAATACGAGGTTGCAAAGCGTATATTTGAGATGAGGATCGTAAGACAGTGAAGCAGGTATTTCTTCTGTCGGTTTACAACCATCATTTTAGTTTACATCGTTTATCTTTTTTTTACTGATAAACGTTACCATAATTGTCCCATAATATCAACATCAGCAGAGGACAACAGTTCGCTCTAAAAGCGGAATTTCTTTTTTCTCGTTCTGAAGACAAGATCAGAGATTCCATCATTGTTCAGAGCAGCACAGAAAAACGAAAATACAGAAAGTTTGTTTGCGTGGGAATACGGTCACCAAGGTTTCGAATTCTTTACCACAACAGGTATGACGGAGAAGATTTGATAACAAGACTATTTTGTTTTAGCTCATCGAAACACTTTGTGTCACAAGGGACCAGATGGATGCATGCATGCCTTCTGTAGACTTGACACAGGATGACGTCATCAGCCCAACATAAACACAAGAATTGACCTTGCGTGTTTCAGATTTCGGCCCTATTCGCTTTGGAAAGAAATGCTTCAGTCCTCTCTAGTCCTTGTCTTCTTGTCATTAAATCAAATATGTTTGTGCTTTGGACGGCAAATTTATATTTAAAAAACCCTTAAAATGTCAAAATATACCTCTTTAATTACATTCAAACCAACCGCGTGACCATTGGGAAATAAAGTTTCTAATATATCCCGGCAGTACTTCAGCAAAGTGAAACCAGCCCTTGAAGTTAGCTTCTACGAATTCATTTTTCAAAATAAGACCAAGTTTGCAATGTAGAGTGAAATTGAGCCTTTTTTGAAAATTGGTACTTAAACGATGTATGTTGGCCGTCCGTATTTGCCCTGGACCATGGAAATAGTGTACCATGGATTTCCATCTTACACGACACAAGTTAGGCGAACAAATTAGAAGTCGGCAAATTGACTCTTGCACCACCTTTCATTTTAATTATTTGATCCCCTTGTCGGTTTAGTAATGTTAATAAAGGCTAGAGAAGTCAATTTTATGTTACTGATTCGTCGATGAAAAAACCACCTAAAGCTAGGCATTACTTGCTGAAACAAGTGAAAAACATGTACCTATATGTTCATTCCCAGTACGCGGGCACAAGTTGACTGGGTGTAACTGATGTACATGTACAGTCATGTGGGAAGCAAAATAAACTGTCCTTCGGGAAAAATGTGCCTAAAGTTCGTGAAATTTAGGAAAAATTGTACATCAAAATGATGGCAGCTCACGGTAACAATCAACATGATCATACGACACATTTTTTACACCCGTTGATTGACTGGCTTGATACCAACTGAAAAGCTTCAATGTTATATACTTCACTGCAATCCAATGTATCACTGCTGAGTAGCAGCTTTGGGAGCTCGTATGAAACAGTTTCACTTACTTTGGTGATGTGAATACTCCATATGCAACCTTCTTGTTAGCATCCCAA
The DNA here is from genome assembly GCF_001949145.1 of Acanthaster planci. The sequence continues at coordinate 153,093 of NW_019091698.1, forward strand.
ACAACATCCTCTGTAAATAAGACAACGATTAAGCAAGTAAATCATTTCGATTATACACATGTACAAAGAGATTTGTGAATTTTTCTGTGGGTTAATCTAGATGACTCTGTTTTCATGTCTGTGGGAAATGCTGCTATTTCATCCAGACAAATAACAAATCCAACACTAAAGTTGGAGCACAGGCACCATTTTAAAAAATGATGGTGTTCAAAGCAGTGAAGTCTTTTTTGGGGGGGGTTGCATGGAAACATTGTGCTTTTTGTTTTCTTTTACTTCACTTGCATTTTATTGCCGCATATGTCAGACACAAATTGAATGAAATCTTACACCAGCGCAAGTTTAATTCCTTTGTTATCGTTCGGCCAGAGCAGTTTTAATTCCAGATCGATAACCAATAGCATTTTATGTAAGTGATAGCTTAGCATATCCCCGGTCGAAGCGTAAACCGCGAGACAACATTGTAAATAAGCTAAATTGAGCAAGTCCCGGTCGAAGCGTAAGCCGCAAGACACATATTAAGACATTTAAACATAGGAAGTATATAGGATGCTTGTACCATTGAAAAAAAATTAGACTGTTGTTTGTGGGGAAAATCCATCTTCACCCCCACGACCCTATGAAGACTTGGACACTCCACTAGTCCACCGTTTGCACAGTGGTGTATAACCCAAAACTGGATCAGTCCTTGCACTGATTTTGGAAGTGTGGATCTACAACAGAATTTCTAATCCAAAAGAAAACCGATCAAATTTGACCGAACACGTGCGGAGAAGTGGCAGAAATTAACTTGTCCTTGAAAATAAGTGTGTCCTTTTCATGCCTGCTGTCAATTATTACTGTACAAAGCTTAGGAAGGTTCTGGCTACGGTACAAGATGGAGTGTTCGGAAGTGGGAATGCAACCGTTTTTGTACCCATAGTGTTTGTACCCATTTGCAGCCAGAGATGAATTAAGCATGCGTACTCTGCTATATTGTTCACTGAACCAATGTGAATACTTACGGATGTCATCATAGTAAAACGGGATATTGCTGTCGGATATTGAACATTGCAGACGAGCCTTGATGAAGGTGATAAACCTATTGGTGTTCGTAATGCCGCCGATATCATTCTAAATGTCATCCGACAAAAAGGGAAAACAAAACTGTGTTGTGGCAAAACAAGTTACAATGTCAACCATGACTCGCTAATTTGTAGTCGCGATTTATACATGCTTAATTGATCGGATTAGAAATTTACACAGATGAGACACCTCATTCTGATCAGCATGTAATCTATGGGCTACATTTCGGTTTTTTATAAATACCAATTTCGCAGCGCTTCAGCCTCACATTTCACGTTGGTGCCATTAACCTGTAGTACATGTATGTATTAAGGTACATACTGAAAAGCTTCTTGAGATCTGTGCCACCAGTGGCCTTAGCCAAGTTGTACAGGGAGTTGTGTTCAAGTTTGTGAGAATGTTCTAAATCTAGCATCCTGACTGACTTAGAGGACATTGCCCCCAGGATCGATAGCTCTCTTGGCAATTCTGATTACTCTTCTGTGTACTTAGCATTCAACCATCTTGCTGTGTACAGACAAAATAATCGATCAAATTTAAAGTCCATCTGGAAGCACAAAATGCTGACTGGGATCTCTTTCTCGAGCAAGTGTCTCCAAATGATGAATGGTCCATATACGTACATGTAGGTTTACGTACGCCTTGTCAGTATTAACGAATGCTGAACACACTTTGGAACTGAAATAAAAGGAGTAGTTGACCCTTGCATACTCAAACGCGCACTATCTCAACAAGAGCAGACACATACCGTACGGCATTGATAGGATGTGTAATGACGCCGCAAATAAAATAAATATATGGAATCATCTGGGACGAGTACAAGCAAGAAATCACTGCCAGTACATATACAGACCAGCGAGATATTGAATGCTTCACTTGCTGATGGGAATAAATCTTCCATGTAATGGTAGCGCATGCTGAAAGCGTGCTAATGAAACACCTGTTCCTAAGCCTGGCGGATAGCAATCCTTCCAGTGTCTTTCGGGTCACAGAACAGTCTTCCCTTCTGGAACACTGATGTGCAAATGAACTTTTACCCAATCTGCAGTTTTGTTCTCGCCTAAAAAGATCAACACATGATGCTCTATCTCCATATCAAACAAAAATTCCGTACAAACTGGACAGAGATACGAGTCTACTTTTTTCACTTTCAAGATCGGCCAATAGCAGCACAAGGGTCACGTACACCTCTATGAAACCATAGACCTGGAGGAGCATGTGACAGGCATGGGTATATACATGTGTGTTTGTACTCGCACATGTGCATCTACCCATGTTTGTACATGGTCTTGCATACATTTTTTTTCCGATTCCAATATCAAGATGTATAATATTGGATCACGTAAGACACTTATTGCATGGAAACGCTTTCCGCATGTAAATTTGCTTGCATTTGACAGTTTGTATTCACACTACAGGTACATGTACGTTGGTAACGTATATCCCAGTACAGTGTTCAACATATCAACCTATAACCATTCCCCTTGCTTTTGTCAAGTGTTTCCAAACTTGTATGATTAACTGGAAAAACTCACATCAATGTGTTTTACCTCAGATATTATTCAGTATGCCAGGAACATTGAGATTACCTAAACACAAAAAAACCAACCTTGGAGAATGTGAATGAACTCTTCAGGCATGATTTCAAGCAACCCTAGAATTAACTTCCAGGTCATCCTTACTATTAAATGATGCAACTTATTGATAACCTGGTTTGTTTGGTTTGTTTTCTTTCAGCTGACGCATCCATAAGCTTTGAAACTTTGATGGATTGTCCTCTGAATTGGATTTCAGCCAAACAAAAGATACTGCTGATGGAGTTGTGGCGACTTAATGGCAATATGCACTGTGTTGTTCCATTCGTATAGACACACATTGTTACACATAATGTTTAAGATGTACATGTATTTTCAAAGACACACAGCTGCAAGAAATATTGAACTTCAAAATGTGTACACTTCATTGCAGAAGAGCCACTCTAAGTTGTACTTTTATGGGTATTATTGTAAGGAAAAAACTCAACCAAAGTTCAGAATGTCCCTTTTGTTAACCGATAGTTCCATCGTGTTATTTACACTTACCCCTGATTTTCAAGGCATCATAAACGGCGACATATTTTATACACACTTTACTGCTCAGTATTTGGAGGGCTGAATACACAAGACTCCATTTAAAATGTTTAGAGATCTGTTTTCCCTAAGTAATCTCTTGGGTTGTTATTGTTAAAAATAAATGTAAAAATTACAAATATTTGAGTTTTCTTGTTCTCAGCTAAAGTAAATGATACAACTGTTCCCTATCCTGCAATGGCCCCTTAAAATCGTTGATGTTTTCGTTTAATACGTAAAACCGGTTAGCGCAAACCATTTTGCTTTTAAAATCAATTCTAGTTACCAAATATTTATTCAAATACTATCTCCCCTTGCGCTATACAGGATGAGTTAATTTGGAAACTGCAGTTGGTACCGATACTTGCATTTGGCAGGGACGACGTTCTTTACGGTATAGAGGCAGACCGTATTTGATGAATGGTGTTTATGTGTGATAATCCGCTTAAAACTGATGTCAAAAAAGCAAGAAATTGCTACCTTTATAAGGACACAGCGAGGGTTTTCTTTACAGATCATATGCACTGACGTATAAATATAACTGTACGTCTCACTGGAATCATAATTATGAAAATAGGAATATAAAAGGTTCCGTTGCATTTTTACTCCGGACTGACAAAGTAGAACAGCAACCTGCACATGGAGTTTAAAATTTGCGTTGTTTAGGGGATTTTTAAAAATGAATGTTTACAATACGAACAATAAAAAAATCATTTTATTCCCTGACAGATTGAAAGTTTCACTTCACCAGGCAAAGCCAGGTATAAAAAAGTACTGCCATCAGTACATAAAAACACTGCCATCTTTTTATAATTATTCATCACTGCACTCATAATCATTCATTATTTGCACACTAATTCATGAATGATTTGGAACAGAAATACTGCTGTTTTGTTTGGTAAGATACCGTACTTATTGCATGCTTTACATAAAAAGGCGCGTGAAAAGTGCAAATCAAATGCAAAGTTATTTTTCTTTCTGTCAATCATGTTACACAGACATTTCGGCACTATTGCGTAAGATAAGGGAATTACGTACCTTGCACACTCTCGCGATGCGAGAGTAAACTTTTTCTCCAGAGGTGTATTCGAGTGCATTCTCACGGTAGAAAAAAAACGCATACTCACGACCATCGTCATGAGTGTATTCAAACGGCCTGCCTACGAAGGTTCCATCTAAAGGTAAGAGAGAAAGCCTGCACTGTATTCCGAATGCTTTCACCTCTTAAAGTCAAGCTCGATTAACTTCAGAAACAAACATATGTAAAGATATACAAAAATATAACTTTTGAAATTCATTAAAAGGAAAAAGGACTAAAACTTCACATTTCTTATGGTCGTAGTTGTTCTACCCTTCCAAATTTTGAAGTCGTTCATTTGATTAAACCACACGGGAACCACATGTAAATGAGACTTCTTTCATTTTCTTTTACCACTGCTGCAATCATTGTGTAAAGCTGCAGCTTCAACAGAGAATCGGCGCTAGTACGAATGGCCCTTGAGTCACTGCAACGTGCTCTCTGTGAAACACACCAGGTACTTGTGTAAGAAATTCTCCGATGCGAGTTGATAAGAGAGATGCAAGAAATTCTGCTAAAAGCACGGCTGGCGTGCAGCTGTTAGGTCATACCGAATGGAAAAGGACTGAGTTTTATTCTCTGACGTAAACCGTTTCCCATTGCTGCAGAACATGGAGTCCCGGGTCTATATGAAGCTCTCTGTTAACCCTTCGCCTGATTGTTCACGTTTGTTCCGTTTGTGCACAGGATTTGGCTACATAAAACACTGAGAGTATAGAAGTATTCGTGCAGTGAACACCATCAGTGCTGCATAAATTTTCTCTTGGATTCATTATTACGTGTGTCATTGCAGCGAAACCGTCTGGACTTATGAGGCATGCTATATCACTTCCTGAAAGTATGGTAAGCAGTTTTCGTACCACTTTACAAACCACTCAAAATGAGGTTCACTGATCCTTCAATATTCTTATGTATGAATCGTTTCGAAATGCCCACTTAATACATATTGCTGTTTCGTTAGGAGAATGAGCAACATTTGATTCAAAGTACGATATAAATTTTGGAGTTCAACGATAACAATAAAGATTTTTTATAAAGCACACATATCCACCTAAAATTGCTTATAACGCTATGAAAATTAACCATGCAAGAAAATTTACATGCTAACTGGTTATACAAGTATGTTTGCTAGCCGTTTGAAACGAAATGGCATAAATGTGCTGGACCACAAACTTAGGGAGCAGTGAGTCTGACAGATCTGTCACCTCAGAACGGGTATGATCTTGGTACAACTAGAAGATGTATCTGAGTTTGCGTCAATTCCACTAAATTATAATCCAACATATAAGAAAGACTGTGAAAACGTCGACTCAGTAAAGTAGCCAAAGGCATCAAATTTATTCTTTATTGAAAGGTGAAGAGAAAATTCAAATCGTTGTTGAAAATCTTGCTTTATGAAGCATAAATCCTGAAAAAAGGAGATAACTATACGTCATTTCCATGGAGAAAGGCAAACACACAATAAGGCCGGATCGTGGGCGTTCCTGGTATCCGTTAAATTTGCCCTCTGTGCTTGTTAAGAGGCCCATCAGAATCAGTGTCACGGCCCCAAACCACAGTTATACTCTACCCCAACCCTCCGGTCACAACCGCTTTGACCGAAACGGGGGGGGGGGGGCACGAGGGTAATCTCCTCGTTACGAAACTACAATGACTATAGATTTGTTAAAGATATACAATAACTGTAGATTCGTAAAAAAAATATATATATATACACCCTGATTATAGGAATGACGTCACAGAAATGGTTTAATTGTTTATAATTGTGCATTTTCCAAGCTACATTCAAGACATATCACAGGCGTTTGACATTTTGGGAGAGCTACATGTTGGGACAATTTTAGTGAGGTCACCATTACAGACCGCCCAACCGACCAAGCAGTTTTAACCAAATGTTTGAACCTTTTTATAGAAGCAAGAAAAAAAATCCGTGAAAAACTTTTTTTTCAAGATATTTGCTACTAAAGTGATCAAACTCCAGACACATCGGTAAAAGTATGAATTCCAACAGAAAGTTTGATATAATAAGGGAACTATGTAGGGACCATAGAGGGTTTTGCAACCCTATACATTCTTCCAATATGGTTGATAAATGACAAAATCCAACAAACACTATTCTGTGAGTGCCTTACCGTTAATGAAGCCCATCCCAACAACGACTGTGTCCAACTGAAACTCGATAGGGTTGTGTGCGTTCAAGTCTGAATTTAAAGCATATCTATTAAAGGTTGTATCCTGATCCCTTCTGCTTCCACCATACAGCATATCAGATGTGCCATCGTCTGAAACAGAAGTTATGAAGAGAACGAGTAGAAACGGATGACTCTTACACCAACTGGTGTCGATAAGTTACCAACCAACTGTTGGTTTGTCTCCTAAAGCACTGCTATGAAAGTGCCACAATGGCAAATAGAAGTGATAAATATTTCAGGTTGCTGTTTTCAACGAAAACATATTTGATAAAAAATAGTAAACATTATCTAAAATTATTGAAACTTAAAATGTTAAAATGGCTAATTCCGACATTAATACCAGTCAAGGGTCGAGTTATTTAAATCCTTTTCAATCTGCGTTACTTTTGATAATTTTGATGGCGTGGGTAGGGTTTTTAAGAAATATGCATCAACAGAGTTAACTAATTAGTAGATTAATGCAATTAGTAATTACCTACTAATTAGTACCTAATTAGTAGGTAATGTAGTTTTTTTAGTACCTAATTAGTAGGTAATGCGGTTTCCTCGTTTTCTGTATTTTCTAATGATGATCTGCCAGTGTCATATTTCTTAACTGAGATTGTCAGGAGTTACAGATTTTTGGAGTCTCCTTTTAGAATACATTATTTTAATTTAATATTTTGTTTTCCACCGGAGGCTTGTAAAAGCCCAACTGACCTAACAAGGGGCATAGGGACCGTGGGTCTCCCACTCGAGGCCTGTGCCCTCCTACCTGTCTCCACTCATAAATCAGAAAAGGAAAAAAATCTGTTGACGATCAGTGTTTTAACTGTGACCAAACCCACTGAGTGCCCTTTCCAGAAAATAAGCCCCCTCCCGGTGTCCCCCTAAAATTTATTCAGCTGTGCCCTTGTACACAAGACGTTTTAAATCAAAAACGAAAGTAATAATCTGTAAAAAAGTATTAGATCCGGGTATATTTCATAATGATTATTTCAAATTTCTCCACACGTCAACGAAAAATGTTTCTTCAAGTGCAGACCTGTAAAATTTATAAAAAAAAGATCTGATAAAACTACTACCCTTAAACGAAGTAACCACTCGGACACAACTATGTCATGTAATTGGTGTTCACCAAATCTCTATGGAAAGTAAGAAAACAAACTGCTTACTGATTACAGATACCGATGCAGTGACGTCTATTTGCTGAGGAACAAACAGGAGGGCCGAAGTACTTGAACTGATCGCATTACACGTTATTGGTCCTGACGTGCTGCACTGTAACAGTAACAAAACAAAAATAATAACATGGGGGAGCTGAGTGACTTTGACGTTTCCATTTTTTCACGTTCTGAATCACTGTACCAACCTGATGTCTAAAATGAAGAAAACCATGCAGGAACTCTACACCAGATTATTTCTCTGTTTTTCTGAGTACCCAGACCCAATCTTACTTCCATCACTCCTCTGATTAGTTTATCATCTCTAAGTCTCCTAAAAAAGCTAGGAACAGGACGTTCTCTATTACTGTCCCTCGCTTGTAGAACAACAATTTTACCCCATCACATTAGGAACTCATCATTCAATACGCTCTGAAGAAACATCTCTTTCTAAGATCATAGTTGTTTGTCTTTCTATTCCTTTTCCTCTTTTTTTCTTGTAAGCGCCTTGTGTCCTGTTGTAATTTGGCGTTATATTTATACAGTTGATATTATTATTTGATAGCAAAACATTTTTCAGTGCTGCCCATATAAATCCTGCCGCAAGATACGCAACTGGTGTATACTACTAGACGGCTGACAGATTCTGCTACCGTTAATGCAGCCGCGCCGAGCCGACCAATCAGTTTGAAGCCACGCGCCCTTAAAAGGTTTCCAACGATTTTTTTGTCAGCACAATGGAAAAGCACAGAAACGTGAACAATTTTGCGAGGCAGTACAGAATTCAATATTAAGTGGAAGCTATTCAAGATAAAACTTACACACACAAGTAACAGCTACAACAACTGTTTTGGAAGCAAGGCCAAAATCAAAGCAGAATAGGGAAGAGTCTTGTATTGTAAACGTCATGTCCTGTATAATTTTAAGCTTCGTATTTCTTACGGACGCTTTTTTATTTAATTTTTTTTGGGGGGTTGCTTTGACCGACAATAGGTTTCACTTTGAAATAGGATTTCCCCTTATTGAACACAAGATACAAAAACGCAAACAAGATACCTACCACATAACACAGCCTGCTAAATGCATTTGTGCCACACACTAAAAGTTGACCCGAACTTGTTCTTTCTGCAACACGTATGAAGTTCCAACAAACGGTCTGTGTAGGCAAATATAAGTTGATGTTAAATAACATGCTTAGGGGGATCATGGAAGCACTAAAGGCAAAAATAAAGACAGTGGCGTAATGGACAAAGACCTTCAGAAAATTTATCTAAGCCATTGACAAATGCACAAGAGAAAATTTAGTTTGATATTATAAGAGGATCTACCCTTATGTTATTTTAACTGCATACAGCGCAATTATAAGCCGAAATACAGTATGAACGGATTTTTAGGCCAATTGGTTTTCTGATTAGGTATGACGTCACAGACTAATTGGCATCGTTGGGTATATAACCGTTGATTCTCCCTTTGGGACCCTTGAAAATCAGACCAAAGAAAAATGGACTGCGATTTGTAGAAAAAACATTTTGCCCTTTCCCCAACCATAATCTGTGCCCCCCCCCAAAAAGCAAACTCTGGGAACACTTCATGAGAAACTTTGCAATTGAATTGATTTTGAATGAAAAAATTACCAAAAATCCTTTTTTTCTTTATATAAAACGTGGGGGATGATGCATCCCCTGCAAAAAGTAAGCAATTATTTCCACCCAGTCTCCTGGTATACTAATCAGCTCCGGGCGAAATAAGTAATCCGCCCAGGCGAAAAAGTAATCTGCCCGGGCGACATAGCAGGCCCAATTTTTTTTTCAGTCCTCTCCTATATGCGCTTCCGTAAGTATTACTTATCCTTCCGCAGCAGAATAATGAAATTTAGTTAGAGGGGACCTCAGGGATGCATTAGCTACCATAAAACAGTCGTACAGGTTGTACAGGCTCAGGCATGACCGAGAAATTACCTGGAGACAAAAATCACCTCATGGAGGAACAGTGTGATTTTGGGGTGTGACTGCTCTTTTGTTTACTGACATGCGATGACTGGTCGGCTTTTTGGGTTTTGACCTGGTATTACTTTCCCTTCCATAGCAGAATAATGGAATGCAGTTAGATGGTACCGTAGGGATGCATTAGCTACCGTAAAACAGTTGAACAGTTGTTTAGGTTCAGGCATGACCGGGAATTGACCTGAAGACCACAATCACCACAAGGAGGTAGGTTGTGTTTTAAGGGGCGGAGTCTGTTCGGAGGGGTGTTTATTCTGTACGCGTGTGGTGTGTAAATATATGAATGTTCAAGGATCGCCAACTAATATTGCATATTTGTCTAAAATTGCAGACAGATTTAGCGGCATTACAAAATAAAAATAACATTCAACTTCAAGGGAGCCAAACACAGGGTGGTCAATGAAAGCCTAAGAAAACACATCGAGTTTGTTTGTTTACCCCAGTCGAGTCACAAATATAAGGTTATCACGCAATTACGACTGGGATCTCATGCAACCAGACTACCATGAACAACAAAGTACACTGTTTCGATATTAGACTTTGAATTAATGCGACTATACAAGGAACTGTACGCAAGCAGGAAATTAATTATGCATGCGCATGCAGTAGCCGAGCTGTGTGTGTCGTACGCACCGCCGCGAGCGCCTTTGGAGCTTTGGTTCTAGTGGTTGAATTATTCGATATGCTAATATTTGTTAATTATTCCCATTGCTCTGAACCAATCGTGTTTTGGGGGCTAAGTAGTCCGAGTGTGTCTCGGCCACTTATGTTCATGAAGTCTTTGCACAACGGTGCGGCCTGGTATTTTAAACTTTTGCTATATCCAGTTGGAAGATTGACTAATACGTCTCGACCCTCCAAAGGAGCCTTCACGGCAAATATTTGCTGTGGTTTCAATTTGTCGATCGAATCCCAAGCTTCAGTGCAGCATATTTGAGGCAACTCTGGAAGAGATTGTTGTCTAGAGCTTACACCACTGTCGGAAAGAACGCCGTGTTGAATACGTGCGCCATTGTAACCATGAATAATTTATTACATGCGCCACAGAGGTGATCGTTTTGATTGGTGGAGACTTATGCATACGCATATATCGTATCTGCTAACGAAACGGTAGCGAATGTAAAGAAAAACATAAGCTACGTGGGGAAGAACTCCAAAGGCGTTCGGGTGCGTGCGGTTCGTCGTGTAATCTTTCTTCGTGCGTTGGTTTGGTGCTTAAACTAGTCTCCTCCATCTCCTCGCTCTTGAGCGACTATCCATTTCGCCGTGGGCGCCTTGATCAAAGACTATGTCGACTTAAGTACCCACCGGACCTCCCATGGATGATTCAACTCAACATAAATCGTTGACACTTTGCCTAAAATGATGTAACACGAAATGGCAAACGATTCGACGCAGACGGTACGTATGGGTCAAAGTACTACGCAGATGATCTGTTCGACATGAAGATCAAACCGGTGGATGAGGACGGCAATTTTTTTTTCACCTGTGGCTGTAAACCAATCAAAGCAAGAGTGGTACATAATTATTGATGATAGCAGAATGGTCAGAGCAGAGGCTTCACTGTTTCGTAATTGCTTTGGTTATTAACCCGTTTGGATTTCTGTTCAAAACATAGTCGTGGATGGTCCAGCAAGAAAATGATAATTATTAATGTTGTACCCTGATTACGATGTCATATGCGTGCGCGCCGTTCATTCGTGCTGAAAGAGCGCATCGGTCAAGTTTGAGCGGCCTGTTCTTAAAACGAGGCTATTGTTCTTGCTCTCGAACAGCAGCAACACAAGCAAAAATAATTTCTCGGAAAATAAACTCATATCCTCTTCTCGTCTTGTACGAACAGATGGAAAAAACATGTGGGATTTTTATTTTGAAAGAGCAAAAAATAGCAAGATGGCCAACAAAGCTGAAGACGACAGAAACATTTGGTAAACTTGCATGTGGTAAATTTCTCCCGGTACATATTTAGCTGCTTTTTGCAGTACCCGTTCATTCATGGAGACTCCCGCAACATCTTCCTACAAGAAAATCCTGACGCCTGTTAACGAATGTTGTGTACCAAGTAAACTGTTAGCGATGGTCAGCCGACCATCGTGAAAAAAGAGAAGAAAATTTGTGCTTTCTCATAAACTACAGCATTCTTTACAAACTAACTGATGCCGTTATGTACTTTCTTTCCCGTAAGATACTCCGGGATTCTAAGGTTGTCCAAATTGAGGGATTTTACCAATGATGTACCGGTAACTTAATATGGCAAATATCTGGAAGAATGAATAAACAATGTATTGTGCGGCGAAAGCATATAGGAATATCTGTAGTGAAATTAAAAATATTAATTTGCAAAGTTCCCAAACATATCAAATGTTTCTATTTTTAATGCAATTTGATGGGCAACCAAATCCATATATAGTACGCGCCGTTTTTTTTATTAGCTTTTAGTGACTTCTCTTACATGGATTCATTTTTTGAGAATTTTTGAAGCTCAGCTGAAAATTGATTTTTCATTCCTTTTTTTGTACAAGAGTTTCATTTTCGTGTTTCTCTCAGCTCAAGGTGACGCCATCTGCTTGTTCGCCAATTTGGAACTTATCACTGGGGAGTTCACAGTCAGTATTCCTTGCAAAGCCCTGGTTAACTAATCTACAAAGTCGCAGCCTGCGAAATTATTATTTTGAGGGACCAAAAGAGCATTTTGTCGCTACAAAGAGATGATTTCGAGGCAATAAAATAATATTTAAAGAGAAAAAAATACAAAGAAACGAATTATTTTGGGGGAGAATATCATCAATATTTCGAGAAGATCAATCACCCATAATTTTCTCTGCTTGCTCAAGAGGACTTCGTACTTGTGCACGACAATGTATCATGTGCGCGTATGCAACGCACATGCATTAACTCCATGCCAAATCGTCCGAATACGGGAAACATACCGTATCCACTTCAGAATGGGTTGTTACATCACTGATCTGTGCAGTTATTTCAAAAATCTATTTGTGTATACGGAAGCGCATTCACGTCGAATTCACATTGCTTATGTGTGGGATAAAAATAACCACACAAAGTTGTGAATTAAACATCCAATTTTCCGAGCCGCAAGTCCTGTTCACGCACCATTTCAAATGGTACGTATTCATACAGAGACGTCGACATTGTACAACTATAATCCTGGTCAAAATTGTTGGGACACTGCATGGACAATATGGCCATACCCTCCCCAGGTCCCCAACTCCTGGTCATTTAGTAATGTCTAGCAGGAGCACAGATCGTGCATTGTGACCCAGCATTGACAGTGGCCAGGGGATTGAGGCCTGAAGAGATTTGGCACTGACATAATCGACTGTCGCCCTCAAACGATTTGACTCGTCCATCGAATCATAAACTATGTCGCGTCGTTCACATGTACGTCACTGGCTACCGTCCTCAACAAATCGTTCGGCGTGTGCGTTGAATCGTCTGACATTTTTATGGAATAATATGGATCATCATCTTTCCCGTCTGATCATTCCACGACCCCCAATTCGTTTTATTTAAAATATCTAAGACATCGTTTTCAGACAACTTGCAGTTACCATCCTCAAAGGACATCAAAAGTTGTCACTAGTGAGAGATCAAACCAAAGTGCAAGACATCATGGAAGAGAAATTTGAGGCATATAGTCCGAGCAAATGACAACAGATCGGCCACCAAAAAAAAAAGAAATAATCACGTAGCCAGAAACCAAGATGGGCGAACGCAATTCTGAAGACAGCGTTAAGATGAAGAAGGTTAAGATGACATGGAGGAGATCGATTATGACAACGCTGAAGACGGAGAGGAAAATGATGATGAGGATGATAATTGCAAGTTTGTTGGTGACTTATATGTTGAGAATCATATCCTTCAAAAAGATATTGAAATTGACAAGGCCTATTATTTTCCAAAATTGTTCGTTTTTAAAACCCTGCTCGTTTTCGACTTGTATTGAGGGAAACCTATAAATGTCAAGATTATTTGTAAGAAAATTCCGACTATTTTTTCCAAAACTGGACCTTTAATGTTCGAGGAAAAATCGAACGATTTTCCATTGACAAAGTAATTTGAGTGAAATTGAAATACTGAATTATGACTTACTATGGTATAAAGGTTCAACCGTATCGTCAACGGCATCCGCCCATTCTTCAAAATTATACGTTAAGGTCTACTTGTGAGTTACGGCCACTTCGCCAGGTTTTTAACTTTGTTTGAAATGCTATTTTGACAGGCACCAGCCTGCTGCACCCAGACCCCGACAAACGTTTGTTGAAAAGCGGTAGAGTATCTATATAACTGGAAAAGTAACCCTTCCCGTTACTCTCTATCGGACAAAACAAGCCATTCAACCGTTTATCGAACAGGTCAGGGCGCTGGTCTGCTTTGAATTTGGTTTGAGCTGACGCACATGCGCCATTTTTCGTGGTAATGCAATGGCGTAAGGTATGATCTGAATTTCACCGTGTAGGCAAGCCACGATATTTGCCAGGACTGCATTTGGTTCAACCATACGTCCAACCTACAGTGTCCACGATAGGATAGCTGAGCAAGCGTTATAAGGAGGTTTTATTTAAATTAAGTCTAAGGACAAGAGTATGGGCAGCTTTTGATATGATATAATCTGTGGCTCTACAAATAACAACCTTTGAAAGTGCACCTTTAATCCTAAAAGAGCCGGGTTATTTTGGCCCATCGGAGCCGGGAATTCCACCCCCCCCCGAACTTGGCTTTGCCTCGCTAGAATGTTTTTGGGAAACTCTGTATACACGTTAAAACACTCCTTATCTGTACAAAATGTGATGTTTGAACTCAATCTAACAAATTGTTTTCTTGTTACGGTCATCTGAAGTTCAAGGCACCGCAGCAGCAATATAAAACAGTTTTGGCTGACCGGGGGGGGGGGGCAGAATCTACCCCACCCTCAGATCTCAGCCATACGATGATGTATTTCAATGACATTTGGCAGGGCCATAGAGGCATACAAACTGATCATCTGTGTGAAATTATATTTAAATTACCAATTACCAATTTTTATCTTCTTTAGACTGCGAGCGATTTTATTGCATTTTTCACATCAAAGATGCTGTATGGATTGTATATTCAGTGGAAATGAAAACAGAGATGCTATGGGCTGTATACAATAATATGCATAAGTTAATTATACAATAAATAGACTTCCCCCAAAGCAAGAGACTTCCTGACAAAAGGAAACCACTGCCGTTTGTACGATGTATTTCTGTGTACAAAGTCAGTGGTAAATTTCACATCATACTTCACCCTGCATCCTAAAATTCTTCACTGAGAGAGAACGCCATGTCCAATTTTCCTTAATTTGGTGTTAAAACGAGGCTAATATATTGGAAAAATTGTCATAAAGTATTATCATGCAGAAATTAATCCCGGAGATGCTATAAGCAAAAATCAACAGGGGGGCGGATTCCCCCCCGGCACTTTTGAGGGTTAATTGACAACAATTTTTACTCAATATGTATTGTGAAAATGTAACAATCTGCACACAATAGCCTCATATTTCTCTACAATACATTTATTTTACCACATTTTGATTATTGTTGTCAAATCTGGCCTGGACGTTTTCAACAACACTTTGACAAACTTCTCATATTGCAGAAGTATGCTGCAAGAATAATTTTGAGCAGAGGGCTAGACTCATCAGGAACCGAACGATTTGATGAGCTGCGATGGCTCCCTTTGCCAAAACGAGTCCTTTACCTTAAAGTGGTTTTCGTGTATAAGTGTGTTAATAATGTTGTTCTGAGTTACCTATCTGAAAACATTGTAAAAGTCTATGATATCCACGGCCGACACAATAGCAGCCGATCTACTAGTGATCCCTGATTTCAAATGAAGCTGTTATCAGCATAGTCCGGTTGTTCAAGGTTTGTTGGCATGGAACACTTTAAATTTTAACATAAGATCTTCTCTATGTCTCGATGTATTTAATTATGCTGAATGATCTTTTAACACAAACCTTGCAAACTGTGCGCACTTGAAGTTTAATTTTAAACATTATTTTATTATTTTTAAATTTAATTTGACTTCCCTTATATTTGGGTTAATTCTTAAGTATTTTGTTGTTTTACTCTATCACATTTGCATCCTTATATATTTTTAATTGTGAGTTTTACTTTATTTTCGTGTGCTTTCCACACTTACGGTTTCTTTTGTAAGTGACTATCTGTCTCAATTTTTTGTTCCTAGTTCTTGGTAAATAGTATTGTGTTTTACGATCGTCTTATTTGTTTTACTTGTCTTACTTTTAGTGTTGTATATGTACTTTATTTTTAATTGTGTTTCTTGTAGCAGGGCCCTGTGGAAGACCACTTTATAGTGAACAGGCTCCCCTCATTAAATATAAGAATAAATAATGAAATTATCCAGTTTGTATTTCAACAGCAAAAGCTAAGCGTTCGAATTGGCGTATGTGTGGCAGCGCATTTAGGGCAAACTTTGCTGGCGAGTATATAAACTTCATTTTGATCATGCGCGATGTTGAAATGCCAAACTGACCCACTGATGCTCGCGGCTCGAGTTGCAGGAGGCGCAAACGCAGCTAGCGAGTTTTTAGTAAAATTCGACCCTGTAAAATACCGATTTATTGGTCGTATTTCCCATGCCCGTTTGACGATACAGGTCACTAAATGTCGACCATGGTGGCTAGAGTCTACACAAAATAGGCGTCAAAATTTCAAATAACACCAGGAAAGAGTTTGAGACGAGTAGGTAGTTAAAAGCTACGAAAGCACTAGCCCCACAAATAGGGCTGTAGAGGCTCTCTTTTACAATCTGTCTCTTATCTGTCGCCACCTGTCACCTGGGCTGCCAGCGCTAGAAGCGCTGCCTTGGTTTTTCAAAATGGTGCCGCCCATGGTAAGCATGTAATACGATAGGCCAGGTTTTCAAGGCGCCATACATCGGAAAATCTACGATTTTGGAAAGCTTTAGGGTGCTCATATAAAAGTTCAACCATTGAGGAATGAGCCGGTGTAAGTAATTTTCTCGAGTTATTCTCTTTTTGGAAAATATTAGGATTCAAAGTTTGTGACAATCCTACAGTTTGGATTTCAGGCATTTAAGACATGCCTTGGAGTAGGGCTGTGGTGATGATAGATAAGAGACAGATTGTTAGAGAGCCACTACAGCCCTATTTATGGAGCTACCTAAGCACCAGCCTCTAGGCGATTAAAGAAATGGGAATTTTTTTAGGTATGCAATAATACTTATAAAATTCCTCTCACCTCTTTGTTGCTCGGGTTTTGGGCTGCACAATTCACGACAAGCGTTGGTTCCATTGTTTGTAGTGTGATCTTAATGAAAAAACAACAACAGTGGTATAAAACTTAACAAAGATGACAGCACCCCATAAACTTGCCTTTCTCATCAAAATATAACGGTAAGAAGTTCCTTTGTTGTGGAATATCTGCTGCGTCCGTAAATAGGTTTGTTTAGAAGGGATAGCCAATTAATAATAGCTTATTTCCCCAAGAGTCAAACTGGCTATATCAATTTCTGGGTCACACTATATACAACAACACGTTCCGGTGACAAGGATACAAAACGACGCACAGAAAGCATCAATGTCAGATCAAATGCTGAAAAAAGAGCGATTACCAGAGAGGAACAAGTTGCGTGCCAGTTCATCTCTCTTCTGTGTTCCTCATTCCAAAGAAAAATGAAGATCTGAATCCGTTTTAAAATTTACAGCCCCTAACAAAGTTTATTCAGTACATCACTTCAAGTTGGAAGGCCTGACAAGTGTAAAAAGTTTGCTACAGCCGAACAATTACCTAGCCTCCATAGATCTGAAGGACGCTTATTTTTCAGTACCGATGCATCCATCTTATGGCCAATATCTCCGGGTTTTTTTTACTAAACCGATATTCCAGTTTACGTGCCTACCTTTTGGCATGTCCAGTTCTCCTCCAACATTTACAAACATTCTAAAACCCCTGTCAGCATTCCTCCACCAGGGAGGTAATCCGGTGTGTGTTCTACCTGGGCGACATTTAGTAGAGTGTAGGCTTTGTAATCATTTTTTTTTTTTTTTTTTTTTGCAAATCGCATCTGGAACAAACCAGAGAACTTGTTTACTTGGGATTCGTCATAAACTGCGAGCACGTAACACTGTCCCTGACAAAAGAAAAGTTGGATAAGATTGTGTCTCATTGCCATCCAGCTCGACAATCCTCCGACCGCACCGTTCGCAATGTAGCGAGTCTTATAGTCATCAACCATTCAAGCGGTGCCTCCAGCACCTCTTTTTAACTTTGCGTAGGCCTATAGAGCGACCAAAAACCGCACTCTTCAGAAGAGTAAGTCCTACGCGTCATCAGTAATTTTTTTGGCAGACTCAAAGGGAGAAATTCAGTGGTGGATAGACTCCATTCAAACTTGGAATGGTCTCCGATTTGTTCAGGACATTCCCGACCATCATTTTCAAACAGATGCATCACTGGGGAGATGTTGTGCAAGCCTTGGTGAGACATAAACGGGAGGGCGCTGGACGCCTCAAGAACAGTGTAATCACATCAATTATTTGGAACTTTTGGCAGAGTGGTATTTAAAGCTCTCAGGTCGCTTCTGACCAGCTGCAGCAAGAAACACATTCGGGCGCGAACAGACAGCTCTTCGACACTGGCATATATTTCTCACAAGGGAGGAACACACAACCAACAGCTATCACGTTTGGTGGTACAGATTTAGGTTTGGTGTCTTCATCGGGGCATAGTGATCTCAGCTGGGGTCACAGAATGCCACAGCGAACATGAAGTCGAGGCGGTTCAACGTCAGTGTCAAAAGGTGTCTCCTTCCTCAAATCTTTCAGAAGATCATAAACATCTTTTCATTCCAGCCAGAATTCAACCTATTTGCATCCAGGCTAAATGCCCAGCTTCATCAGAGGTTTATCTCGTGGAGACCCGATCCCTCTGCTTGGGCTTTGGACGCTTTGATGCTGACCAGGACCGACATACTAGATTACACATTTGCTCCGTTTGCTCTTAGCCAGATGCCCTCAGAAAGTGAGCAGAAAGAGAGAGAGCAGAAGTAGTTCTGATAGCTCCAATATGGAATACACAACCCCGGTACCCTTTACTATTGCAACGCACTGTTCGCAACCCACTCCTCCTGCAAAGCCGTTCAGATCTTCTACGTCTACGGCATAACCTCAAACAACACCCAATAGCACACAAGATGCAACTAGCCGCGTTGAGGTTATCCGGCAAACCGTGGCAACCATGGCCGAGGAATTCCACCGCACGTGTCCGACACAATTTTTGTCATCCTGGAGGCAGAATACTCACAAGCTATTCAATTCTGCATGGAGACGCGGGTGTGGCTGGTTTTCTAAATAGGCATCTGTAGCAAACGTATTATCCCTTATTATACAAGAATTTCATCCGCACATTGTTTTGTTGATGAAAAGCCCATTGGTCAACACAATTTAATCACCTGATTTTTTTTTAAGAAGTCTTTAATGCAAGACGCCCTAAACCGAGGTATAATACTACCTGAGATGTCAGTCGTGAGATATTTAAATGGACTCCCTGATAACTGTAGTCTCAACATCATACAGTTTTCGGACAAATTGGCCATGTTAGTAGCCCTTGTAACAGCTGGCAGATGTTCATCTTTGACAGCTTTAGACATCACCTTAGCTTAAAAGATAACAAGATAGTACTTGTGTGTTCTGTCTAGAAAAGTTAGCCAAGTGTGCTTCAGTGCAGCGACAAGGAAGAGAAATTGTTCTCCGTAAATATCCTACCAACAGGAAGTTATGCGTAGTCAGGGTGCTGATCGCACGAGTTCTCTGCGAGGCTCTGGGAGTACGAAATTCACGCAACTTTTCATTTCTTACGGAAAACCGTATGTATCACTCAGTTGCGTCATCGATCATTGCACGTTGATTGAAATCAATCATGGGTGACGCTGATATTGACACCTCATGCTATAAAGCGCACTCTACTTGAAATGCATCGTCCCAAGCGGCAAAACGCGCAGGTGTTACTATCGGTGACCTTCTGAAGACAGCAGATAGGTCTTCATCGGAGACATTTGTAGCCTTTTACTACAGACATCCTGACAGGACGAAAGACGATCAAGGAGTGCTGGCGTCGGCTTAGATTGCAGATGTGCTTCAAAGTCTCTCCGAGATTAGCGAAATATAATCCCCCAATTATGTAAAGGTTATTTACCTGCAATATAATTAGATTTGTATGAGATAAGGGAGGAGAGACTCAACTCCCTCCCTCCT
Source organism: Acanthaster planci (assembly GCF_001949145.1). The sequence goes on from NW_019091698.1 coordinate 172,957, forward strand.
TTGTTCGTTCACCTTTTGCTACAGGCAAAGATTTTATTACCCGTCCAAGAACCAATCTAAACCGTCACCGATCAAGCATGATCCAGCGATTCAAGCTCACAGAGACAACATCACTAGGTGGAGTGAGAGGAACTAAGCCTTTTGCGAGTTAACTTTGACCCACATCTGGTACACTGAGTTCTTAAAATTCACCTGAACAGAACAACTTGAAATCTCGTTACTAAGGCCATTGTTGCTATGCCTTGTGATTCCGGGCAAGCTTTTCCTTAGTTACATAAGAGACGCCTTGCAACAATGCACTGTTCTCAGTAGATAAGCAGGGCACACAGGAACCAAAGCTTGCACCGAATCACAAGGTATAGTAACAGTGTCCTTAGTCTGGGAATTCAAATCGTTATGCTTATGTGCAGTCAGATAACTCAGTGCACAAGATTTTATTCAAAATTAACTCGCAAAAGGCTTATAGAGGGATCCCAATACGACGCTTTTAGCGTCAATCTGCGCACTCCTGCGTTTGAAAACGAGGCTGTATGTGTCAGCTTCAATTTTTAATACGATCAGACGATTGAAAGTAAGGAGTCAAGACACAAAATACATACAGGTGTGTTAAATTCAGACTTTTCAGGCTGCAATTTTTTGGTGAAGAGCCTTTCAGAATGACTTGACGCGTGAAATCAAAGGAAAAAACAATGGCAATTTACTGTGAACTAACATACCTGCGATGGTCGTGTATCTTGTGCAGTGGGCGTGGTTTAAACTGAAGTGGTATCACACTTACGAACCGTATACTGCATGTACTGTGTGGACTCCGCGGGCGCGCACGACGAAGTTCAACACAGAGAGCCTTGGGTTTTGATGAGGATATGCGCAGACGGGGCTACGGTGAAATCCATCCATTGGTTCTGTACCCGGGCACTTACTTAACTTCGAATGCGACTGGAAGACGATACCATTACTTCAGAAGGTGGATCAGACTGCATCCAAAGGGGCAATCTACGCGGTGAGTCTCTCCTCCCTCACCTCTTATAATTCTAATTAAATTATTGCAGGTAAGTACCTTTAAATGGGAATTGTCTCGATGCATACGTGATGAGGTACGGAGATCTGAGCACCAGTTTCTTCCATCCGGCGTTTTTATGATATCTTCATCCCGTGATATATTAACTCAAGATGTTGTCATCCAACTGTTACGATGTCGTGATCTCGTCGTAACTTAGTTCAGGTTCAGCTGAACCTGAACTAAGTTACGACGAGATCAAGAGCTACCTGAATTCAGGCAGCTCTTGAAGGTTTTTGCGCGGTGGAATACGATAAGGTAGAGAGTTGCGGATCTCTTTTGAGTGTGTGTGGTTCTGAAAACAACCGTTAGGAGGGTTCCGGATCCGGTAACAGGTTCTTTTCAGGACCACACATACTCAAAAGAGATATTTTCCACATGGTGTATCCGCAAATCCTCTACCTTAGCTCAGGTTGTCAACATCTTGCCTGTATCATGTATCATGTATCATCAACAAGTGGAATGGCACTTACAGAGCTCCGTAGACAGGGCTCTTGTTCTTCTGGCTAAATTCTAGACTTTTCAGGTGAAGAAAATAATTTTTAAAAAGGAGAAGTCCAACAACCAAAATCGTTGTGATGTTGGATAGCTTTTTTTTTGAACACATCTGGGCCTTCAGGAACGGATGACGAACCCTGATTCGCACGGAGAATATTGTGCATGGGACCTGTCTTCAAACAGAAGTGAGGTATCTTTCTGCAAACCATGGCAATTTAATCAAATGATTGAAATCAGTAACTGTCGAGGTAATGTACCCCGTAAAGAGCCTGTATAACTTAGCAATATTTCGGAAACTTGTGTTGGGAATTGGGTATTGTGTGTGTGAGTAAGTGTTTGTGGGGGGGGGGGCTGACATCATGTATAGAGGAGGCGATGTTTATGATACAAATACACATCTATAATATGTATTACATACATGCAGATGCTTACATCAGAACATCATGTTTATGGCTTTTTGATTGTCCTAACTTTTAAGTGATATTGAATACATTTTGAATAGCTTTTGCTAGTTGGATCTGTTTTTCAAATGGACAACAATGATCAATTTTAACATAGAACTCTTGCTATAAGATATCAAGCTAGATTACATGTACTTACCTGATTTGTAGTAACTTGGTTATTTTTGATAGACAGCCTCGTGAGGGTTTCATTAGATCCAATGTAGATGTGACCATCAATTTTGTTAAGTATCCTATAGGCTGGTAGACCTGTCTGCGTGTTGCTGACAACCTCGGCATCTATTTCGAATGTAAGGAAATGAGAAGTCTAGGACCAGGACTTAATTTCTTATAAGTGGAATGGAAGTCCACCGCCTAACACTTCCTCATTAATCTACCGAAGTAATTGCTCTACACATCCTGTACTCATCGCCTTTCTGGCATTTCGAAAGACACCGTTTTATTCTGACACCTTTCAATCATACACGTCTTGGAGAGAGGTGGCAGATTGTTGCCAGCCTCGTCTGACACGTAGAATGAAGAATTTGAAGCAATGCTTGGTGGTATGCACCAGAGAAATAGCGCAGATCATGCAGAAACTCATTTTGGTCAAAATGCGAGAATGATACGAGCGGGTACCCTCTCTAGCGCAGCCCTTCACACAAAATAGCTGACACCAAACAACAAGCAGGAAGCTTTAGTCATCCTTTTGACAAACAAAAGAAATGTCAGAACCTGTTGCTTTTGTGTTGGAGAATCTTCTTATATCAAGAAACACAGTAAATGATAAAATGAAAGCAGACTGCAAGACACCAGATACCGTCACAGTTTAAAGCATGAATTAATTCCAATCATGGCAACTCCATGAAAGGCAACTTCAGCACAACGATAATTCATTCAGGCATGTTAGCAAGGAAAATTTTAGTTTCCTCGCGTGCGTTCTCGCCACGGCATGGCCTGGAAGATACCCCTTGTGGCAGCAAATTTCTCCAGAAACTTAATTGAGTGTGGTTAGAGATTACAAGCTTCATCCACATAAACGTAAAAATTGACGCGGAAATATTGACAAGGTAACAATAGTCTAGTGTGTGTATAGCGATTGGACGCGTCTGGGGTACCCATGGGTCTCATTTATTGAAGGATATAGATGGGATTATTATTGGTTATTTTATTTTTTTTAATTTATTTATTTTTATTAATTTATTTTCTTGGGCGCATCTCGGAGTAATAAGCCATCGGGAACCGCATAAACCAAGTTGCCTTTAGTGATGGGGGAACTATGTGTAGAATCCCTGATAATCAGCCACGCCTAACCGACTGGAGTCGCTGGAACCTTACATCTAATCAATTGGAACCGTAAAGTTGTCAACAGGAAATAAAAATCCGATCGGAAACTATAAGTTATGACGTGTGTCTGAGAAGTGTCCCACCAGAGTGCCATTAAAACTGTCAAAGGATCCCAGTAACCAAATTGTCGCGAATAGCGTTGTGCTATAGTCATAAAGTGTTTGTATTTTGTTCAGATTTGTGCAAAAGGGAATAGTGAATGATAATTTACAAAGATTAAATGCGACATTCTAAGGAGGAGACTCAAGTAAACACCCTGCTCATAACACTGGTTTATTTACATGCGTCCTAATTCAGACCTTTTTAATTTTATTTATATTATGTTTTATTTTTCATATATTAATTTTCTATTGTATGGGAAATGAAAATTACTTCTGGCGTAGAAAATATATATACATACCCTACCTTGAACGTACGATACAAAACAAAATGTTAAAACTTGCCAGAAAACGAGCACCTGAAGCTTTGTTCTTACCCCTTGATGGACAGGAAAACATGCAGCTACCATTCTGTTCAAGTTTGGCTGCATCCAACGAGTTGCTGAAGAAGGCAACCAGTAGAAGAGCTCTCAGTACCAACACCAAATGCGACTGTGAACGTGTTCTGGTAAAACAATCAGAAATTAAACAAAGTTTTCAAGAAAATAACCACTTATCAATGATATCCCATTCAGATATTACATTTCATTTGTTAAAAAGAAAATGCCGTGATGAAGATCCTTTTTTTCTTAGATTAACATACTTCTGCTACACAGATTAAGAAAGGCTAAATAAGAATAAGATTAAAGGAAATGGTGTCATAAAGCCATTCGGAAACCTTTACCTTTAAAGAATGAAGTTAACTGTGTGTGCGTGTGAAGCGCTAGGCCTAATGTTTTTCGTTTTGGATAATAGGATTTATCAGGACCAAAATGTTAAGGGGGTCCCAGGGTGCTCAGAGTCGTTGGATATTATGAAAAATGTGATTCCCTTTGGATGAGTTGCGTTGATACATCTTTTAGTTGTAAGTTGCCAGGGTCTCCAGCTTTGGGACTAAGTTCGATTATTCTGTCCATTAACGGCAATTGCAAATAGCAAGAGGTACTACAAAAGCCTACTTCTCAGTGCAGATCTACAGGTATGAAGAGACTTAAATGTACTTGTGTATCTTGGTTGTCAAGAACACTAGTTGCCAACAACACTTTGATATTTGTTATAGATGAACAGTTTGAACATTGCAATTTATTAGTCTTGACGAACTACGAATTCAAGTTGTAAAAAATATTTATTCAACAATTGTTTTCAAGTTATCCTTGAAGCCACATGCTACGTGCCTCTGTTTCCAAATGTAAAATATTTTTCATATAAAGTTTTAACTCATTCCATTCAATCAATTCAACAGTTATAATTGAAAAGATTGAATTTTAAAAAATTCATTTATAAGTTGTTACTCAATGTTCGATGGCGAACTTGTAGTAACTAAAAACATGCAGAATTTGAGTATTTACAGCAAAGGCCAAGGGTTCTGTTGCGTGTGTACTCGAAATACGCAAACCATGCGTTAGCAACCACCAAACCGGACTTCTCCTAATTTGAAATAGTTTAACAATTCGAATTACTTTTAATGAACGTGAAACGCATTTCGTACGCAAATATTTTCAAAAGCCGTTGTACCATCTGGGGGAATGTGACATGCTATTTGTCATGTTTACTATTTTAACATTGCACTCCAGACAACCAAATTACAGTATTTATTCCCAGAGACCCCGTACTAATCGTTATGCATATTTCATTTAACGCACAAATGTTGGTTCGATTGAAAAGGAAGTGTACACAAACGAAATTAAATTTGTTATGCCATTATGTTGAATTTTCAGGTGAGGCGTTATAAAATAAATATGAATACATATACATCTTGAGTGCTTGACCAGTGAAATTATTATTACCGCTAGCCTTCCGTAGTGATGAGATAATTCCTCACAGTCCTAAACGGGACGCCTCAGTAGTTTTTTGTCACTGATCGAGTAAATATTAAAATGGCGTTTTCCTGAACTGAAATGCTCACAAGCAAAATTGTCTATTTAGTGTTAGCTGAAAAAGTCACAAAATTATATGGATCCCTCCGATAATCGCCTTGAGCCTAAAATTTACCTACAAGACGAGTTTTAAAAATGTTATTATCATGAAATTGTGACTTTCAGGGCAGGTAAAGATACAAGCGGTTTTAACATGTAAAATGCTGTTTTACTAACCTTGTCATCCTGGATAAGTTGTGATGCCTTCGCGAGTAAGTTTGAAGTTAGTCAACACACAACCAGATTTCAAATTCATTTCCGGGTAGACAACTAAAAGCAAGCGTACGCCCTAACAAGGCTCACACGAGGGCCTGGAGATAATGAGTTCCGCTTAGTTGCACATCAATACACAAGTACAAAAAGCAGCAGGAAGTTCAGTTATACAGCGAGCATTTATGACCATGGGGCCACCAGACAGTCACCTTTTGGCTATTTTTATCTAATACATTACAATATATCTTTTCATAATTATGCACGCATGCGCACAAATAATCTTAGCGGCAAGGGCCATTGAAAATGTAAAGGGGTGTGATTTTGATAAGTGTCTCTCAGGTGTTCTCTCTTTCTCTCTCACTTTTCAGTGTTAATGTTTTGCTATTAGTTTCTAATGTAAGTGGGATTTTTCCTCCTTTATCTCGTGCGCACAGGAAAAAGTCTTTTTACGGAGCACTACAAATAAAATTTGGAAATAAAATACCTGCCAAAAATATTTTCATGGTAAGATAAGGCCTTTTCCTAAACCATTTTGTGAAAATAAAATTGAGAAATGGTACCCCAGTGGTCTAGTGATTTTGTGAAAAGCTTTGTTCGTAAGCGGTAGTTTGTTTTCGTTTTGATACGATTTTTGAAGGCTCGAAACAAAGAATTTGAAGTTTTCCTGAAATCTTCAAAAGTGTACTGTGGTGGAGAAAGGCGTGGAAGTTTTTAGATTTGCTGACGGTTTTCTGCAACATTTTTTTCTCTTTCTGACCTGACATGTTTGCATATCGACCTAATAACGTAGCTCTATGACCTAACTCAGAAAGAACCGTTTCCGTTTTTCCCGAACGAAAAACGACACAATTAAAAGCGATAGAGATAACAGTTAACCCGAATGTCCTGCCGGTCGCTTTACTAAATAGCTTGCCAGAACTTTAACAAGACAGTATGCATTCGCAACTTATGGTGGAATGTTTTTGAAAACATTTTTGCCTTGAGAGCGCTTGAACCACCAGAAAATAGTTAACCCACCAGTGTCATCGTTAGGACGAACGTTCTCAAAAACACTCGATTTGAGTGTTTTTATAGATGCTCAGTTCCCCAACCAGCCTGTAGACTGGGGAGGGGTTCGAGGGACTCGAACGAACCCCCTCCCCGGCTCACTTCTGAGTTCCGCTTGTTGGTAGTCTGGGTGTGTGTATGTGAGTGTGTAAACGCCTTCAATCGTGGACCTACAACAATAGGGGACAAGAGGGTCCACGGTTGCCAAAGAGTCCACGGTTGGAAAACGTGTACAAAACATATGGGAGGTCTTCCGAAAAAGTTGAAGTATGAACAAAAGAGGAACAATAGGGAGTCCCCGATTGAAGGCGTTTACACACTTGGACGTGTGTACCGAATAGTTTAAATATACCGTAAATTCGGCATACCAGCCACGGCTTAAACGTTGATTCTCAAGCTCAAGGTGACAACGACTCTGCATATTAATTAATGAATCAATCTCTAGTCATATGTACCGTCAGGAAGTTCCGGCAAATATCCACATTTCACGTTTCCAAGGGTTTGAAATCAAATCAAGTTTATTCCAAATTGAAAACTACAATATACAAGTCTTACATGCAACCTTTAGTTCGCGACACACATGCAACTTTTCAATGTTGTTTTTTAAAAGCACACTATGATTGGCATTTGTATAAAAATATTTGTTCACAGTGCCAACAGTTCCACTTTTTGGTTGACGAACCTCCCCCCCCCCGGTCTCTGGTCAGGCAACAGGCCTGCCAACATGCAGGAAGGCCGCAAAGGTCAAGAAATACATATGCTACTTTTGAGAGACAGTGTTTAAGTTCATCCATCATTCTATGCAACTCTCTGTACACCTTTGACAGCTTTTTGAACAAAAAATATAAGTAAAGGATCAGACGTGCTACGTAGCTTATAAATGCAGGAATCTAACTAATAGAGATACATAAACAGTGCTGGCTGCAAAAAGAATTATTGTGTAGGTGAACAACGGAGAGTAATGACTATCCATTAATTGGCAGCGCTTGACACAGACCAAATCATTCCATTAGAAACTGTCATAAAAGCGTGTATCCTATGTCCTCATGGACAATGGGTTCCAATGATCCCACCAGAATTGCCCTTAGTTCTGGGAGAAACCCTTAAGCTGGAGAACATTTGAAAGCGTTATTGGCTGGTCCATCGCCAACAAGGTTACTGATTTGAAAGTGTCAAGTTACAGACGAAATAACTTATCCATATCATGACCCGGCAAATGTTCAGCCTTGAATTGGACGTTCTTTAGCATGCGCTTATACAGTCTGGAACGGACTTCTGTGCCAAATGGAATCGTAAATTTGTTGATCGCTATCCTCTCCGTACGTGGGAGCTGAACTACTCACCGGAAACCCCAGGACAGTGTCATTACAAAATGGCCCATTCCATTTCAACGATATAAAGAATAACCTCTGGATGAACCGGAACAATTTGAAATGCAGCTTTGATGTACCTTCGAAAGTAAATATTCAGGGCCGAGCCCTGATTACAAAAGCGTGATTGCATCATCGGTTGTCAGATATTGCTTAGCCGCATAGTAATCAGGCATTAAATCGTTTACAGAATATTTACAAATAGGGCATTTGGGAGACATTTTGTGGTACATTTTTCAGCATTGAGCTAGGGAGACATTGGCTTTTAGGAAGCCATTTCAGTGTCTCCCTATTTTCAAACTACCAGAAGGAAGAATTTTGAGAGATAATAGATTGGGGTCTAACTCCATAGTTAGCTCCCTGTAGAAATCAACGATTAATACTAAAAGTACGGTGTGGGCAGAAAATATTTCAAAAGTGTGCACAGGTCTAGTTCGACGATCAAGTTGGGTGACTGATTGGATGGTGACTGAAAACACTGTAAAGTGTTTACGACGTGGTCCCCTTTTTGTGTTTTGGCTCAATATTTTTTCAGGTCTTTCTGGTGTCGTAACTGAAATTGATTTATGAGATGGATATTGAAATACATAAACTCTGAATTACATGGAAAACGGACACTTTATCAGTTCCACAACTTCACAACTGTGAAATATTATCACTCCCTGAAGTACATTTCTCAACATTTTAAACGTGCGTAAACAGCTAGCTTGACAACGCTTAAATGGCAGCGTGTATCGCGCGCCCTGACATTGCCTCCCCCCCCCGTGTCCATGGTCCATATTGTAGCGGAAGGGTTTCAGCAACANAAGGTATGAGACGGAGAGAACTCCCCCTGCTTTGTGTTGGTCATTGTCTCGCAGGAATCTGGGGAATTCCTTTCAGACATCTTGGGGGGGGGGATGTGTTAAGTAACGATAGTCTGGAATGTGTATAGGGATTGGACATGTAGGGGGGGCCCTCGGTCTCATTTCTTGCTGGGTGTACCGTACCTATACCATGCATGGTCCAGCCTGTGTGTGATTAGTGTGGTTCCCTGACCGCAGATTTCCCAGACGTCTGTATACATAATCTTAACGAGAGTAGTCAGAAATATCGGGACTGGTATCCAAAGCAACATAAACGTTCGTTACGCGAATACGCTGCGTCTGTACTGTCACGTCACATGACGTACCCATAATAAGAGAAGATGTGCGTGATCGTCGGGGGCGTCGGGCGAGGAGAGGTACATGTACGGATGGTAGATTTTTTTTTTACAATAATATAGGTTAAATTTTACAAAATGCACAAGAACCCGGATGTTCGATATAGGTAGAAGTTCATTAAGGGGTAGTTTTGCTCCGGAAAACGAAAACGGAGGTTTTCTCAGGTACAACTAGGCCTGCAAGCACTTATCAAAAACAAGCCTAGGGCCTACCCACGTCCAGTCATGAAAGTACAAGCGTTACAACACGAACCAATTGCGCTCAAAGTCACAACAACGTGGCCAATTGACCAACTCATGACCATTACGACCGTACGCCAAATTGTACCATCACATGAGTATGAGGGTACGTATGAGGATGTGTGCTGTTGCCTTTCCCTATATAAATGTTGGATTTTTCCCTCAAGTTGATACCCACCCGTACCCTAGCCTGGTACAGTGGTAGAATGTGTGCTGCCGTGTGTATCGATGCTTTTTAATGGCTGAACTTTAACATACATTGTAGGCCCCACATGTATCATTGACAAGGCACCATCCCCTGACCACGATAAAATAAGTTGCTCAGTCTTGTATTTGCGTTCCTTGATTAAACTGTATTTGTGAATTTTAATTTGAAATCTTGATCGGGTTGTCATGGTTGTAGGTACGCCGGGCGGGGCCGTCCAGCTCTCGTACATATACTGGTAATCTCCGCCTGGCACTTGGGGTAATTTTAAGCCTGACTGCCCAGCACATACATGTGTATCATTCCCCGAGTTGGTAAAATTTCTTAAAAATCTAGAAAATTCTAATGTATGTTTCTATCTTAACCCTAACCGCCAAGCACATTGTTTGGCTTACACTGCACAGTACTACAAAAAAAATTAGTAATAGTCTGAGCCTGAAGGACCTAGCGCTACAGATTACTACTTCTGGATACATGTAGGTTACTTCCATTGTTACTCGTGCAGAGAACAGTAAAGCCATGCATTCATAGTGCCACAGCATGGTACATTGTCTTATCTATTGTATTGCTTCTGAGAACAATAAGGTCATGTCCTCTGACAAGCGACAGCGCTCAGTACTACATTTTACTACAAGTAGTAAATTGTAGTATTGTGTAGGGTTAGGGTTAAAGAAGATATTTCTGTGTTTAATTCCTTGTTTTAAACTGCAAAAACTACCAAAGTAAGCTTAAAATTGCGCACCAATCCAGGCCTTGAGGTGAACGACGGCGGCCATACAACCACATACATGTACATCCCATCACATTAGGCGAGCTTCACATCCAGTATTCCCTGTACTGTACCTGTACAGCACTACACACGCACATTGCATTTGATTACGGTGTACGAGTTGGTCAGAGTACAAGCTAGTCAGTGTAGGAGTTGGTCAGAATACAAGCTAGTCA
>NW_019091699.1:0-109772 GCF_001949145.1 Acanthaster planci
TCAAGGTGCATAGATGTGCACTACTGACCTCACTGACAGGCTATGCGTGTATACTGTATGTCCAAAAAAACAAGATCACCTAGCGTCACTATAAACAAAACAATTTCAGCCTGCAACAAACTTCTATCTCAGTTGGAAATAATTTGGACGAACCAAATTCATCCACCTTACCTTCAATGGAGCAGTCCAGTTTCTGGTTATGATCATCATAAAATACGAAATCGCAGGGTTTACAGTAGTCAGTGTGACACACAGCATCTGGGTAACGCTCACATTCGGCAAGCTCGCAAAACGCAATGAGACACGTTGGGGGCGACCAGTCGGGACATTCCGGCAAGGTTTCTGTTGCAAATGTGTCAAAAATGTTTAAAGATGTAATCAGGAAAAATGAGATCACTCAATTGCCCATATGAAGCCATTTAAAACATTACATGTATTCGATATTCCTGGAAAGGAACGCTCTAGCTGGGAATCGATAATCAATTTCAGGGGTGAAGTCAAAGAAGTAAGGCTTGATATATCAAATATGCGCAGTCGGGTCCACCACAAGTCACTCCAAGTCATTAACAAGTCCACCATAAGTAATTCAGTCTTAGGCCAAGTCACAAGCTATTCAGACAAAGTGTGACAAAAGTATTCACCCTGTCACTTGTGAGGCAGTTTGTGAAAGGACTTGTGACAGTCGCGACCATAGACAAACTCGAGAATCTGCCTTTTCTGCAGGGCCATCACATTCACAAATAAGCCTTAACTTGAACGCACTCGCACACTTTCGCAAATCACGAAACCAGACTTGTCAGAGAGGAATTTAAGGCACATGTACCACTTGCGTCTTAACGGAAAGGCGCCGCTATTATGGCTTCTAATTCTCTTTGGCAAATTTGACTATAATGCTGGATATGGGATTGTCTCTTTACCCACTGGTCCTCCCTCGCATTGGACTCGTTGGCTGTTCTCGTCAAAATACTTTGCCACACAGCCGCCGCATCTACTGATGAGGCACGTGGCCTCTGGATGACCCTCACAGGGTGCGTCACAGAGTGTGTCTGGGCAGGATGGGGCAACCGAGGACCCTTCGGAACAGGCTGATATAGCTGGGGTAAAAAATCAAATCATACACAAAACTTTCAACCCCTTCAACTTGGATATTCAATCCCATCTCGTGCCAGCAACTATCATACATTTTCCACTACTGTTACCCTGGTTTACTCTCTACCTGAACTTGTAGGCTTTCCCATGCAACTTGTCTTAGAATTTCTCACAACGTAACAAGATTGACTACTTTCTTTCTTTAATCCTTCAATTGCTCTGCGGGCTTGCATGTAATGGTGTTCCAGTTTATTTGGAGGCATGGCCAGGAATCCCTTCCAAATACTGCAGTTAACAAAAAGTCATTTTTAAAATTTTCCACTAGAATTGCTAATTACTAAAGACCAATTGTAAAAATCTGACTGTATTTTTATGAGTCAATCCTTACCTTCTTCACAGACCCTTTTGGAAGGGCAACATTCGTCGGGTGTTTGTTTGGCCCAGTAACACCTGTCAGGGAGGGGTGGAGCTTGTCCACACTCGTGGGATATGCAGACAGGGGTGAGGGATGGAGAACACTCACAGGTCATACAGGTTGTTTGCCAACGCTCACCCACACGGTAACCGCCCTCACAGGTGGCTGGGGTGGAGGTTTGAGAAAAAAAATTATTGGTCCTTCCATGTTTTGTTTCTGTTTTGTTTAACAGGGTTCCTGCACCTAAAGGACAATTAAATTCCATGACTTTTCCATGACCAAATTATGAAAATTCATGACCCAATAGTGCAATTTCTTGGATTATTCAGACTTTTAAAGTTGTGAATGAAATCATGCATTTTATGGACTTATTTCTGATAATAGAAATCACACACAGTGTTTGAAAAATTCTGTGACTTTTTCATGACTTTAGTCATTTTAAAAAAATTCCAGGACTTTTCTCAGCCTAGAAAATGAAAACAAATTTCCATGACTTTTCCAGGCTGCGGAAACCCTAGTTTAAGTTTGGAAGTTGTGATTTAGGATTTGTTTTTTTGTTTTGGGGGGGTCAGAGGTTATGGGGACAGGTTGTGGGCTAGGTTTGGGGTTTGGTTTAAAGGATTGGGGTGTGTTAATTTGGGGTTTGCATTCGGTTTAGGTTTGGTTTGGGGGTTGGGTTTCGTTGTGAGGGGTTGGGTTGGAGTTGGGTTTAGGATGTGGTCAATAAGCCTTTTGCGAACTAACTTTGACCCAAATCTGGTACACTGAGTTCTTTAAACTTGCGTGAACATAACAACTTGAATTCTCCTTACTAAAATCACTGTTGCTATACCTCTTGATTCGGGGCAAGCTTTTGCTTAGTTACATAAGAGACGCCTTGCAACAATACACTGTTCTCAATGTATAAGAACGGCACAAAGGAACTAGTCCATTCCAGAGATGGTGGTCGCTGTGCGAAAGCTTGCCCCGAATCACGAGGTATAGCAACAGTGTCTTTAGTTTGGGGAATTCAAATTGTTATAACAATTTATAAGGTTATGTGCAATCAGATAACTCCGTGTACCAGATTTTATTCAAATTTAACTCGCAAATGGCTTATTGTCATGGGGTTGGATTTGGCCTAGGTTTGAGGTTGGGTTGGGTTGGGTTTAGTGCTAGATTTGGGATTGGATTTGAAGTTAGGACTCGGGTTAATTTGTGGATTGGATTTTGGGTTGGGGTTTGGGGGGTTTGGATTGGGGCTAATAGTTTTAGTTGGGTTTGAGGTTGGGTTATAGGGTTGGATTAACCAAATTTGCACATTTGAATGTGACTTCACAAATTCTTCACTTCAGATTCTCGGACTGACTTGTACTTTGTTTTCCAACTGTTTTTGTTTTCATTTGTTTCATGTTAAGTTTTACTAGTTATTTCTATTGTTTCTTCATGTACTTCCAAAGTCATTCAAGTTGAGGTCTTCCAAATACAACCAATTTAAATGACCAAAAGCCCCATTAATACAATTGGTAGCCCACAATGAATGGATAGGCAGCCATCCTCACCAGTGTCACATGTCTTAGCTCGGCATGCTGGGATGCCTGTCTCCGTGCACGTGCACTCATTGCATCCTTCCATCCACGTCTCGCCCACGTCATGTTTGATGTTGGAGGAATCCTTACACTCTGAACACGGGGAACCAGACCAGAGATGAATGAAAGGACACCCGGGACATGAAAGGGTCCCCAACTGGTGCCAAGTATTTGAAAATAGACAGAAAACAAGAGTAAAGTGTGTCACAATAAGCCTTATTCTAGAGTTAATTGGCCCTCTTGAATCAACAGCAAAGCAATCCCTGTGGTAAAATTGTTCCAAAAATGTGATGAATGTGCAGGAAATGAAGACAATGTTATAGGTGCAAATTATAGGACCTGTTTGATTTGTGGGGATCTGGATCGCAATCAGTGATCCGTTGTTGGTTCACTGACACCGGAACCTGCCTAATGGAAGGAGCAAACCAGCATTGGGATCACTGATTGAGAAACAAACAGACCAGAACATTACTTCTTGGCAGGAAATGTTACACTTTATAGGCTTATCAATCTAATGACTTTTATTATATCAGATTCAAAAGGCAGAAAGTTCTTCCTGAACATTTGGGACAGGATCCCACAAAATGAGCCCTACAACCTTTCTCCAAGCATTTTCATTGAAGTTTGCCTTAGGGAAAGAGCAAACTGAGCTTTTCCTTCTGCCTGGCATCTAGGTAAAAATGGGCATTAAGCCTAATTTTTATGTTGACGTAAAAAGACACAGAGAGCATTGCTGATTTCTTTCTGATGATACGTATTCATATGAAAATACTTTATCACAACTGGCATTTTAAAATTTTCCAAGTTTCAGACACCATTTGTTTAATTTTTTGGCAGAATGATGTCACGCATCGTCTCTTCCACGACTGTCTGCGTCTCGATGTTTTGCATGGCGTCGGTGTTCGCTACAACCATATGAAAACCAAGCTTTGTATGTACATGTTTGATGACAAATGTTGAAGCCTCCGACTGATTTTAACTGCACAAAAGCCTTTAACTCTAATGTGGATCTGGCGACTTGTGACTCATTTTGATAGGTTGGGACACACTTGTGACTTCATCTCGAATCCATTCTCTTCCGGCCACTTCTGGAAAATAATTTGGATGCTGAGAAATAGGTTTGACCACCTCCTGCCAACTGAACAGAAAACCTACCTTCTGTCTCCTCTTTCCTTTTCTCTAGGCAGTTCAGCTCCTTGTTAAAAGGGCAATGGAAGATGGCCTCGCATGGCTGGCAGTAGTCGACATGGCACACAGCCTCGGGATAGTACTTGCACGTGGCATACTCACACGGGGAAACGAGGCACTGGGCCTGTAGAGAGCCATCAGGACATTTCGGTTCCACCTCTGGATAAAAAATAAAAAGACAGACCGTGAAAATGTTGAACAGCGACAAGAAAAGAAATGATTCATCAAACGTTGCTCAAACGTCACCTTTATATCTCTAGTATTCAGCTTTGCCCAGTCACTGGGTCCTGGCTTTACAGAATCTAGGTAACACATGTTGGTCTGTTAAAAGTTTAAAAACAGCTTTTTCAAAGGTTTGACAGTGAAGGGTTTCCAAGCTGTGAATCCTATTTTCTAAGGTACTACTACCAATAATAATCAGTTCTTATAAAGCTATTTATGGAATGTCTCTTCGCATTTATTATCATAATCCCTGCACATTGGGCTCACATCATCTGAACATTCCTGAAACCATCTCAGCTCCCTGGGGAGTATACTAGCCTGATGCTGCTATTTTGGTGAAAACGGATAAATATAACCGTGTCTGCCCTCACAGGTACCCATTTACTCCTGGGTGGAGAGAGGCACATAGGGGTAAAGTGACTTGCCCATGATCACAACATGCTGCCACCAGCTGGATTCAAACCCCTGACCCTATGATCAGAAGCTACAAACCTTAACCACGAGGCCACATGTCCCCCAAGGTAGGGGAAAAAGGGTACTTCCCCCTCTCCCTCCCAAAAAAATGAAAATAAAAGAGGGAAAAAAGAACAGATGTCCTAGAAACTGAAAAACGGACGAAAGGGGACAAACACCAATGATTTGCTGGAAAATACCTAGAAAATGACCCTCTAATGCATTTGTCCAACTGCTACTTATGGGTGCTTTGCCCACCCCCACCCCCAGAAAAATTCTGGCAACGCCCATGGACGCAAGCACTTCTGTAGGCCAGCGTAGATATTTCCAAAGGGTGCATTGCAGGGGTGGACGGAACCCAAGGCGTTTTTGGTTGGTGGGGTGGAGGGTTCACTTACCTACCAGACCTCCCACACACTGAACCACTTGGTCCTCTTCATCAAAGAACTTGGCGAAGCAACCTCCGCATCGGCTGATATGGCAGACGGCCTCTGGGTGACCTTCGCAGGTGGTGTTACAAAGGTCATCCGGACAGGATGGAGCAATGGATGCTCCCACGGGACAATCAGATATTGCTAAAAGAAAATGGAGAACATCAGATTGTTAGAAAATACATGAAAGTACTCTATCAATGGTGGAGTGATTTTTTTTTCTTGAGAATCCCACTTGAATTCAAACTTTTTAAGTCAGCTTTTGTATGAAACTTCTGTTACGTTGATAGGTTAATTATCAACTCCGTGAATTGGAGTTTCAATTATCATAATGATTGCATTTGAGTGTAGACCTTGTTCAGTGCGGCCATCATGGAGGTACATGTGTATTTGTAACTGTAAGTCTGTAACAACATGAGTACAAAAGGCTTTCCCAAGCCTGTCCAACGGTAAGAAAGACTTTTAACTCCAAGATGGAGGCTATGAATAAGATCTAATTCTTGCTGTTCTATATGGTAATTTAGTTCATGGTTAAAATCAAACAATTACCAATGCATTACATGTAGGCTGGATAAAACTCCGCTTGCTCAAATGCCGGTACAACGTTAAAGGGGCCGATTTTTGCTATACTTTTTAAAGTTTCAGAAAAGAGGCTCAAACTGACGCTTGTTATCTCACCTTCTTCGCAAACCACTTTGGAAGGGCAGCATTCCTCAGGGGTTTGTTTCACCAAGCGACATCTCAGAGGAAGAGGGGAAGGTGGTTCGCCACACTCGTTGGGTACACAGGCAATGAACGCATCGCTGGTGCACTCACAAGTCATGCAGTTCTCGTCCCAATGGTCACCGACGTTGTGAATTTCATCGCACCTTTCTGGGAACAAAACAATCAACACAATTGGCAGTATTATTCCGCATCATTTTTACTCCACAAAACGACTTGACTGTGGGAAGGCCCATTCCAGTGTGACATGAAAGCAAACGTTTCCACGATTTGGAGATGTCGGATAAATTATTCGCACCACAACTTCACAACAGTTCGACCACAGTTCAACTCAAACAAATATCACTGTAAATGATATGTGACACGAAAGTCGCTTCGCTTTTTCAATCGTCTGAAGTATGTCAATCAGCCTTGCCTAGTTTACTTGACAAGGAAACTGCACAAACAGACAAATAGGAAATGCAATCTGTGGGTTTTCAACAAGCTTGTACTTAAGAAACTCAGAGAGGTGCTTCATGTCAGTGAAATCTACTACATAATCATCAATTTCTGACACTATGTACTGAATCAGAAATACATGTAAGTGTACTTCTGTACAATAGACCGATTGCGCCTGCTAAGTCACGTGACCTGCAGTGGGTATCAAATATCAACAAACATAGCATCTTCCAATAGCAAAGGGTGTCATAAGTATCATTTATCAACAATGAAAGGTGACAGTTGGTGCAATACAGACTGCAGATATGGGCTGGGTGCTACTGTGTATCAAATATTGGCTTCAGTTTTGGGAAAAAACACTTGAAATATATATTGCCATTGGGTCTGTTGATGTTTGATGGTACCCACTATTGGTCAAGTGACCTGGCAGGCACAATCAGTCTACTGAGGTGCATGGAAGTGCCATCAGTCCAGGCAATGAAGGGCATCGGCTTGATACAGACCTTATGTGATAAACGTAACCCCTTCTGATGGGTTTTCCATTTTAATTCATTCAAAACCTACCAGTAATGTCATGGGGGGCCCGGCATGCCAACGGTTGGTTTCTTTTGTCAAAGAACACTGCCTCACACTGGTGGCAGTAGTCAACGTAGCAGACAGCATCGGGGTGCCCGTCACAGACAGCCCCAGCGTCACAGGGAGACAAGAGGCAAGTCATCATCGCCTCATCAGAGCAGGTGGGTTCTGGAGGGAGGGAAGGAGAATATTGCTTGTATACATGTGAATGGACCTAGCTGTCACCAAGCCCCTCTCCATAGTAAGTTTGTGGGCGGAAAATGTTTAGTGGTTTTATGCGTCAAGCAAATATCACCTGGGAACCAGCCACAAACTTGCATGGTATTTTAGCGGCTAAGCAGAAAGTTTCAAGACTCACCAATTTTAGCCCCTGTAAAGGGGGATGGGCCACGCCCCCTCCCCCCAATTTTTTTTTTTATAAATAATGAAATGTGATTTTTTGGGGAGAGTCTCTCGTCTTTCCTTACTTTCAAAGCTGTAAAAATAACCTTAATGTAACCGTATAAAACCACATCAATGGCCACAAAAGGTTACAGGCTCTTGCTCCTCTGCATATGAACCTAACTTTATTTGACATTCGAGTGCCTTTACAATCTTGTTACTAGTGGTAGGACTTGAATCCACTTTTTAATTCGTTCTCAAACTTTCAGCTGAACTGTCCAAGTTTAATTTTTTAAATTGAACATCTGACAAGAGGTACATGCAAGAGTTTCCACTTCAAGGGAAGAAGACACTTTCACTCCTTCCATTCTTAAACTCACTCCAGGAAGAAATTCTTTTGTCCATTAAAATTATGCCATGAATAGTTCTCAAAGTGACTGTGCATTTCTTGTCAGGCATTCACCGAAATAAGCCCCCATTGGCCTTTGATTTTGAAAAATCCGGGCAGGCAGGAACGTTCAATTTCTTGTGAAATTCTGAAACCTGATATATACAATACGGTTTGTCCCCAAACTACTTGTTTCTACCAGTAAGCTGTAAACATCAATATGTCAATCCCAGGCAGACATCATATGGGCCAAAGAAAGACGCTGTGAGGACACACACACACACTTGTCATGCATACCTTGTGAGGACATTTCTTAATCTTTGTGTAGTTTTTTAAAAAATGAGAAAAAAATGTCATCAGAACTCATTAAGACTCAATCTTTGACCACGATTTTCTCACAGATGTGCTTACACATGTGTTCCTCTTCTGATAAACCTACCCACACAATTCTTCTACGCCTTTCTCAGAGATAAGGAACATTGTGTGGACATGGGCAAATTTTTTCTTTTTCCTTCAGGTCAACACAAGGAATGCCATGTCTGTCCATTCAAAATCTCTTTCTCAATCCAAACGAACGTTTCTCCTATGGCACAAACCCCGCCAAGCAGTGTTGTACTCGAGTCCATCTCAAGTCCTTTCACAAGTCCAGTCACAAGTCCCTCATAAGGCCAGTCATAAGTAACAGGGTGAACGATGACAAAAGAATACTTTTTTCACAGTTCATTTGAATAGCTCGTGAATTGGCTTAAGACGGAATGACTTGCAATGGACTTACAGGTACAGGGACTTGTGATGGACTCAAATACAGCACTGCTGCCAAGGCACTTGTAATGTACTGTACACTAACATAAACCCAACAAAACTCTGCAGTTTAGACAAATGACACACTTTCGTCCTTGAAAAACATTACTACAAAGAACTACAACGAATGGGCTTGTAATCCAACGCTTGTGCACAATTTGGCAAAACAAAGATTGCATTTTGTTGGTTTTTAACAGGCACAAAGCTTGCGAGTTTTTATTTGTTAAGGAAGAAAATGCTCCACCTCTCTGAGGGACAGAAAAAAGTGCAATGAACATACCATGGACAACAGGTTCATTCAGACAGTCCAGCTTCACGCCGTCGCTGTCGTAGAAGACGGTATGGCATGTGCCACAGTGGCTTATTTTACACTGGGCATCCGGGTGGCCCTCGCACGTTGCCGTCAAACACAGGTCCGAGGGGCAATCTGGCATCACAGCACTCCCGGGAATGCAAGCAGAAATGGCTTGGGAGAGAGAAAAATAAATTCACAGTTTTTTTTTTCCAATTTCACATTGAACTCCCAGAATTGCCTTTGTTAAAGGTATACCAACGAGCAGCGTGTGGCCCAGTGGTTAGAATTTGTGACTTATAATCATAGGGTTGGGGGTTCGAATCTAGGTGGTGATTACATGTGATTCCATGTCACTTCATGCCTTCCTGCCTCTCTTAACCCATGGGTGAAAATGGGTACCAGTGAGGACAGAGAATACCTGTTCATCTATACAGGCAGCCATCTTGTCTTGCTGATGAATAACTTCCCTAAACCCATGTGTGGAATGGGTACCAGTGAGGTCAAAGAATACATGTTCACCTATACAGGACGCCAACTTGTCTTGCCTGATGAATAGGATAATTATTACATTTTACAAAGTAATCTAGCAATCACTAGTATGTCAATGTCAATTCCAGGACTCACCCCCACACCGACGTGTATTCATAAATACTATATACTCAGTGCTTGTCCGAACGCTTGCGGATAGGCACTGAGAAGACAGTGTTGATGAATACAAAAGTCGGTGAGGGAACAAAACCTGTAATTGAAATTAATGTCTCCCCAACACAATTAAATATATACATGCACATCTTAAAATCACTGGTACGATAGAACACATGATGTCTCTCTTAACTCGTGACAATCATTTTATTTTCTCAACTCATGATGAAGCACGACGATTACTTTATGTACCGTAATTTTCAGAATATAAGCCACCCAGTGTATAAGCCTCAACATGCAAAAATCAGCAATTTAAGATTTAAAGTTGGCGTGTAAGCCACACTGGCGTGTAAGCCACACCAGCGTATAAGCCACACTGGCGTATAAGCTACACCGGCGCGTAAGCCACACCGGCATATAATTTATGTGGTAAGAAGTCAGTCGGAGACGGGGAAAAATCTTTGCTGAGAAGTGACGCCTTGTAAGACCACCCAAGTCATTTCCTAACTGGCTTTTAAGCCACACCGGCGTGTAAGCCACACCAGCATATACATGTAAGCTGCACTGCAGTGCTGATGATCCAACTACGAAGCTGCTGCATGCTGAAGCACCCGCAAGGCGCATCAATGGTTCTACTATATGTGTAATCCTAACAAATTTAAGAAAATTTCAAATGGGTGTCACAAACAAGTCCTTTCTAAGTCCTTAAATTTAATAATTTTTGCGGGCTGGATGATTGTTCTGCGTGGGCCATGCATCAGCTCTTGCCCCTTTTTTCCAGCGGCCGGCAAAATTTATGCGGTCGGGGGCGTACAACAAAGTCGATTAAGTCGAAAGATCATTTTATCTCGTAGGCCAACTATTTCTTGCCAAAGAATAGGCTTCTTTGTAAAAAAAAAATCTCTGTAACTGTCCATAAAACTACATCCGGTTATCTCAAAGTTTTTGTGACGCCAATAAACCCAAAAAATAAATAAACCCAAATCGCTTCAAAAATGAAAAACCCGCCGCGAGACCTTGGTTCGAGTCCTCACATTGGAACTGGGGAAATTTGATCCTTCTTTTTAGTACCTATTGTTAATAACTTACATGTAGCTGCCTGATTCTAAAGTTTCTGAATACATGTGTACATGCTTAAAAACTAACATCAAAATCGTTATCAGCGGCCAAGAACCTAATGACGGTCACAAACAAGCAATTACAGTCTCAAAATAGGCACAATAGTCCAATAAAAACAGACAATTGAAACAGAAGATCTTAGATGATAAAAGTCGAACAAATTTGAGCAGCTAAAAATCAACGAGGCAGCCACGACAAGCGCCCTCATTAACATGTCATCAGAAAAACCCAGTGAAAAACCCCGAAATTCTGTGGCATGTCACGCTGACCACGATCGGTGAAAAGACGAAAGATCTGCCACATGAAGGTACGTGTACACTGTTGAAGCTGTTGATTTGTATTTAATAGTAGACAGAAATCTTTAGATAACGACAACTAAAAATATATTTGTACTTATTATGTATATTAGTGACTATTTGTCGGCAAAAAATACACCATGAGAATGAATAAAAGATGGGAAAATAACCACTGCAAATGTTGCCACAGCAGAGCTAGTAAAGTTTAAAATGACACGTACATTTCATGTACATGTGTTTCGCGACTCCATGACTCGGGGAGTTATTCTCCGAGGTTCAAATTATCAGATGTAAACAGTAACCAACGAAACCATGACGGCGCCACCTGCACGTGGTATGCATGGCCCGGGCACTGCTTTTGTTGGTGATTTTATCCTTCAAAAGTTTACACATAAGCTGCCCAGCGTATATAACTCACAGAGACATTTTCCAGTGTGAAAATAAGCATATAAGCCACGGCTTATATTTGGAACATTACTGTAAACAGAATAGTGTTATCCCTAGTG
This sequence comes from Acanthaster planci, assembly GCF_001949145.1. The sequence goes on from NW_019091699.1 coordinate 11,532, forward strand.
GTAAGTGATGTGGAAATACCAAGGTGTGTAGGCTCATGAATATTAAAACATTGTACTGTTACGTGCAACTAATTCATAAGAACCAAAATGAAGTAGGGCACGACAGATGAACATGACAGCAGAGAAAAGGAAACCATCAACTATATTTACAGAAACTTATTCAGTTTACATACCAAAATAATAATAATTAAAGCAATTTAAATCTAGGTTACTATTTGTTTATAAAATTAAATAATTACTTATAGGTTGTTGTTGAGGATTTGATTGGGTGCGTGCTGTCAAGTTGACTATTGGTATTCTGTGGCGGAGGGACAACTCAGGCACAGCTGGCTGAAGCACTGGCTGGTGCACCCGGTTGGTCTGATCCAGGTCATCTGGGGTGAGCCTCGGAACCGGTCTGGTCCCAGGCCATCTAGGAAGAGCCTCAGAACCAGTCTGGTCCTAGGCCACCTAGAAAGAGCCTCAGAGAACCGGTCTGGTCCTAGGCCATCTAGGAAGAGCCTCAGAACCTGTCTGGTCCTAGGCCATCTAGGAAGAGCCGCAAAATCGGTTGGTTTGGGCCATCAATTTGAAAGAGAGAGAGAACATCGGAGACTCACTGTCTCTACATGCAATGCATGTGGTAAGCTGTTAACTTGAAGGAGAAGAGTACAGCGGTGACTCGCTGTCTCTGCAGGCGGTGTATAGCTGGAGGGCCAATTGGACATTGGCTGGAGTGATGAAGGTTGGCAACACCAATCAGTTGAAAAAAGAACAGAGCCCCTGGCTGGACGGGTGGCTGTGGTGTGATGAGTGCACCCAAGCATGGTACAACCCACTTCTTAAATATATGTGCACCCAGAAAATAATAAAAGGGCCATTACATAACCGGTCGGCCCCCTGGGCAACATCTTAACAAAAGAATACTGGGTACAAAACACAATACATAGGGTCTGCTGCAGAACAGGTTAGACTTAAAATACCACAAATGTCTCAAGAAAGAGTTAAATAAAAAACAGCAGGCGAATTATAAAGGAAGAAATGTCGCATCTATAACAGTACTAAATGCTGAAAATTACTCGAAGAGAAATTGTACAATATCCTTATTTTCGTGCTGCATTTGTACAAAAGAAACATCATGCCATAAACAAAAATTAAAACAGTGCCAGACATGAGATCTGACGGAAACAAAACTGACAGCAACAAAACTTACGGCATCTAAGAGAGTTTATAAGTCTCTGCTTGGTATCTGTCTGCCAATTTTATGACCCTGACTTTGGAATTTTTTTAGCTCAACAGAAAGGCTTATCTTGATCTTATGCAGTGGTGTCAGATTGTAAGCTGTTGATGCAAAAACATAAGCGGTTTCATTCAGTTTGAGTATTATAAGCCGACGAGTGGATTTGACAAAAAAGACGAAGCCGGAGACAGGGAAAAATCTGAGATATGCATAAAACCATCTTTTAGAGTCCTAGCAATTTTTTTTGTCAACGCTTCTTGTGCAAGTTTATATTCCCCCTTTGTATTAAAAAGCATTTTACATCCTCATAGAGGCTTTACGTGGTACCCATCACGCAGTGCATTTCTTTTGTTCCACAGGGCCTCTGTGAATACCCTGTGGAACGAAAGCACTGGCCTGCAAGATGGCAGCCACGCAATCCCTCTATTGAGTTACATGTATTGAAAAGTGGTTTTCTTCCAGGCACATCACAGTTTTAGCATACCAATGAAAAGGGCATCAAAGCATCCTTCAAAATAGCAAAATAGAAAATGAAAATAAGGTTAGACACAAAGGTGAATTTTCAAGGGATGTATCAGGGAAAAAATGCACCGTACAGAACCTTGGACTTACGTTCATCGCACACAATGCCACTTGGTCCTTGGTCCCTCGGGCAGCATTCCCCGGGAAGAATCACCCATCGACACAAAGGAGGGATGTAACGATTCACCCCTGGGCAGATCTCCCTGACACAAGACACTCTGTTGTTGCCAACGCACCTACAAGCATTACAGGGGTCACCCTCTCCATTCCACGTCTCCCCCACATCATAATGGTTCAGTCTCTCAGAGTCCAGACAGCCTATCCAATGGGAAATCACCAAATTTAAATCAAATTGTGAATCCAAAACACACTCAATGAAACTGTTTTGGAGAAAAGGTTGCTTACTGGCTTATCCCCACATACTCAAACAACGATGGAATCACTAAAGAAAGTCTAGAAACAAGCAAATACAGAAACACAAAGAGCCATTTGTAGTGCACAAGTCAACGCATCATTGAGTTCTTTCCCTTAAATGACGTCATGGTTTTGCTCATAAATACATGTATTGAGATAGGCATCAGACATAATACAAACCCAAAACATAGCCAAATACCCTTAAACAAAAACTGAAAATAAGATAACTTGACATACAACTGCATTTTCAAGGACTCTTGTAAAAAAAAAATTACACTGCACAGATCCTTTTAATATGACATCACACTGACAAACAGAGGACACAGCGAACGAATCTGGACCTACCCACGCAGTCAAACTCCGGGCAGCAGGCATCCTCCATACCAGCCTTGATGGTACAATACTTCCAGCCCATCAGTGGGCCGGCACACATCGGTGTCATGCAGACCGCCTCCCCATTCTGGCAATGGCACTCAATGCACTTGTCCATCTTCCACCTCTCCGCAGCCTTGTGCTTAGTGCCGTGAGTGTCGGTGCACATCAGTTCTGGTTCTGCCTCTGGTTCTGCCTCTGGTCCTGGCTCTGGTCCCGGCTCTGGTCCCGGCTCTGGGCCTGGCTCTGGTCCTGGCTCTGGTCCTGGTTCTGGTTCTGGTCCCGGCTCCGGTCCTGGCTCTGGTCCCGGCTCTGGTCCCGGCTCTGGTCCTGGCTCTGGTCCCGGCTCTGGGCCTGGCTCTGGTCCCGGCTCTGGTCCCGGCTCTGGGCCTGGCTCTGGTCCTGGTTCTGGTCCTGGTTCTGGCTCTGGTCCTGGTTATTGATGAAATAATATCAAGTGTTCCTTCAAATACTCCATATACAAATCAGTGTTGAAGTTGGGTCCATCGCAGGTACCTTCACAAGTCTAGTCATAAGTCCCTTCACAAGTCTAGTCACAAGTCCAGTCACAAGTCCTGTCACAAGTCCCCTCACAAGTCCGGTCAAAAGTCCTGTCACGAATCCCTTCACAAGTCCAGTCACAAGTCCTGTCACAAGTCCCTTCGCAAGACCAGTCATAAGTAAAAGGGTGAACAATAACAAAGGAATGCTTTTGTCACGGTTCATTTGAAAAGCTTGTGAATTAAATGGCTCAAGACTGAATGACTTGTGTTGGACTTGTAATGGATTTTCAGGGGCTTGTTCATGTCGAAGTTCACCTAGCTGACAGGGGACCGATTGACATGTGAGGACTTGTAATTTATAATGTCTGAGGACTTGCAATGGCATCATGAGGACTTTTGTGCAATGGCATCATGAGGACTTTTGGTGGGCTTTCCAGTATTTATGTGGGATTGAACTAACACACTGCACTAGGAGTTTGGCATTTATAACTCAAATGAATTCCAAACTGGTACATAGCTTAATGTAACTTTCATGCACAAAGTCATTGAAAATTAATGTTTGAATTTATTTCACAAGTAAAATTTGGGCTAACATGCTAAACACATGTACATGTATCAATCATTTATTAAATGCAAGCAAACAATTTGTTAAAAAATGTGGGGACTCAGTTGAAGTTCTCATAGTTTAAAATATCATTTCCCTTCAACTTCAACAAGATGTGGCATTTATGAAACACTTAAAATATTACACCATAAAAATGTTAGAAAAATCTGGAAAAAAATTGTTCAAAATTCCACTGGCGCATTAACCAATTGCTGCCCGGTGCCTTTGGGATTGCAGTGTCTAATGCTGGGTGATTTTTTCAATATCTTTGGTTTTCAAAAATCTTCAAAAATTCATATCTTTTTTCCTGAATGCCTAAACCCCATCGTGTGACTGTCTGGTGGCTACTCTAATCTGACAGGCAACATCTATTGATGCCCGAGTATGTCAGCCAGTCCTGCACCCTTGTAAAAAGTGCCCAGATTGTGTGGTGTTATGTAATTTTCTTTTGTTCCCGAAACTGGCACAGCGAACTGCTGGCATCTTTTCAGATAAGCATGCATCGGTTTTGTATCGTTCATCAGTGGAGTGCTGGAGTGCTTTTGTCCCCGGTGGTAATTCGCTCGCGCTAAATGCCACAAATAGTGTTATAATCTTTCAAAACAATAACAGATTTTCTCCACTATTGACATCTGAAAAAATGTTGGCGATTCCCAGCAGCCTGGTCTTTTGTTCCGAGCACGCTCTTTTGTTATAAGGCCCAGCTCTTTTGTCCGATTTCGGGCACCCCGGCTATGTGTGCAAACCCAAGGTTAGTGATGTAGTCAAGTACTTTTTGAGAACCAAGTTCTCTACCAAATATTTAACTAGTTAGGAGGGAACAAAGCTGAAGTACATCGGCATGTGATGGCACATGCATAAAGGTAAGATTACAAAGCAACATAATGACTTCAGACCATCACTGTTTGATTAAAATTAACTTTTTAGGACAAAAGTACTCGGAAAGTACTCGGCCGAGAATTTTACACAACTGGGAGTGTCTGAAGTCTAACATTTATTTTCTAATCTCACCTTTGCACATTTACAATGTTCAAAGACAAAAATCAAGTTGAAAAATATGCCCCGCTTGTATGTTCAAGTTCACCTCCATTTTGGGGCACTTCGCTTTGTAAATGCAAGCTGTCTGTTTCTCAAGTATACGCACCTAAGACACTGGGTTCTGGCAAGGCACAATCCACCTCCTTCTCGCCGACATAAAATTTGGCAACACAGGCGCCGCAGGCAGAGGGCTTGCACACAGCATCGGGGTGGGCAGGGCAGGCAGTGGTCTCGAGGTCGCAGGGGTTGGTCGTACATTTCCAGGCATAGTCACCATCGTCACAATCTGTGTTGAAAAACCAAAATTACATGTACATGTATAATGTGGTCAGTCACATACAGGATAACAACTCAGTGATACATACAGTATGTGGTTTTGTGACAGTAAATAGGTGTAGATCTCAACCTTCCTCCGTGATTCATCCCGGTGGACTCATCTAGTAATATGAATTATGAAACTGCACAACTGGACTTGTGTAAAAACCTCATAATTTGGCATTAACCCTAACCCTACATTATACTACAAATTACTACTTGTAGTAAAATGTAGTACTGAGCGCTGTCGCTTGTAAGAGGGCATGACTTTATTGTTCTGTGAAGCCATAAGATACAATAGAGAAGACAGTGTACCATACAGTGCTGTGGCACTATGAATGCATGGCTTTATTGTTCTCTGTACAAGTAACGTTACAATGGAAGTAACCTAGCCAGAAGTAGTAATCTGTAGCGCTAGGTCCTTCAGGCTCAGACTGTTACTTAGTATTTTGTAGTACTGTGTAGTGTAAGCCAAACAATATTCTTGGCGGTTAGGGTTAACAGAGGCATTGAAACTTCTCCACCAAATCACCAACCGGTCAATCAGGGCTGAAGACGCATTTTTTATGTACATAAGTCCATGCAGTTGACCAGTATTTCAGTTACTTTAACAAAGTAGTTTGCATTTTGGCTGCCAAGATCACAAGGTTGGGGTTTGAATCCAGCAGGTGCACACATATTCACACATCCAGCACACAAGTCATATTAACTCTACTTGTCTCACGTACTCCACACACGATTATATAATTGGAGCCTGTGAAGGCAGAAAAACTTATTGTGAATATATTCAGCTTTTCACACCTGAAATCGCAGCAATGAGCAACGTACTCCTAAGGGAGCTGATTTTCTGAATGTTTGAGTCAAATGATGAATGGTATTAATAATGTGGCTTCAGTGGTCCAGTGATCATAAATATGTACACTTTACAAATATGAATATGCATTGACAACTAAACGATGACCTACATGGCACTCCCAAAACTGGTAAGATGGAGTGCGTATAATTTATGGTACCTTGTGGGATGCCCGAACAAAAGGAAGTGCCCTACGAGGAATATACACATGTACATTGCCCTTGTCATGCTTGTGGGCTACTTAAATAGTACCCCACAAGAATTTCAAGAAACAGTTTGTTGGAATTTACTCCAAAAGGAGGAATTCCCGGTGCACTTATTTGTCGCAAAATAAAGTATTTTGAATAAGGGACATTTGGGCGAAACATCAACCCAGGAAAGAGTCTGGTTCCAATGGCAGCAATCTGAAAACTGCGCTGCTCACACTAATTCTTTGGTACACGAGAATAAAGGTAATACCCCACGAGAATACAAAATGTTTACGGCTGATCGTGCGACTGAATCAGTTTATTATATTTACAGTATATAGATAATACTTCAAACTGATCTGCACCTGTTGTTTTTGTTTTTTGGTTGTTTTATTCACATTTAAGGTCAGAAGTAAGGTTCAGGGCCTGTTCGGAGCCTTTGAAACTCTCTCCAGAGAAATTAGGCTACAGGGAATTCTCCAGGAGGATATCGCCCCCAAGAGACTCATACACCCTGACATTATGGGCAATTTGTTTACCACCCGCCCGGCACTGAGTTGGAGATGACAAAGCTATCAGCCCACTGATGACATTGGACACTTCGACCCAAATTCCAAGGACAAACTTGTTTACAAGATGCCTGTACATGTACTTGTAAATTTGCATACAAAGGAGTTTTTTCTGGGGCCAAAGCCTTTTAAACTTTGACCAGCTTTCAAAGAGGTAAAGTCCTCCTTTGAAAATTTTGGTTGTGCACATACAACGTGTCTGCAACTGTTGACTAGCTTAAAACTTACCACTGTAATGATTTTTCTTTTTTAAAACTCTTAAAGACAAACTTAGTCTTCATTTATGGGTAACATGGATTTATTTAACAGGTTATAAAACATTTCACTAATATTACATCAGATTACGGCCCTCAACAGAAAAATCACTCGGTAACGAAAGCCGAATTGCAATAATAACCACAAACTCTAGACGGAAATCACAGTCAAATCTCAACAACTTGGGTTTTTTGTTTGGTAAAATGAGAGGTGTCCTGTTGCACCATGAAGAATGTACATAGAGCACACTCTGTTCTGTCGGTGATCCGAACCAACTTTTACGGATTATGACTGGTGTACATTGTATATGACAATTTTGATAAAGGCTTCATTGAGATAGCTGGAATTTTTGAATTGGGACCATTTTGTTTTTTGCCTGTCAGACTGCCATTAATGCTCAAACCCAAATTTGACTGCTGAGAAAATAGTCAACAATAAGCCATTTGCGAGTTAAATTTGAATAAAATCTGGTACACTGAGTTATCTGATTGCACATGAGCATGACGATTTGAATTCCTCAGACTAAAGACCCTGTTGCTATGCATCGTGATTTGGGGCAAGCTTTTGCATAGCGACCACCATCTCTGGAATGGACTGGTTCCTTAGTGCCCTTCTTATCCATTGAGAACAGAGTATTGTTGCAAGGCATCTCTTATGTAACTAAGGAAAAGCTTGCCCAGAATCATGAGGTATAGCAACAGTGGTTGTAGTAGAAAACTTGGATTTTAGGAGAAAACTTGAGACTCAATTCTCAACTTCCTTTTTACCACATAAAGCACACCCTCTTTTGTTCCCGCTCAGAGCAGATTACAAATGTGTACACTTACCACAAACTCCACTTCTCCCAATGCTGTACGAGGATGATTCCATGCGGTTGCCACAGCGATCCGTGCACCAGCACACCGACCCCTTGCACTGAGTGTGGTGGTAGAAGCCACTCTCATGGCAGCGTGGCTTGAATTTCCCAAGTCGCATACGACCACCAGAGGAACTCTCCAATTCCTGAATGCAGGGAGGGTCATCTTGCTCTGAAGGACGGGGGGAAAAAAGGAGAAAACTTGAGACTCTCAACTCTCAACAATTCTCAACTTCCTTTTTACACAGTTATGAATATTTCCCAAAAATATTTCAGGGAAAAACTTTCTTGAACTGAAAATGTCTGTTATTGAGTCATTGAAAAAAAAACACGGGGGAGGCAGGGAAGTAGTTTTGGGTAAGTTCTGGTCAATTTACCACCCCCCACCCAGTACTCTGTGCAAAAAAAATATCCTGCTTGAACTAGCCAAAAGAATTATTGATTGACGGCAGTCATAAACCCACAACGAGAAGTTTCTTTGGTCACTATTACCTCAAATTCCAAGAAACAAAATGACTGGGTTTCATCAAAAGACCACACTAACAAACTATTATGGGAAATGGATGCTCACATTTCATCAACATTAGTTTGAACAATGAAACTGAATGATGCGGGATTTTAATTTCCATTCACCAACTGACTGCAATACTGAACCACACAATGGGAAAATCATTTTCACATTTACTCGATATCAGTTTAAACAAATTGATTAGAGAAGGATTCTAGTTTCTCTCCTCTGAAACATCCAAGTAATGTTCACCTCCTGGTGTCATCCAAGCTACTTAAATCTTCCGTCTATTCTACTCTCAAGACCACCCCATTTGGCATTTACTATAAAGATGTGCTAAAAAAATCCTCAAAAATAATTTCAGGTGGCTTTGATTTGCTATGAAAATGTGACTCAAGCCTGATACAAAGTTTTAGCTATGGTGGTAGGCAATTTTAGAAACTTTTTTGTGATTCAAAACAGCTTAGATTTAAAAGCCTCACAACCTTGCTTTTGACTTTTACTGCAAATTGTGGACCACTGGCAGCAGAAGTGGGGGTGCCACAGGGTTAGTGCCCCCCACTTTTTGCAACTTGAGGGGTAAAGGCCCAAACGAGGGCTGGGGGAACCTACCGCAGATGATGTCCGGCCCCCCCTTGGTATCCATGATGGGATCGCCGCAGCGCGTCACGCACCAACAGAGGCTTCTGTCAGCGTTGCATTGCTTTGGGGCATGGAATCCAGACTCGTCACACTCTGGCAAGACATCGCCAGGACTGGCCACATCGATCTCCGCCTGGCAAGGTGGCACAGGACCTGAAGGAGAAGATAAATGATTGTCATATGACCAAAGGCACTTTTCAAAGTTCAGTTCAGTTCCAATCTTTTATTTTTACCAACACACAGATGCTAAAGAAGCATATTTTTACAGGCCCCCCAAAATATTAACTTACGCAGACCAGGGGTGGGAGAATTCCAAGGGGCCCAAAAGCACTCACCAGCCAACAAATGTAACCAATTAACAGTGGGAAGGGGTCAATTTTGAGTATTTCCAAGCAAATTGATGATCATCCCTTTCATCTCTACTTTTTAAAATTTCTTTCGTTTTTCTTCTCATTTTTATAATTTTTAAATTTTTTTCCCAGGGGATGCCCCAACTATGTCAAAATGTTAAAAGAGGTGAACTAATGAGCCCTTGTTACTCAGAATACGGGCTCCATTATTTAGCCCCTTAAATACATGATACAAGATCATGCCAAAAAGAATTTACTTTCAAAGGTAAGATAATATCATTTTAAATACACATGAAAAGTTGACAGGCCTACTTTCCTTCAATTATTCAACCATCCTTACTTTCTGGATCCCGCTACTACTAGCTAGGCCACATATTGTTTTCAAATGCCAAATTGGTAAGGATTCCACATATCAACTACCTTCCCAGTAACAGAATGACTCTTCAATCCTTCCACGGTGTAATAATGAAAGAATTCCTAGAACTCCAAAGGCAATTTTGAAACTTTTAAACTTAATTTAAAAGTACAAATTTCCAGTTTGACATTTGAACATCAAACAACCTAGCTCTAGCTACTAAGTGGAGCATTGGTATTCCTCCTTTTCGATTTTGGATGCAAAAAAGAGGAATACTAACACTCCACTTAGTAGTAGAGCTACAAACAACCATATCCTACCTGTTTCTCCCTGTTCACCTTTATCATGTAATCGATCTAGGCCTAAATATAGTGAAGACAAAGCATGCAACCACCGTTTCCTAATCCTACCTGTTCCTCCCGGTTCACCTATCTGTTGAAGGGAAGACAAAACAAGACAACATTGATGTAAGACCCACATAACCTAGCAATGCATGAGACATCAGAAATGACGATGAACATAAATAGGCCAATTTTTAATTTAAATTTAATTATTGCTTTTGAAATGTGGCATTCACGACCATACGGTGACGCACTAGTGTGCGAATGGTGCATAATTGACACTGTCATTCACTGTTTTTTTGGTTTGAAGTAGGCATTTAAATCCTTCAGGCCTACATCAAAAACACTTGTTGGGTAAGCTTGCGATCGATGGCTGGAGTCAGCAGGGTCACTTTCCTCGACCATCATCAGACCATAGAGCTCTATGATCTCGAGACTCGCGATCAAGTTCGCCCGCGGCATGCATGCCTCGCTGTAAGGACGCCACCACATTTTGCTCATACCGCACCTGCAGCGAAACCGAAGCTGTACCTACAAAATTACCCACCTGTACCTGTACCTGTGAGTGGGCTTCCGCGCTGGAAACTTTTTTCCTGAATGTTTATCCAAACCTAAAACAGGCAACGTATGACGAGAGTTCACAACAGCCGCTGCTACAGGCCCAAGTAAACTTTTAAAAAATATCTTACCTCTTGTCCGCGAACTACTACCCCAACGATCACCAGCAAGTAGAAAAGCTTCATGGCCGGGTCTCAGGTCTGTTGTGTTTCTTCAGAAGAAATCTGTTCAACTAAAAAAAAAAAATTAAAAAAAAAAAGTTTTTCTCAATATATAGTCGAGTGAACTTCCGCCGCGGTCACCGGGTTCTCTGATGAAATAATTATGCCAACGCACGATCGGCCACTTACACTTCCCTTGGGCTAAAAATCCAAGCACATCGTGTTGTTTGTTAAAATAGCTTAAGTCAAGAAAAAAAAAGACCTCTACTTTATTTCTTCAAGAAACGTGTTTGTAGAAGTACGAATTCATTATCTTCTTTAGTCTCAAGCCTTCAAGGAAAACACATATAATCAAAGTGTCAATAACAGAAACAATCACAACATATTTTTTTCTTCAGAAAAAAGTACTCACGGTGCCTTTCACTTCAGTTACGGGGGTGATACGCCTGCCCACTACAATTGCGCGCTACAAACTGAACATTCCAAAGTACAATTTCACCTTTTGATTGGTTCTAGCCTAGTGGAGTCAGTTCTTGGATTTCACATCATCACACCCTGAAAATATAGGCTGACGATATCATGTTGGCCGGTATCCAAGTTCAATGGTTTTACGACCGTCGAACCGTTCGGCGTCACGGTTGCTCAAGAGCTTCCCCAAAGACAGAATGTATTTTCCAAAAGCTGCTCTTGGACCGTACCAGGCCGTTGGAGGGCGACGAAGAGGGCGACGAAGTCGTTCGTCGCCCTGGCAAGGCGACTGATGATGCCTTGGTTGGCTTTGCGCCTAAAGCTACGTGAAACTGATTGGAGTAACACGCTCGTCGAACACAATGATGGCAAAATGCCACACTGGCCCAATGACATGATGTAAGAGCCGTGAACAGAAATAACATTTGTGCGCCGAACAGTTTAGCTGTGTCCATCTAGTCATGTTTGTCAATGACATGGGTTTTTAACCACTGATGGAACTGTACCATAGTTGGAGCTGGAAGGTGGAAGTAAATTGTTTATGACACCCTCACATAAACAATCGAGTATAGTGAAGTAATGCACAAAGAAATGAATTAATCTAGATGTCTACAATATGCCGTCCTTCACTTCGGGTAGAGAGAATCGTTGCACTGCTAACAATATTAGTAAATAGGAGCAATTAAATCTCGAGTTTTCCGATGAGGTCAGTGCATTTTACCGAGAGTGTTCTAACCTTGGAATGCCAGCTTATAGTATCTTGTTTATCTTAGTTATTTCTTCTTTGAATACACGACGTAACTTGAGTCTGTCGGGGCAATTTTTTGAAAGTGTGCGCACATATGTATATAACATTGAATTCAAACGGGGGGAACTTCATGAATTAAATTTCCAAAGGTGGGACGTCTTTGGGGGACCAGCACTACACGGGACACGCTCCGTTTCTAGTTTCGTCACTGCATGGAAATCTTGTTAAAATATTTAGAATGCGTGTTAGCAACAAAATAATGCAAAATCCAATAATACCTCAAAGAAATGTGGTACTCACCTTTTCGAATCCATGAGGTTCTAACTTCCATCTAACGTAACTCTGACGAGCGTAATCTTGTTTTATGGTCGATACTTTTGTAGCGTGTTTTTTTTTCAGTTCAGACTCATTATCTTTAGAGTTTGCGCTGTTGTGATGACTCTGATAACTTCTGGATAAACTTATTTGCCGGCGGGGGTGTTCAAAATTTCATTCCAGGATGAGGCCAAAGGTAGATTTCATTTCAATTAACGCGACTCTCAAATTTCTTCAGAATTTGAACATTCATTCAAGGCCACGTCACAGTCATCTTCATAAACATCCCGAGCGATTGAAAAATACCATTCCAGTATATTTCTTAATGGTTCAGGCTCTACCAACTTCAAAGATCTAAAAATATTGTCCTCAATCGAACAAACAATTTCTGAACTTTACTCCAGAAGGATGCTTAAAGAAAATGCGACGTTCAAACTGCAACGTGGCGCACTGCTGCCGATGATAATTATGAATACAGGGCGAGACAGACTTGCTTTGAGTTTTATTTTACGGGATTAAAACCAGATGTGTGCACGGAGTAGATTACATACAAAGACAACAAACCAAACCACAAAGAGCTGTCAAATAGGTTTTTGTTTGTTTTTAATTCTCTGTTTAATATTGAAAAGCAAGACCATTTTCCTCACTCTGGGGTTATGTTCTAATTTCTTCAGGAACATTCAGCTGTGAGCATATTTCGCATTAAACAAAGACCTTCTCTGAATACCACTAACATATTTCTACAAACAAAAAATAGGAGTTCCATGTTTCTAATGACAATCCATACATCCATGAAGTCAAACATTTTGGGGTCATTATTAGCTAAATTTCGCATTAAAATAGACAATTATTAAGAATTTCTGAGAAATTTACATTTATTAAATTTGGCATACATACATTATAATTACATTTTGCACTTTAGGGCTAGAAAAAATGTAAAGAAATTTAATCTTTCAATTCAGAGAAAAAAATTACCTTAACTAAATAAATGTTACCATGAGTGTGATATGTTGCTTCCAACATCTTAAAATGACACATTTTAAAGAATACAATGGGAGTAAGTTATGAGAGTACAATGAACTCTCAACAAATAGAAATGAAAACAAAAAATCAGGAAATGTGTAACTTAGTTACTTTCTGTGGACAAACTCAAAACATGAAGTTGGAAATTCACTCATGCAACAAGCCAGCAATGGATTTTGTATACAACAAAATATATATATGGGTCATTCCATGAAGTTCGGGCACAGTTTGTGAGGGCGTCCCTTGTTCCATCGGTAACTTTGATTGCCCTTTATTTTCACATTACAACAGATTAAGTCATTATTATTCAGCAAAGATGAAGCACACCCCTACAAGAACTTGACAAGATTTAGAACAATGTCAATTTAGAATCCACATGCAGGGCAAAAAGATGTTTATTTTCACTGATGTAACAAGGGACGCCATCATAAACTGTGCCCGAACTTCGTGGAATGACCCATATGCATGTATTCATAAATCTTAACAACATTCCTTCAATTTTTAAATTCCATTCAACTGAATAATATACCAAAATACACCAGTCAACTTTACTTCTTACATCATTACTTATTTTAAAAAAGTTACGCCATGTACAGACTACAGTCACAACACCATTGAGCACCACACAGGCACGAGCTGAGCTACATGTACATTAAATTACAGTGGATGTGCACAAAAACAGCAGCGAATGGCACCTAATACTAAATGCTGCTACTACACGTCTTGCATATCACTCTGCAGACATCTAAAGCCCTGTTTGAAACAGGCTCCCAGAGCTCCAGCTACATCCATTGTCAGTGTGTCCCTACATATACCCAGCGACCGGACTAAAACCTAGCCCCAGACAACAGATTTGGATGCAACATCAATCTCTGTGCTTTGTTATAAAGGAAATCCACCAGAACAGTCTGGTGCCCAAGAAACATGACGGTCAATGGACCTGGCATCAAGAAATCAAAGACACCAGAACGCTCTGGTGCCCAAAATGTAACATGATGGTCAATGGGCCTGGCATCAAGGAATCAAAGACACCTGTAGAGAGACTACCACTGGTCTCTATTATACCAAATGGATAGTGTGTTGAAACTGAGGACTGGAGGTCACCTGGGGCCATCTTTGGAGGCCCCCCAGGAAATCAAATCACAGAGGCTTCAGTTGTTTGTACAACACGATAGGAATGCATGCTCTCCAGTGATGACTATTAACCTTGACCAAGGCTGTCCACTTAAGCGAGCGGCCATGGCAGACGTCAACCTTGCCTTGATGCATGCACAACAAATAACTCGTGCAGCTCTAGCCACAGTACCTGCCATATACATTTTCCCCTAGCCCAAGCTGTCTCCTGATTGAAAGGTCTAATGGGTTGCGAGCTGGACCAAGACAGGATGTGACTTTCCTTGCAGCGGAGGCTCCTTTGGTGGGAACTGCGCTTTTCTGGTTCACAAACAATTACGAGATGCATGTGTTGCGTGCGCTTCGCTACCAACAGAATGAACACTCCCCACCAGCATGGCTCTCTCCAACCGATGAGGAGATGCAGGACTCAAGGCAGATTGAGTGACCAGACCGACATGCAGGCCCTTCGTGTGCCTGCCCGTCAGTCAGCCGTATACAACCGCACAGGAGAGAGTAGAGAGCCTTGGTCAATGCTTAGTGACTACATTCAACTCTTATGCAAGGCAGGCTACTTTTATACACTATATAAACATTACAAGTTGGCAGAGCCAAATGTTACACCAGACTTTTCTCCACACTCAGCTGACACCGTGCACCAAGGGGCTGCACGTGCAGACAGCCAAGTGTTCACAATTGCTTTTAAACTGTTCCAAAGCACAACACTTGAACCAGGAAACTTTCTCAGGGCCTTGGACCTAGATACTAACTCACAAAGTTCCTTCACAGACCTCTCAATTTGGCTCTGTCCCTGAAAAACAATTACCGACACAAATTCGCTTGCTAACAAATTTGGAATGACATATATCACTGTACATCTTACATCTGGATTCTATTGCTATAAAATTCTCATTCTTAGAAAAAAAAAGGTTCAGTTCTTCAGTTTTTTTCACAGTAGGATATTTCAAGACTGAAAAATCAGCTCCTTCGAAGCCAAAAAATATGTTGTTCTCTTAATGCATTCCATAAAACACTGCTACTCCCAATATTTCCACCAGTTAAAACAAAGCTATTGACAGCACAAGAAAACCGATTTTGCCAATCAGTCCAAACATGGTAGTCTATCTACAAAAATACACTCTAAGGTGTCTGTGTTACAGCACTCAAAATTACATTTAAATATGTACTTCCACCTTCACCTTCCTTGTTGTAAAAGGTTGATCAATGAAAGTCTCAGATGCATTTCATACCCTACAAAATGTTCACATGGTTAATGTGACAATTACACCCTTCTATCCCGAACAAACACAGGGAATGTTCCACACACAACAAACATGAAAAGGAAAAACCTCTCAACCCAGATTGTGAAATAAATCTATGAAATAAGTTAACGCAAATGTGGCATTTCAAACTTGCTGGTCCAGAGGGTAAACGCATTTCGCTCTGCAACAAACTTAACAAACCCCATCAGCTAGCTATCAATTATTGAATAGACCGATCCATAAAGCCCCGCTCACAGTGTTCTGCCCAATCACAGTCGCAATCTATTTCCGACGTGCACGCAGGAAAGTCTGACATGCATGCACGCGCGTATGATGCGTGCGGTTGCAACATGTAGTGTGGCACTGGAGAAGAGCATGTGTTAAGTGCCCGGGTACACAGTGGGCGGGGCTTACTGGAGCAGTCTATTGACTACTTGTTATTTTGTTTCCAGTGGATGAAAACAATCATAATAGGCATTACAATGCTCTCTCCCATCCTGATTTCTAGGAAATGTCCGAAGATGAATTACACACAGTGCACTTATCCAGCGACAGAAACTGAAAGCCATTTCTTCAGTGGTATCATGCTTGCGTGCAGGTCATCAGGTCTTCTAACTTGCCATAAGATATGCGCACATCAGGTTAATGTTACCTCCCAAGATTAGTTATGGGAATAGACCCAAAACATACTGATGCCAGGCTTCTGTTTATGTATGCGCTTTCCTGAAGGGGCTCGATAGATCTCGTCCTGCCTCCACTGCCTCAGGAAAGCACACGTCAACAAAGCTTGACGTCAGTGTGCTATAGGTCTATTGACAATAGCTACATTTCCCGACGTTGACCGTTTGAAAAGATATCCAACTCTGGGCTAGAGCCTCCAGATTAAACACTTCCCTCTGCTAGGCAAAGCACTGATGTACATGGTCCTAAATGGGGATGTATGTGATTTCCTAGGACACAGCAACGTTTTCTTACTCAAAGTGGGTACCTGCCAACAGGACGGCTATCCATGTCCTCTGGGAAACTGTAATTTGGTACAACTGCCACACAAATAATCAGGCAAAAGCCTTTAAGACACTTGGCCAGTAAAAGTGTAACTGAGACAACTAATGACAAAATTTTACGAACTATTTTTCCTCGATTTAGGTTTTAAAACTGTATTTAACTAAGTCAAACCCTACTATCTATTGCATTAATACTGTGCAGCCTCGTACGTGAGCAGTCACCCGCTGTTGAAAATCTGACAGGTTGTGATTTCAACATCACTTCAGCTGAAAGGAAATGATTCCTGCAATCAAAAGCGGACTGACGAAAAGGTCAAATGACAAAAATAACTTAATTTCAAGTATCGTGCTGCTGAATACATTTGTAAGTGTGCACGTGCAATACTGAGACAAGGAAATGAACTTGCTTTGCGGGTTTTTAATTAGCCAGCAAACCAAATGGTCTGACCCGCTTGAGCAAAACCTGACACTTGGTGACATTTCACATCCTTCAGTGAAGGCTGAGAGGTCAAATACACACCTGAAACTCGGCTGCCATCTTGGAGGGCAGCGCTTGGGTTCTTTGGGGGGCAACAATGCATTAAGCCTTTTTGTTCATCCACGGTTGGAGAATCACGGTTGTTTTGTATAACATTCTCACTGAGTACTTTTTCCTACTCACACATAAGGAAGTGTACTCAACTAAAATTAAGAGTGCAGAGGTACTCATTTTTTTTTTGGTCTTCAGAAAGTTTCTGTGAATTCATGCACAACCTCACAGAAACGTGTAGTTCCACAACACTGTATAAGACGGCTGCCAAAGGTTAGGGCTTTTGAGGTCATGAACAATTTCCTAGTAGGTGTTCATGGCTTCAGAAAAGCAAGGAGAGCTCAGGCTAAATTTCAGCTTTCAACACATGTTCACCTTTTCCATCCAATCTGTTACGCAAGACAATTTAGCAGTTACAAGCCAACTCAGGCAACTGGTCAGAACTGCCGACGTCTCCCTGATTTCCTTGCACAACTAAATTTCACATAAACTTCACTTTCAACTTTTATACCAATAATCCCCATGTTGCCCGAGCCAATCGCAAATGAAAATACAAAAAAATACAAGTTCGAGAGAGAGATACAAAATTGTCTCACGTCAAATTGCTATATACAAGGGAAGAGTAAGAAAGTATGCAGCAGAACATTGTGTATGTGGAGTTACGAGGGGCACACCCACACCTTTGCAGACTTTTGACGACCAAAGATTTCACACCTAACATTCAGTGCTCGTGTATCGCATGATATTTCATGTCCGCATTGAGACACATTTACCAAATGATATACAACATGAACTACACATTGGAACCTGGAGTTTTGAAATTTGAGAGTGGTGAATGCCCCCAAAAGCCGTGAAAACAAAAGCAGGAAAAATCTTGTGCCCATCAAAGAGTTGGTTTGCACGAGCTGTTGGAAATCAGAGAAATGCTGTGACGCATGGAATAATGCTGTAAAAGCAAGATGCAAAATAGAGGCAGCTCAATAAAGCCACGAACACCCGTTAAAAACTCTTCAAATTACGCAATACCTTTTTCCGGTTTCACATTTTCATCTTGGGTCTCTCGAAAAGGCACAGCTTACTCCTTTACAAAACAAAAGCAGAGTGAGGACTTGACCCTCCATTCTCCCCGCACAAGTACATAATCATATGAGAAAACGCTGTACAGCCAACCCCAATATCCAATCCTTGGAAATCCTGACTTCATTCCAAATACTCCTGACCAGTCAAGTTGCCTCTCCATGCTGATGATTTTCAGAGTGGCGAGTAGTCCTGTTGATTTCAAGAACAAGGGAAGAGAGATTACGAGTCAAATACATTGAATGTCAAAAGAGACTTCAAAGTGGAGAAAGTATGAGCACCATACCATGATATTTTCAGAAGGTTTGGGAGAGCAAAAAAACAGCGGTTTCCAATTACCGGTAGACTGAAAAACAAAAACGTAAGGTGGCCAGTGTAGCTCTTTCGTGAGCAAAAGATTTGAAGGTGGACTGATGATCGACTTGTTTTGAAGATTTGATTACTCTACATGTTAATACAACATATCAGCACTCTCTCTCTAGTTGAGTGGTTAAAATCCTGCGATTTAGAAAGTGAAAAGTTGTACGGACAAAAAAAAATAAGAGCAAGCCATTTTCAGTCTATTATGATCACCAGACCCCGTTCCAGTTTCAATACGAATTAACCCTAAAAGAGTTCGGTAATTTTGGACCATCTCAAAGCTGGGAAGGGAATGGATTCTGCTATCCTCCCCAAGAAGTTGACTTTCCAAGGCTTGAAAATATTTTATAAATATAAAGTTTCAACTCAATCTGACACTTGGTGTTGTTGTTACGGTCATTTCAAGGCCACATGTCTGCCAGCCAGGTATGCATTGAGCACAGCAGTGGAAAAGTAAACCAGTCTCAGAACTGTGCAAGAACGGCTTATTCAAATATCTCATAATTGGTGTCAAAATGACTGCAAAGACTTACCAAAAACTCCTACAAGTCCCCCTGCGACTTTTAAGGTTTAACATGCCAGTTATCAATCACGCATCAAATTTCTATTCCCTTATTAATTTTTAAAATACAACTGCACTGGTTCTCCATAATTTTCTGGGTGGGGCTGGGTCCCTGGAAAAGCAACTAATTTCTTGTCTGGTCTGATGGATAAAGTGATGCCTTACCCTGTCACCTCTGTAGATAGGATTCTTAGAGAATGCCGACCAACCGCTCTCTTCCGTATCTTCATTCAGACGACCGTAACTGTTTCTGAGCTTCCGTCTGTGAAAAAGAGACCGCATATTTATGACACATTCTCAGAGATTACGTGTATTGTAATTCCATGAAAATTAGAATAATTTTCAATGAATGCTGCCTTTTTTAAACATGCAACAAAGAACAATAATCAGTGTTATCAATTGGTTTTGAAATCTGAAACAGGGTGCTAAAGGTTTTTGCACATTCAAAATGAGAATCTGAATTGCTAAAATGTAACTAATTTTTTTGGTGTAAATTCAAGCAAGGTACGGAAAAAGACACCATGACCCTTCTCTGAATATTCAAAATGCTCATTTCAATAAGCTAATATGGGTGATTCACAATAGCGCGCCTCCAAGAGTTTGCAACGCGTTGGCCAATCACGATGAGTGAAATCTGTCGACCCTTTCTAAACGCGCATTGGGTCGACCTATTTCGCGGACTGCGATTGGCCAATGTGTTGCAAACCCTTGGAGGTGCGCTACCCTGAAATTCCTACATTTGGTACTTCAACAAGGCAAGATCATTGAAGACTAAAATGAAAACCCCTGACATCATGGCAGCTTTGGTTTTGGATGAGTTAGTTTGCACATTTCTAGTGCCTGAAAGGGCCCAATACTTGGTTGCTTTGTCATGTGCAAAAATACTGTCACTGGGCAACTAGGCTGCACACTTACCGCCTGTAGACGAAGAAAACTGCTACTAGTGCCAACAAGATGACAACGCACACCACCACAGCAACAATGGCACCTGTTGACCCTGATCCCTTATCTGCAGGATTCTTGTTTGGGCCAGCAGTGGTGCCTGGGGGGGATGTGGGTAATGTAGTTGGTTTGGAGGATGGTCCTGGTGTTGGCGATGGTGCCGGAGATCGTGACGGTTTTGGTGTTGGGGAGGCTGGTGGTGTTGGTGCCCCTGATGCCGATGGTGTTGGTGCTACAGATGCTGAAGGTGACGGTGCTGGAGATGCTGACGGTTTTGGTGTTGGGGAGGCTGGTGGTGTTGGTGCCCCTGATGCCGATGGTGTTGGTGCTACAGATGCTGAAGGTGACGGTGCTGGAGATGCTGACGGTTTTGGTGTTTGGGAGGCTGGTGGTGTTGGTGCCCCTGATGCTGACGGTGTTGGTGCTGCACTTTGCGATGGGGTTGGTGCCCCTGATGCTGAAGGTGACGGTGCTGGAGATGCTGACGGTTTTGGTGTTGGGGAGGCTGGTGGTGTTGGTGCCCCTGTTGCTGATGTTGCGACGGGGTTGGTGCCCCTGATGCTGATGGTTTTGGTGTTGGGGAGGCTGGTGGTGTTGGTGCCCCTGTTGCTGACGGTGTTGGTGCTACAGATGCTGACGGTGACGGAGATGCTGATGGTTTTGGTGTTGGGGAGGCTGATGGAGTTGGTGCACCTGTTGGCGATGGTGCTGGTGCTGCACTTTGTGATGGTGATGGTGCCGGAGATGACGGTTTTGGTGTTGGGGAGGCCGGTGGTGTTGGTGCCCCTGTTGCCGACGGTGTTGGTGCTGCACTTTGTGGTGGTGGTGGTGGAGATGCCGAAGGATTTGGTGCTGCAGATTCTGACGGTGTTGGTGCTTGAGAGGCTGAAGATGTCGGAGTTCCTCCTGCCGATGATGTCGGTGCTGCAGATGCTGACAGTGCTGGTTTTGGAGACGCCGACGGTGTTGGTGCCCCTGTTAACGACGATGTTGGTCCTCCAGTTGGTGATGGTGTGGGTGCAGATGGTGGTGGTGTAGTCTCCGACAGTGGTGGCATTGCTGAAATTGGTGCACCAGTGGCATATGTTATATATGTGGGATTCAGTAAAAACATCTGAGGAGTTTATAACGAATCGTGTGGTAAAAGTTGGGTTTATTCTGGAGCCTATCTCAGGCAAGTATGCCTGTCACAGACATCATAAACAGGGGAAAATACCACAAGATACAAACTGTGATTCTACTCTCATCCACTCTGAATTGTACCACTTAACTGGTAAAGACGAGACAGGCAGTTGTATTTTTTTCAACTGGGCGATCCTTTTTTCAAAAGGATCGATTTCTAAGAATTGCTTTTTGCGTATCTCTGTAATCTTCTTCCATGTATGAAGACTGTTTGACATCTTGAGTTACGTGAATTGAAAGGTGCACTTTTTTAAACATTTAAAATTGACCAAGAATCTCTGGACAAGTGAGGGCGCTTTTGCTTTGATGTAAATCCAGGAAGACATGGTTCAGGTTGCATGTTTTCATGTTCAAATTGTGAACTCCAAATTTGTCATCTAGTGACATTTGAAAAGGATGCTTGCAGGCTTATTGCCATATACTTACAAAGCAATAAACTGCTAAAGAAAATGAAATCTACCATCGCAGTGCTTCAAAAAATCTAAACATTTTCTTTGCACAAACCGGTGCAACATTGAGATTCACTGCCTTGGATGACATCATAGTTCTGCTCATGAATATGCAAATATGCATTACCATAAAAACCACTAAAGTTCCAAAATATGGGGTAACATTTCAAAAGTTCAAAATAAGGTTAATTAAAACCCAATGATGCAATTTCAAGGCTTTTAAATAACATTTATAAAAATATTTCTATTTCATGCTTTCTTTAAGCACCCAACTAGCCTACATGTATATGTGAAGACCAAACACTTCATCAGAAAAGTTTATTCAAGAACTTCAAACTTTCATGTGGGTCCACCAAAACCCTGTGACTGCATGTAAGACCTACCTGATATTAACAGCAAGCACACACATGCTGCCAAGGGTAACCTCACTTGTCCCAACATCTCTCTAGTTGTGGACTTGGCCGGTGAGGAAACAACCACGATCCCACTTCACACGCTACCTTCTGTGAAAGCGGTTTGTAGGTAATTATGCTCAGAGAAGACAGACTGCTAAGGTGCCGAGTCCAGTGTGCAGACAGAATCTGTCGGGAAGAACGACAGAGCATGGGGGGGGGGTCAGTTTGGCACAGTGGTACTGGTACATGTACTTAGCTTGCCTTCCACCTCTGCGGCCCAGGGTACGAATCCTGCCCTGCCCGACATGGGGGTTAGGCTCTTGGTCCCTGCCTTAATCTGTGGGAAATTTGTCTGGGCTTTCCTCCGCCCTCTGACATTGAACATTTCTTCACTGTCTTCTTCCCCAGGGGGCCCACAGGAAGAACAGATTATAACTAATGGGCCTTCACCCTGGCTAAGTGAAGAAGTAAATTGTTTTTAAAAGCAAACCACAGGTGGCACTTATTAATTATGCGACACTGCTTGGACATTTTACACAGACATTTCACATACTAGATGAGAGAATGACAGGGCCAGACATCATAGATCTGAGAGTACCCTCCATGGATGAACAGAACTTTGCCAAACAGGTGCATCTCAATCACATGCACGGGCTAAATTCTTTCTCGGGCAAACAAAGACCAGCATTCGTGTGTCAACTGGTAGCAAGCTTGTACCCCGGTAGAAATGGCTTGCAAGCTTGTGGAAACGGAGGAAAATCTTTCCCATCACTACAACAGGGCACCTGCTCAAATCCAACAAATGTATGATTTATTCCACACAGGTATACACGTATGGACCTCAACCTCAGCACTTTGCTGTACATCAACTCATCTCCCGGTACCTAGATGCCCAGGTCATCCCACCAGTACACTCAACGCATTCATGTAAACTTGTATACTATTTTTTTCTAATCAAAGTTGTAACCATCATTCTGTTCCATTCCATGGCAATGATTCCCATTAGTGGCTGTCAATGTTGCACAAGGTGATCAACATGCACGCTTGCATGCCAGTATGCCAATAATTCTAAAACCTACAAGTTACACATAGGTACATGTACTGTAATCCAATCAATGTGGCAGGCTAACCACTTTGAGGCACAAACCTAACCAGATAATAATGCAAGTAAATGTTTACAATGGAACTTACTGGTACATGTAAATATACATACATGTACATGTTCAACAACAGCTGTCAAAGAGGCAAACATACATGTAAGAATAACAAAGGGGTTTTTACATACATGTACATGTACATTTTGTATGTACATGTACTGTATGCATTACTGTCTTTCCCTATGTTCATCCATCTAAACAAACCAATTGGAAATGAGTACGTACATTTACATGTATGTACGGTGTTTACAATACATTTGCCATATTACCGTAAATGAAAAGATTGAGTGAGTGTATACAGGAAGATATTTCTGGTCAATCAGGAAATCCAGAGGAGCAATGCTCTTTAGAGCCAATTTTAGAGACAACTCTCAAAAACCTGGGTAAGGATAAGGCTATTTTGTTTATATTGATTAAACTGTTCTCTATCATGTGTCACTTTCCATGGCAATGGCACTGTTTAAAATGAGGTTTTACAACACTTAAATGCACCAGAGAATAGGCAACATGCTCAAATTTACCGTTAGTAGGTAACTCCCCGTAAAAGACTTGAAGAGCTTGGTTAGATTGTAAGCTTTCTCTTATTGACGTAGAGTGTATGCGAGTGGGCATGTTAATAGCCACTGAGCTACACTGTACATGTAACTCAGCTTCGCTAATGAATTGGTTTTAATTTATTGCCTTTAGCTGTTGGTTTAAACTCATTTAACCAAAATTCCTCTTTCCAAAATGATGATCATAAAGCCTGAACCGATGAAAGCAAACTATGATCTGAACCGGTCACATACCACAAGCGGCACTCGGTACTGACTGCTTAACCCCATAAACGCATGTACTGGTACACTGCTCAATCATGTGAACGCACCATACATGTACTGTACGTGCATACATCATATTTGCACGTACATGTAGGCATAGTGTAATGGGCACTGCACAACAATGCAATGCAGTATGACTAATGCCGCCACCACTCCTAGGCCGACCGAAGGCATTGTATGTGCCACGCGTGCGCACAATACAATAAATCCCTACTTTCATTTCAGATTTAAATGAGTATATCAAGCACCTGTTGCACATGTAAATTGACACTGCACGCATACATGTACATGGAAAACCAAGCACAATACAGACAAGTAACCTACATGTACACTGTACATTTTAGTTCATACATTTCCCTACCTTTCGTGTTGAATCAAAATTTGACCAGTTATATTTCAATGGTCCTTCCTCTGAACACAATGAAGTAGGCCAACGTGTGTGTGTGAGGAACAACCTCAACAGGGTTATCAAATGACCCCTCTCTCAAAGGAACTCCCACAAAGATCTGATATTCAGTTGCATGTCAAATGCAATATCATCAGGACCAGACAATTTTTCCCCTTGACACACACAAAGCCCTGCCCTTGTTTGTTGGAAAACATCCTTCCATAATCCTTGGGACATTGAGCCATTCCAAAGTAAATACTGGAAACGGCACACTTCAAACCTAGCCTGGTTAAGAGCTCAAGGCGTTCATGTCATGTGGTGATGCATGCTTTGTTTGATTAGAGGTCATTTTACCAGGCTTTTGTGACGTTCATGTACATGTACCTGCGTGTGATGTACATGTACACATGTATGTCATGTAACGAATTTGGTCTGCCGACATGCACACTCCACACTCTTCGTTGGACTGTTCCAAAAGATTCACAAAAATTCAATGGTACCAGAAAATTTACCAGCATAATTGTTTCCGTGTCTATGTCACTACGTGTGCATTACAAAGAGGCCGTTAAACTTGATGGCGAGTCTTTCGTGCCATTTTCAGCAAATAGGTGCGGGTCACGCTCCATTCAAGGGAAAGTTCTGTAGTTCTATAAAAGAAAGACTTGAGGGCATTTTGTGAAATTTCAAGCTCCAAGAGGTTTTTGACTGAAGAATGAATATATATAAATCTACATGGACAGGGGTAGTGTGGATTTTTATTTGACACACTAAAACTTCATGTACATGTACATATATTTAGCCTGTGCGGGAAAAGCTACAGTATATTTCAAAGATGGATTTGCGCCGGGGAGATGGTAAAAAAAACCCACCTGAGTGCATTTGTGATTTTTTCACAAGCCTTCGGGGGCATACACTGAGTATTCAGTGTCAAGATATACACGTTGGGCATGGCATAAAAAAAAAAGAAAAAAGGAAAAAAAAATCCAAAATTTAGCTACAGTACATGTTCAACCATTTGTTCACTAAACTATTGATACAGGAAATTCATAAAATACATGTACATGTAAGTTCAATTTCCCTACAAGCTTTTACACACTGCTGAACACGTTGGCACTCACACTCTAAATGATACAATTGGGTGTAATTTCTGCCATGTACAGTAGAACAGTACACCATCTGGCTTGTGTAGGGCAAAGAAAAATGTTCAGATAAGTACATTGTAATTTTGTACACATAACAAAAGTGTGCCTGTGCAGAGAAAAGATAAACAATAAAGAGAAAGATAAACGCTACGTCACTGGTATTTTATGAGTCACAACGGCAGAATCCATTTCAAGTTGGAACACCGAAAGATAAAGCAAGGTTCATGGGAATATGAAACTTTTAACTGGAAAACAACTGATTACAAACAGGAAATCGCTTGGAATTTGACTGAAGACTTTGAAAGAAGTTACGAAGTCATTAAAAATGACGGTACAGCGATCAGATCACGCCTGATACATGTATTATACAATTCTACTTTTTTTTTCAACTCTTGTCTAAAATTTCTTCTGGAGGAGTTCCACAAGCAAGAATTTCGCTCAACATGGGATGGATTTAATCTATCACTGTCCATTAATTTATGGCCTTCACTTTTTGTAATCTTTCCACAATCTTCCCTTCCCTATCCCAAACTTTAGGGCTGCTCTGAATAAATATCAAATATGCAATTATTAACCAAACATTCAACTATGTGTAGCTATTTACTAATTTGAACATTCAGTAAAAAATTTAATATTAATTTATTTGAGTTGACAAAGAAATTCCTTGGTAAGAAAGATACCGCGGTATTGGGACCTACATGTATGTACATGTGCATTGTGCTTTTACAAGAAAAACCCTATTTTGATAAACACGAAACTCATTTGAATTAACCTGAACCTGGCCTAATAACCACCTCTAAAAAGTCAAATTCCGTCCAATTCAATTAACTTTGACTACAGGTATGTGTAAATGGTACTATACTCCAAAATTCAGTGTTTCTCTTACACAGTCGCAGGTGTTAGAGTCTCTAAAATATGATAAAAACCACTTTCAAATCTGTAGAAGAAGGTATTTTCAAGTTGCTGACGCGTTGTTGATTCTACTTGTATATGTTGACACTTGTTGACGCTAAATAACATGACCGATATGGAGCCTAGTCAGTGACTGGCAATATCATTAATGTCCATGATCGTACAGTCGCCAGGCCCCTTACTTTGCCACTTGCTGAGAAACCGATCAGACTTACGGCCACAGACGTTATAGCACGGAGGCAGGAAAAGCCACTAGCTAGGTCTACCATCATAACCATGACTATGGTTGACCGCGTGAAAATTATGCCATGATTGCCAACCAATTAAAAGCAGCGATTTGTCTGAATCTGAATCATAGTCGGCAAAGCCTCCATCAGGAAACATCACACCAACTTGAGGCATACCGGTACATATAGTTCGGGGCGTGGAGTTAGAAGTGTCTTTGGGGGAACACGTCAACTTGTATGCATGCCAACTCGTACACCGACGAACTCGTACGTGGATTGGTCAACTCGTACGCATGCCAACTCATACACAAGCCAACTTGTACGCAAGCCAACTCGTACACTGACCAACTCACACATCAACAAACTTGTACACTGACCAGTCCGGACTGTCTCGAGTCCGGACTGTTGTCGGCACTTCGAGCTATTTTCCCTGATCGTCACATTCCAGGGTGCTTTTACCACTAGACCCAAGCAATCTGGAGAACGTGTCAGTGCCTTGGCTTAGCACTCCCCTACACATCAGATCCTGCTGTGCAACATGTCATCTGGAAACTGATGGCTCTTCCATTCCTACCACATGAACATGTCCAGACCTCCTTCATCAAGCTCAAGAACAAAGTCACCAGACCCCCTCCTTAGCCAGCTGTTCGAGTACGTCCAAGATTCCTGGATCGACAGCAGCTTTTGGCCACCGAAGCACTGGTCGATCTTCAACCATAGCATCTGACCAACAGCGTTGTTGAAGGGTGGCACCGGAGACTGAATGTCAAGACCGGAAGATCTGGATTGCACCTATACCAGATCATCCCCCTTCTACATGCAGAGGTAGTTAGCATCCAGGTGGTTCTCGTCAGAGAATCCAAGATGTGCCACAACCAGCGGAGGAGTGCCAGGCAGATGCAGGGGCGTGTAATTTAGCTATGGGTGAGTTACATGAGCGGTGACCTCAAGGCATCAGGGCTTCTCTCTGCTTCAAGCCATCTGTACGGTCCAGCCGTTTGAAGAACCCAAGAACACAAACCCCAACAGCTCTCTTCAGGGCCACACATTTTCAAAAGAGATACTTTCTTGCAGCAGTACAGAAATAAAGGCTCTTCTCAGAGCCACACTCCTCCCCCCCAAAAATAAATAAATTGTATTTACCACCCAAAAATCTCAAGAAAAAGATTTACAAAAAAAATTAATATCCCTGTTCAGTTTTTTGGGGGTCCAGGTCGCTTGGAAAGAAAACTACATGTAAAATTTTTCTCTGAAACTCTCGCTTCATATATCTTGTGCATCAAAGAAACTTCTGTTTTTTGTACATTTGCAGAAAGCCAAACTAATTCCTAGCACATGATCGGGCTTGTATGAACTAAACTACGCATGCAACTACACGGCGTACGAGTTGGTTAGCGTACAAGTTGGTCGGCGTAGGAGATGGTCGGTGCACGAGTTGGCATGTGTACGAGTTGACCAGCATTCACCTTCGGTAGCTTATTTTCAAGCACAAAACAATTTAAAAAGTTCAGCTCTAAAGTTGCATGTGATGTTTCTGCAAATTCAACAATACTAGATGGGAGACTATTCCAATCCTTGATTATTGTCCGTGCTAAAGGCACTCGTCTTGGCATATAGTTGGTTTAATTTCTGCTTGTGTCCCCAAGATGATCATATGTTTGTAGTGACAAAAGCCTCTCCTCGTACATGTACATCAACAATGCTATTCAAAATCTTATTGAGCATGACTAATTGACTGATTTTCCTTGTTGCTCTAGGCAGACTAGGGTATTAAAATCCATCCATGATTTGAGAGAAGTGATGTAACTGTCCCTATAATTATATGCTATAATTATTTAGATGAATCTTATGAAGCAGTGCAGACATCCAGGACTCTCGCAAAATGGCTGGTAGTAACCGATGAAAACAGCAACTATGGTGACGTATGCATGGCACCAGCCAGTCAGAGGATCGATTACACAATCATTTCTTTGATCAGTGCGTACGCATGCGTTCATTGTGGTTGTTTTCATCGGTTGCTACCTGCCATTTTGCAAAACTCCCGGATCATCCACGCTACCCCATTGCCACTGCCAGTCTTTGTACTCATACATGTAGCAGGTCAGGCCCTCAGACGAGGCTACGGCCATGTCCGAATCACTTGGCTACAGCTGGAATTTACACATGACTTTATGGGAAATGGCCGCAGCCACCCAGCAGAGACTCATGCGTAATTTTCATGATTCGGACCAGCCTAAAGTAAAACTCTACGAAGTCGGCATCAGTGGTCAAAGTAATTTGAACCCTGGTCCCTACGAATCGCCCTTTTCTAACATGTCTAACATTTGGACATAGTCGGGCGAAAGTAGGCACCCGACCATGTCAAAATGGGATCCAAATTAGGCCTACTCGGTCTAGGATTCCCATCTCGATATGAAATATGCGAAACCAAGACAAGTGAGAAAATAGGTAGGCCCTACGCCTAGGGCCATGGAGGAAGGAACCTCCATGGTCTAACTAACATGACTAAGGCGAATTAAAAATAAGATGGAAAATACTCACCTACTAGGCCTACAGCGTAAAACAATCCAACCCTTAGTAAATGTGTATCAAGAGTGCAAGTAAGCTTCTAACTGTGATCGCAGATCACGAATGTCACTCAAATGAGCAGCAGACACACAACGTACGTGGGATATGTATGACTAGTATAAGCGGGAACACGACCACCATGCATGACGTACGTTTTTTGATGATGATGATGATGATGTCATTGTTTTCACATTCAGTTCCAACGAAATGGCTGACAAAATATTGTTGTGTACGGCTACGGCTATTCACATCACACGGCGCACTAAAAGCAAAAACACCAGAGCCATAGCCATAGAATGCAAACTTCGGAAGGCCTTACCCAGTCTAAGTTATTACTTGGCTGGCTACGGCTGATGATGTGCAATAAAAGCTAGTGTGCGGCATTGCGAAATCACACAAAATAGCGTCGCGGGTTTGGGTGAAAAACACGCCAAAATAAGTGTTCCCAGTCCAAAGTGTTCGACTTCAAACAAATTTAAACTGCTTCGAGTGATCTGTTGGGCATTTTAATTCCTAGGCGAGGTCATATAAAAATTACCGGGGGCAATGTTTATGTTTTCAAAAATGAAAAGAGGCGAATTTCACTTCATACCAAAAGTGTGCCAAAAGCCCAAACTGTAGCCTCACCCCTCAGAAAGACCATAAAAGCTTACAGGAAAATATTTCCACAAACACCCCCCTCAAAAAATTGCTCCTCCCCCCGAAAGTTTGGGTCTGGATCCCCACTTGACCAAAGACTGGAGGCTAGAGAAGGTCACAGAGTTTGTAATGCTTCGCAAGTGTAAGAGAAATACTTTGTCTAACAAACCAACAAGCAACGTATATTAACATTTGACGTTTCAATTTGAAAAGTTTCTTGGGGGACCGGGAAAAGTCCGAAAGCTGCGGAAAAACAAATAGAAATTAAATAAGGAGGGGTTTTGACTGACTGAAAAAAATCTTGACTTGTGGCCCCACCGGCACGGTGACGGTCGTTTCCTTGTTTCGATTGGTTTGGCCTTCACTTTGTGTGAATTTGGTCCCTTACTGTTACAAACTGCAAACATCTTGAAGGTTAATTATATAGCTCGAGAGTCAAACTAAGACAAGACGGAGACTACACTTTGTATTTACATGTAATTTGGAATATGGCAAACGGCAAAGCTTCAAGTTTCACTTATCGCCCGCCTTGCCCACCCGTCCTACCCTCCCAGTTGGGGCCTCATTCCACATCGATTTATGATATATGGCTGGATATCTATCACAGGAACAGTCCTTTATATCGTTGTTACTTTAAGTGACACAGTAAAAATCTTTACATGTGAGCCTTTACTGGCACAAGTTTTTTCTGCAAAGTTTGGGCGCGCTCCTTGTCTTTTACGTGCTGTGCTCGATGACACAAGTTAGGCCTGGCAACGTTTTAGTATAATGGACACAGCTTCACGAGAGAGGGCGACATAGCAGTACCACAGTGATGACAAGCACGGCTCTGGCAGACGTCCACAAGCGAAGCAGAAAACACTGCTCCATGATAAGCAGGTCTCAGCAGCCGAAGTTTGCGGGCTGGCCGATCCCAACACCCAGGGCTTAATTTCGAGTCAATAATTTTTGTCAACCCTGACAACCCCAAATCCCCAAGCTTCGCTAACATTTAAAAACCCGAGGAACGGGTAGGATTTACAAATTCAATATAATTGCTGCCCGTGTATCTCAGAAATTGACGTAAATCACAGCCTGATGCTCACTAGGATGTTTTTACATTCTGCAGCATCCTTTCTGAGATGGATGAAATACCAATTAAATGCTGTCATCAGCAGGCAATCCAAATGAATGAGAACACCCTTGTGTAGAGAAGTGGTCACGATTGACAAAGTGAACACAATGCTCAAGTAAAAAGGCTTTGCTTTTATTCAATTTAAAATTGAAATAGTTCAAAATTTGTTTTAAAAGGAACAATTTTTCCTCGTTTTCATATTTAAGGAGAAAAATCAAGATCAATTTTTGTGACGGCGCACCTCTACTTGTAAAATGTAAATTCTGTGATACAAGTATACATGTACATGTACTCGTATATGTTTAATGGAGTAAAACAACACAACTTCATAAAAAATTCTAAGATTGCTGAATAACATGAAATAAACTGACAAGCTATTTGCATTCAGAAAAATACTTCTGACACTTGTCACTGGAAAAACAAAGTACCAATATGCAATTTCTGCACCAAACAGAACCAGGCATTTGTCATGACAAGGGCCTTTGATGGGAAACTGAATCTCCAAATGGACATGATATAATGTTGAGCTTTTCATACATAGATAGCCAGCACTTTAAACGTTCAATTCGCACAATCTGAAACCGTTTCTAAACGGCCCGCACAAAGTGGTGCCAAGATTCACCCCGCCCCCCCTTTTACACTCATAAACTTTCGTTTCTGCCTCTCACATACTTATTGACAATTCAGAGCACAGGGTATTTCCAAAATTGCTGAAATAAGAGTGACTGATTCAACCAGAAAGAACCGCATTTGTGGCTTTTTGCTCTAGCCAATGCAACCAACTTATTAAAGTCACCGATTTAATACAAGATTCATTCAAAGGCAACTTCACAATATTTTTCTTCACTAGATTATTAGCCTTGAAACACACTTCGTGTTGACCTTTATGTTCACTTTTCAAATGTACATACACATGGAATTTCTCTACAGAACTGTTGAAACAAAAAAATCAATAAATAATGATCGTCTGTGTTTTTCCTTTCAATGCAAACCACTCGCCTAGAATTTTGCCGCATGATTCTGAATGCAACGCTAAAAGACTCACACATTTTGAGCACATGAAGACTATAATTTAGAAGAAAAAAATAATAATCACCAGGAATAGCTGATGTATTGCTCTAAAATCACAATCCAGATTTAAGACAAAATTTGCTGTAACGAGCCATAAAGAACTGGAAACCAATAAAATACAAACTTAACCATGGCTAAGATATGGTACTGATATAGACTTGTATCTGTACAAATGCAATGTACAGTATTTCAAGAATTTAAGAATCGACCGTATCAACTGAGGCAGAGACACTGTGCAGCATTCAGATGGCAAACGCTCAACATTCGACCGTCTCATTCTCTGGTAACACTACCTAAATATTCAGCTGGAGTTTTCTGAAGGTTTGCCCAGGCTCACATTTGAATTATTTTTCCCCCATGGTGTCAAGTATTAGTACTGTGATTATCAAGAACATCTTTCCCGTGTTGGTGACATTTTAGTGCCTTGCCCGACTGTTTTATGGGAGAAACTTCATCAGCGGCTGAAGTCCAGGTATGTGTCCTGCTGCTCTCTTCGGTACCTGCCTTTCTCGACTAACATCTCACACATGCACGTACTTGTTCCACAAAGCTGCAGGGCGCACACGTGTTAAATGACAGTTATTGTGGGAACCAGAAAGTCGCTGCAACTCCACTCAAAGGTTCTCACACACCCACCTTCCTCACAGCACATTCCCCACAAGGACATTCCAACATGCACGCACATTCTGGTAAAAGTTCACGGCATGAAAAAGGTCCACTGCTCCTTGGAGACAGTTTGGAATTCGGTCGGCGGGCCATGGCGTGTATGTTCTTGCTAATCAATTTGTGGAACAAAAATCCGTCACTTCTTCCCAAGCCACAGCTTTGCACCATCAACTAAACCTTCGGAAACGAGAATGTGAACGACACATCTAAGGATGACCTTTTTCCCAAATCACTTTGGGAGTAATACCGTAGGAGTCACTTAAATGTGACTTTGAATTAGGGAGCTTCTTCATAAAGCAGCTGGACTTCAGTGCACATGAACGCTGTACAGATGCACCACTCCCAACACTAGCATTCCCCCTGCTTGCACATCTCAGTGTTTCACACACTATCTCTACTGCAGTGATAGGTCATCCAGCATTATTTCTGCTATATATGCAATGTTGAAATGTATGCAATGTTGAAATGTATGCATTAAAAACATTGAACAATTAATGCCTTAAATTTTCGGCAGCTTGGGAGCACTGACTAGTGGGTTACTCTGCTCCAGCATCTTACGTCCTTCAGTTTTATAGTCGTAGCCACAGTGGTGTGCCTCGGCATAGCGGTGGGTTGCACAGAAGTTGTGTCCACATCTGCAATCAATTACAAATCACTGAATGAGCTGAACACTCTATTATGTACATCTATAAGTGTCACTGGTAGGAAAATCTTTACTGCAACTTGTGACCCAACCTGAAAGATATCACTCACGAGTCACCAGTGCCACTCATGAGTTCACGGGCCTTTTCAAGAATCTCCACGGGAACCCTCGCCGGGTTTCAGTCACGTGATACCATTTGCATCTGGGTGCCAACCCGAGCAATGCATCGCAAAAAAGAGCTCAGCTGGCTCTCGTTAATGCACACTAATTAAAAAAATTACAGGGGAAAAATGACCTTACAGTCTCAATGTAAGGGACTCGTACACATCTGTTAAATACACTTGCCTGTGAATATTTCCACAATGACTTATCACCCTCTCAAGGACGGTTACTCATTACCCGTAAACAGCTCTTCTAGGTGGAATTTGCTGTCTATGTTTATGCATTCTGTTATTATCACTATCCCTCCTATGCTGAAGTCACTCTTTGGGTCATTTGGTAAACACCTCAGGAAGCACAGCTGTGTTGTGTTGTGCACTGCACCAACAGTCCCTCACAGGAATATCAGATTGCACTTTTGTGCTGCCCAACAATTGTGCTTCACTGTTTCATGTGCATAAATGTGCAGTAAACCAAATGCAGTGAACAGGACTGCACAAAAGACCCTGGGTCATTTTGTGCTGACAACCTACTGCGTGCACACTGAAACTGTGCATGTTTGAGTTCCATATAGAAAATACATGCTCACCAGTGACTGTGGGCATTTGTGTACATTTGTGCTGTAAAACCAAAGGAGGATTAACGTGAATACCATTTTCTGCTGCTCTATTCAACAAAATCAAAACAGGTGACTACGTTTAACCTTGGCAAATGTAAGCAGCATCAAGGGACAACGAAACTGAACTGCCATGACGTTAGGAGATGGTAGGATGAGCTCCTGAGGGTAGGGTTTTGCCGTTAGGCGAGTCATCTAGTGATGTTAACATGCAGCTACACAAGCCAATCTGAAGGGAGTATTCCTGAGAGGCACTGCTTGGGATTTTCACGGCAGGTGTCTCAAATGAACAATGTTATAAGCATTCCTTACGGTGGATTGATGTTTCTTTACTGAGGGCTAGCTGTGTGACAGTGTCACACTCAAAAAGTTTCTTGCCAGGTGTTGATCTCATCAGCGAAGTGGTAAATAGCCAGCATTACCACACCTCACACATTTTCACGATCGAGAGCTGAACTCTCACTGGTTTTTCATTATCATGTGCCGGTCACTATTTTTGCTATTAATTCACCAGAAGCACATGAGAGGATCCGCGCACGTGGTAAACATACTAACATACAGAACTGTTCCTCGGGAACAGGTCAGCGAACAGTCGCCCAGGTGAAGTACCGCCCAACCAACACTACACACACCACACTGACGGCAAGCACACATACATGCTGCCTTTTCCCTGCTCCTGAAATTTGGCTGAATATCACTGGTGTACGGTAAAAAAAATAATAAAATTGTTTCTTTTAGGGATTTATATAACACAACACAGAGAATGAAACGTTTAAATTCTAAAATGTACCTGCATTGGTAACTGGTGGCCAGACCAGTTTTCTTGTTGCAAAAAGAGCACCTTTTACTCGTCTTTTTCTTCGTAGTTGCAAGAGAGGTTGGCTTACTGCTACTGACAGGTGGAAGCCGGTGACTCGGTGATACTGAGGGAACACAGAAATAACAATCAATCAATCAATCAATCAATCAATCAATCAATCAATTCACATGAATGATAACTTTTGGCTTCTAATACTAGTAAATACAACACATCTCTTTCAAGCACAGCATTTGATTATTTCAATACGCAGGTACATCTATTCTAATATTCTAAGTTTTTGTAACGTATACTATCAAATCACCAGAAAAAGGCTCTTCATATTTCAATTCGAGAGGTAGATAGTATTTTTCATTTCTTTTCAACCAAGATTTATGTCTACAAAAGTGTTCTTGCCATTGTTTCATGCTTGCTACGTTTTTATACAGTGAACTGTCGGACATGTTGATAAAGCATTTTGAGTAAAACTGAATTAAAATGAATCTCAATATTTTTGTCGGGCTTGGTTACCAAACCAAGTGCGTATAATATGAACCCTTCTTCGAAATGTCTATATACCATACTTACAAAGCCTTCCGTCCCGTGTTCCCGATATTCTACCCCGTATACTATGCGCAGACTGTAGAAAAACAAAACACAGAAAATTAATAAGTACAAGTGCTCCACAAAATGCCATTCAAATGCAGCATGGCGAGGATCTTTGCTATGGCTGTAAAGGTGACAATGAGAAATTTTCTATGCCCAGTTGATTACTGTCGGAGCTTTGCCTTTCATCAATAGGTGTCCAAACGTCATGATTCATTTCCTTTGAGTCTGATATGAAGATTTCACCATCATGCTCTGGCTAACAAAATATTTTCACTTGTAGCTTAGCCCTAGAAGAGCCAGATTATTTCTGGACCATCTCACAACTGGAGGAGGGGATTCCAACCCCTAAAAACTCAACTGTCCCAGGACCGATTTTTCAAAAACTTGGCAGGCGTGCAAAGACGCTCCTTACTGGTTTAAATGCGAAGTTTCAACTTGATCAGACACACGGTTGATCATTTGAAGTTCAGGGCCACAGGAGAACCAACCTGCATGCATTGGACATGCCAGCAGAAAAGTGTATTTTTTTTTTACTGACCTGTCTTCATAGAAAAATGGGTGCTGCGTGAGAGCGGTATGCTCGATTTTCACAAAACTGGTGTAAAAATGACCGCAAAGAGACTACGAAAAACTCCTGAGGGCAGTCTAGTGAAGAAAATGCACAGCAACAGAAACGGGAAATAAGAAGACGGGGGGGGGGGAGATTTTCCTTTCTCCGGCCTTTGTAGGGTTAAAGCAACTTTGTCATTCTGGGCTGTGCGTGCAGCTTTCATGAGAGTGTAAGCATCTGTCCTATTAAATGTCAACAAAAAGATGAGAAAAACTGCACTGATGATTTCAAGTTTAAATGATCTTGGGCAGAAAATAGTATATTTTGTTTTACTGTGGCATGTGCTTACAATTAGAGCTGTCCTTCCATCTGGAGTCCGAATTC
Source organism: Acanthaster planci (assembly GCF_001949145.1). The sequence goes on from NW_019091699.1 coordinate 48,043, forward strand.
GGTCCCCATTGGTGGTACTTTTCAGTGCTGATGATGTTGTGTTCAAGGCCTGGCTGAGGGCTAATGCCCCCGAGGCAGCTCTGGTCCTTCCGCTGCCCTTGGCCGTATGCAAGTCCCTGGGAGCACCACAAACTATATCATTGATTTTGCCGTCCCTGTTAGCCTGGTTAACGAGCTCCGTGACCAGACGGGCTTCGGCCTTGATGCCGCTCCGCTCTCTGCCCCGGGCATCAGCGGAGGACGTCAGTACCTGTTGAACCTTGGAAGAGGTGTTGGGACGCATCTCCGGCATGACGGTGGCTGTGGAGGGGGGTAACATATTGCCTAGGTTGGTGTAGGACCGGTGCAGGCGGGCGCTGGTCAGCGACTCCAGAGCACGGCAAGAGGCTGGCGGGGCCGGGCTACGACGCTTATCCGCGGTGCCAAGGCGCCTCTCCACCCGGCTGGCTGACCCTCCCACGGAACTGCAGTCCATGCTCCCTTTAGGAGAGTCTAATTTAACACTGGCATCTACGGAATGACGAATCTCTCCGCTCCGTGTGCCCACAGGAGGAAGGGGATTATTCTTATTGAGAAGAGGAGGTGATTTCTTCTTGGAAACAGGCAGCCGCCTTCTAACTGCTGTGCTCTTTGGTCGAGCAGTGGTCGGTGGATGCGGTGTTTTATGCTTCTGTGAGGAGAAAAATTTCACGGATTACGACAATTTTACAAGCATCCAACACAAACATACTGATATCACGACAAACCTTGTGAAGTGATTTGTGTTGAGATAAACAGGTCAGCACACTGCTAAGGCGGGGGGTGGGGGACTGCAGAAAAAGCACACGCATAATCTGTCTAAGACGCATTAGCTCTTGAAAGAACATACCACAAGTTCAGTGAGAACCGACACTCCCTTCAAGAACATCGCTCACATACAGTGACTCAACCGATGACCTTTTCCATTACATCAGGTATCACTTCTTAGCCGGAAAAGTTGTACAAACTGCCAAGTGTGTGAGCACAATATACATGTACAAAGCGACTGCGAGAAAAAATTGCAGGCAGAAAAGACACAGTGACTGACCTTTTTCCCGATTGATAACGTCTCCATCTTTGCACGGAGGAGTTTCATTTTACTCATAGTAACATCATTTTCAACGGATTGTTCCTGAGTGGGCAATCTTTCTTCCTCCTCTTCATCAAACATGTTATTGTACATTGAAGCACCGCTGAAACAGTACAAAACAGTGATGAACATTTAAACCATGTTACAGGATAATATTCTCCACAACTGTAATTACATCAGCGCCATCCACAACTCGACAAACAAGATCTCTGGATAACGTTGTCATTTTGTGAACAGACTTCCAAGTGCAGGTTTCATTTGCAGAGGCGTTATTGCAGAGGCTTTGCATGGTACATGTAATCATCTTGCGGGGCAGTTCTTTTGTTGCACCGGAAAACTTCCTTCGTGCATATCCTGTGGAACAAAAGCTTTGGCCTGCATGATGGCTGCCATGCAAGCCCTCTATAGATGATCCCACACCTTCAGAACTGGTCTCTGCTCTCATAAACATAAATGCTGTTGTCTAGGTGTCATTTGTTAAAGTTATCCACCAAAAACAACGGGAAACTCCACCAACACCCTCAATTTTCAAGTAAACATTTTGATGTGCCTCCTCAACTCTTCAGTGTTTCAAATATGATATATTCAAATATACATGTACGTTTACTACATAATTCAATCAAATGTACATGTATAATATTCTGGTACAATTTTTTTAAAAGATAAGTGCATTAGAAACAATTCACATGTCAAACCGGATCTCACTCAAATTATGCTGAAAGTTTAAATAGGTACTTAAACATATTTCTATTCTTGTTCATATTATTGTTCAAAAAAGTTAAGGACCACTTTTTATTTTGTGTATACTTGTTTATGAGATATTTTACTGTTGAAAATGTGCATTTGATGTTTTGAAACATTTTTTAATTCGTTTATTTCAATGAGCACACCATCTAGACAAACAAAAAATGAAAGAACTAGAGCCCAATCATTGCTTGGGGAAAAAATACCAGTGAAAAAAAAAGTGGTCCTTAACTTTTAGTGTAGTTTAGCATCTTCACCTCACTGTTAATAAAAATCCCACTTTAAGACATCCAAAACTTATCTAAATATTATGCACATCACACTTAAACAAAAATTAACTTTCCTTTTCACTCTGTATTTTTTAAATCTAGTACAGTATATCTTTGCAAATATAATTTAATTGAGCAAAAGATTGTCCAATTATTTTCTCAATGCAAAAGTGTATTGCCTTTACTTTTGATATGGAATAGCACGATTACGCTGGCCAACTTGCAAATACCTAGTCATGCACCGCCTTTGCACCTACAACAAAGTCCGCCAGATTGCTAGGTTACAAACAATCAATTACCCACTGAGTTTAATCTTATCCCAAGATCCAGCAAACAAAGGGTAAATCAATATTTTCCCAAACACCCCCCAAAGAGCCCAAGGTGAGGGGAACAAAGGGAATGGACTCCACTGACCAGTGCATTAGAAACCTGTAGCTCTTGAGGTGGCCCTGAAAAGGGTCAATGGTTAAATGGTCGTCATCTACTAATTTGGATCAACTCAAGCTTTTGAACAACATACGCTGTTACTGCAAGCTACACGTATTTCTTCCATCTTTTCCTTATAGTATCTGAATACACCAAATACCGCACTAAAAGAAATCTGGTAAAGAATTAAGATATACAAACCAGAATTAGACCAAATCATATTCCCCTATCTTATTTCTTCCCTGTATCTTTTACACACAACGACTCTGGTATAATATTTGAAGACTTTAGTGATTACACAACACAAGCAACAGCAAAATCTGGCTAACTTTCTCTCACAATGTTATGTTATGCTTAAGTAAACCCATTTTCAAAGGCTTGAGGTTTTCAATCAATTCTTACCCACCCTGTCCTTACCTCAATGATTCTGACAGTGGAGTCAGGGTGCCATCACCTCGGTCCACCACCCTGAAGAAATTCAACTGGTCCCCTTCCCTAAACACCAACAAAGTGACCTGACGGTTGCCGGGTAATTTCTCCCAGATCTCGTCCCTGTTGGCTTCCATGTATTCGGCCATCTCCCGAATGGCAGGATCCTCCATCGGAACTGTGACAAAAGAAGGACCAGGGTATGAGATGAGAATAGCATGACCTCAAGAAAAGAAGGAGGAACTAAATGCACGTCTCCTTGGCTACTTGCCGTTTAACCCGATTGCTTTCAAGCAGCCTTGATCTCTTGCCGGAAAGAGAAGGAAGGAATAAGGGAAGGCACTTGGGTTTACAAGGCAGCTTTACAAGGCAGATTCCCCCGAGTTAATGCTTTCTCAACAACACCTTGAATTGCGCCAGTGAATGGCTTGAACATCACATGGAACTTAGATCATTCACTTTAAAGCTGTTCTTACTTTGAGGTGTAGAAATGATTTCTTAAGCTGTTACAAAGTCTTAAACAATGAACACTTGTGACTTCAAGAAATTTCACATGCTCAATTAACACTTAACAAAAACCAAAGACTTTTAACTAACAGACATAGTTTAAGAAGTATGGTGCGTAGCAACCTGATGAAGGTCAAACATTTCTGTTGAGAAAAGGGTGTTCTTAATACTACACTGACACTATGACTGTTTCTATATCCAACTCAACAAATAAAGCAGCTGAGTTGAAGTCACAGCGTTCATAAATTTGAACAGAAACATGCTGAAGAATGTAACAGTTCATAATTTGTATAAAAACAGCAACTTGAAGATGTTTGGTCAAAAATTATTGCACCTTCTCCAAGATACTTACTCCTTCTTGTGTTGATGGGACCACCTCTCATGGCCAGCACCAACTTGAGAGAACTGCTAGGAGGAATTCTGCAACAGAAAATGAAAAATTAACCCTTAACATTCCTGCATTCTCTCATGTCAAGAGTTTATTAAACATCCTAGGGGTTCAGGTTAATGGGATAGAGATGTAAAACAGTATTTCCATATTTGCAGAAAATTGCACACCGGTACCTCCTTACTCGACTGCCTAGTTCAACTACGTGTTGTAACGCATGGACATATTTCTGTGAGATTTTATTGGGAAATGAAATCAACAAACTTTGTTCTTGCTATAAGATCTTACTTGGGTGGAAAAACTTTTAGGGTGAGACAATTTTATTAGAAACTGCTTTAAAACCAGCACTGTCCTGGTATAATACTTGAAGCACAGCAAGGTAAGGGTAAGGAAAACTGATATCAGACACTCAGCAAAAACAAAATGCACCATTCATTCCCTTGATAAATTTGACAAACTAACTGGATCATGAAAAAGAGCAGGGCAAGTACCGGGTAGTACCAAAAAATATATTGTTCCATTTCCATTACAGAACATTTTTTATCTTGTTGCCTTTTACAAAAATGTCACACCCGTCACAAAATAATAACCATTCAATGAGAAATATTGTGTTCCATATTCAACACCTCCAAATTGTATCAGGTAACAAACTTGATTAATGCAACTTTGTCTTATCAGTGCAAAGCCTCCTAAAGTGTTCAAACATACAATTTATTTAACCAAATCAAAACCACAGCACTTCTTATTAACCTAAATTAAATCTTGCGGAGATATTTGGTACACCTTCCCGATTCCCACTCTATGAAGCTTTATCTCTTCTCTTCTTTTCTCTTCTTTATCTCTTTACATTAAGAATATATTCGTACTTCCAGAAGTCTTCCATTATGGGTAGACATGACAAATTGGGCTAATGACACCGACCCACATTGCTGCACAATGTGTGAAGAATGTGCAAAGAATGACAAATTACCCAATGCTGATCAGTGTGCATGTGTAGGCCTGATAAATGGCTGCCCTCTTGCTTTAATGCTGACAAAGGCTCTTTTGCATAGGTAATACATCACAGATCAATTAAGATGCGACCCCTGACATTTGGCATTGTGCATGGTTGGCGCTGTTAACACACATTTGACACTGAGTGTTTGCCTTCTATTGTGTGCACGTGTTTGATATATAACACTGGTGTCAGATATCAAACAAGCTTCAAATCATCCCTGTGAATTACATGTAGATGTTCTGTACTTTATTATTTATCTGTGCCTTTGTGAACTTTTTTATTGTCATTTTCATTGTACATTTACACAGAAAATAAAAACTTGTCCACTTTTTTTGTGTGGTTCCTAAAACTGTTTCCCTCAACCTACATGTACGTGTACATGGCAAGAATTGAAAGTGATTTCAGATGCCAAAAAAATTGAATACTTTTAGAAGTCATACATTGAAAAAAGCCCCACCCCAAAGGCCGAAAAAACACTCTAAAAATGTCTGAGCAGGCTTCAAGCTCCCAACTGAGTAAAAATTCGTTTCTCAAAAAAACAATTACAGGTTCACTCAAAAGTGCACGACCAGTCAGTTTGAATATGTCACTTCAACTTGTAAATCCTAGCATCATCTAATGGCAATGAAACTTGTGCACTACCATGGACTTTTCTTTTGCAAATAACTAGTGTTAATCTCCAAGGTTTAACAAATGATTCTGTTTGAACAACCCTTACTAGGGGGTCAAGTCCTTGATTAGACTACATGTGCAGTGCAAGCGAAGCCTATGGGTCAATGATCAACCTTGCAGCAGCTACCAAGCCCTCAAATGACACACAGTAATTGATATTGTATCCAAAATTAAGGTGTGGACTTCTCTCATGCCTTTGTGTTGGTACATGTTCTTGTAATGTAAACGCAGCGGAGTGAGCACCAATGGGCAAATGTAGGAATGATATGTCATTTAGCTACTGTAAGGAGAAAACTTCTTCTTTCACTCAAAATAATGGAACTTAGGCAGGGCATGCGGAATCGGTAGTCCGATGTCCCGGGGCAACCAAAATATTTTATCGGGCAATAAAATGTTCCAGGCTGCCAGCCCGACAGGCAAGCACCTGTTTTCGGCAACACACTTTTTTGCCCGGCGTTCTGGTCATTTCAGCACCGTGCACTGAAAAAAGACCGCAAAAAAAGATCAACATCCTAACATTGTTGTTGCACAACTGAACACGTTCAGATAGGTGCACCGTGGTCGAATCGTTGACATGAACAACGCAGCCGTGTCTGTATTCAGTCGTTTTCCTTGTTCCGGATCGCTAAAACTATATTCTGTCATATTACAGCTCAATTATCAAATTCCAATAAAATGGGGTCAGAGGTCTACCTTATGCATGTATATTTTCAAAATTTGAGCTTTTAATTTATCTTACAAGATTGACAAAAGTGACGACGACACTTTTCCTAGTTCTGGATCGGTTTAGCCAGTTCTGGATCGCTTCAAAAATTTCTTTACACATAAAAAGTAGTCGAGTGTAAACCCATTTCTCTGCCAAAAGTTCCAAAACCATTGTAACAAGCCTATTTTCAAGTAAAGCAAGTCTTGTTTTAGAGGGGATTTGTTTATATATTAGAATATCAGTGCATCAACATGGATAGACTTGACTTTGCTGCTCAGCCAGCCGTCGACCACAAATCCCCCCACGCCACAAAGTTGACGAACCCATTACATCACGTACAAATCTGTTAGGCACGTGTACTTGAGTTTATGACATTGGTACATGTAGGGCCTACTTGCAAATTGCATGTGCGATCCCAAACTAGGAAAAACGTTCATGGAATCTTGCGTAGTGAGTGACCTACCGACCTGTAATTTTTTCCGGTGTTGATTTTTTTGTGCTCCCGTGATTTTTGACAAACCATCAACAAACGTCGAAGTGTGAATTGGAAATTTAGCGAGAATTCCTTTTCTTGAAATTTTCTGGGGGTAAAATCTGTACAGCAAGACTTTTATTTTACCTTTCAAAAAAGAAGTCGTCTGAGCGTGTAATGCTGCAGAGCAATAGCAAAAAAGGTGGATAGTCCTAGGCCTGTTCATTTCAAGCGATCGGGAACCAGGAAAATGGCTGTAATTACCGAAAGCTTTGAGACAACGTGTGGCTAAAACTTCCTTGTCGGGCAACTGAAAATGAAGTTCGGGCAACCAGATTTTAGACTGCCCTGCCCAAAGGGCAACTACATTTTTTTTAATTTCGCGAGCCCTGACTTAGGTGCCAAACAGTTGGCAAAGTAAACTAGCAGTGTGATAAACAGAAAAAGTTGATTGCTCTTAATTCCACTCATCCCGTACTGATGTCATCCTATGTTCATCCTATGTTGTGGATGATGCACCAAAGCCCATGGTTTGTCATCACTTTTTGTGCAACCAGCCCCGACACCACATGGAAATTGTTCATTAAGTGGAGCTTTTCATTAATGTTTTAAACATACCCGTAGTCATGCAAGCAGTAGTCATCCTCAAGTTCCACCGACTGCCATATAAGGTGCTGCTGGCTAATGGGGATTCCTGGGTATGAGGAGAGGAATAAGTACTTTTCAGTGCTCAATGCGGATAAAAATCTGTGTCAACGTGCAAGAATGCTGCTGGCGCTTAATCATTTTAAACTGTAACCCTTGACAGACTTTGATTTGTCCACAGAAACTCTGGACATGAGCAAGTACACGTATGAGCGTGTGCAACCGCTGTGTTTTGATGAAACATTCAACATGGCATCCGGTTGTGAATCGTGTTGACTAATTATTGAGGTTTTCCACTGATTAACATTTTCTTCAAAAGCGGCTCTGGTCAATTGTACATGTAACTCATTCTGTTGATTTGGTCACACATACTCACATGCTTGTCTCAGTGAACTGCTTGTAGCAAAGTTTTTGTATGCCACAAGGATCCCTGCATGTAGTACACCACTTCTCATGAAGTGAAACATAATTCTGGTCATGTGTTAGATAAGTCTACCAAAAGTCTTTAATCACAGTGTCAGAGGGTGAAACTAGACACAAAAGTGCCTGAACTTTGAACATCTTCAGCTTTTCATCCGCCATCTACCACGATCTAATGAATTGTCAAGAGCAAACTCTCAGCCATTTTTATTTGGGCAAGGTAAATGGTTGGAAAATGTTTAAGTGCTGCTGTAACAGCACCCTCTGATAGCAGGCCTACTTGCCGCAATATCAGGGTCAAATTTCATGACTCTGCCAACCACTAAATTCTGTTTTGTGATCACCATTCTGTTTGAGACCTAACATCAATTACACAACACAGAAATCCTCAATCTAGCTTTGCTTTACGGGACCAACCTAGCAGATGGCTCACTTCCAGCCCAGGTTGGACGTTGTCTTCATTTACAGTACGACTGACGTCCAGGGTATAAAGTCCTCCTGCCATAATAAAATTGTTTTCAACGTTTTTCCTCACATTTTTAGCTGGCGGAGACAGCTCAAATGTTCTTCACAAGTGCCTTGTATCCCGAATTCCATATAACACATGCAGTGTGGAAATTAATAAATACGCCCACGGATGACGTATTTTGCAGGAAATTTAGCACAACTCCATGCTTTCTGCCTTGATTCATGAATAATCGTCCGTGCATATGTAAGGGGTGGTCAGTAGCTATGCATTTCCTACATGCACTAATGCATACTACTAGACGAACGCAGATCATTCATGAATCACGACGGAAAGCCAGTTGCCCTAAATTTCCTGCAAATACATCATCCGCAGGTGTATTCAGTAATTTCAAAACATCATACCATAATTCGGATACAAGGTACTTTTGAATGACATTTGAGCCAAGTCCACCGGGTAAAAATGTGAGAAAAAAAACATTGAAAAAATTTCTCTATGGCAGGAGAACTTTATACCCTGGATGTTAGTCACAATGCAATGTAGACAACGTCCACTAGGCTGGCTCACTACAAGGAAACTGTGCAGGTGATACTAGAACACTTCGTCACAGACATGAACATAAACTTCACAGAGTAATTCTGGACATGCTTGTGGAAAATGAACCCACACAAAATGATTACAGTCACTTCATCACTTTGGTGCACAACAGGCAAAGTGGAAACACAAAAGTGTAGTACAAATTAACTTAACAAAGCCACTATAGGCCCTAGTGTTGTGACTAATTTGCCTTCATAGTTAGATGTCATCATATCTCCAGTTTTCACTTACATCAGAGGGCCTACATGCTTGTAACATAGGCCTACATGTACATGCATCCATTGACCTACCTGCTGCTCGGTGAGGTGCTTCCACTACTTTTGAATGAGGAAAAAAACTTGGTCTGGACGTGTATTTGCAAACTGGTCAAATTTGTATGGATCTGCAACCCAACAGATGACTGAACGCCGGTTCACACTCGCTGCGGATTCAATGTGTATACAGCGCAAAGGTCTATTTTGAGATGTCTGCAAAGCGTGAAGTGCAGTGCGTAATAGAAATGTGTGCCCTTGCACGCAGTTTGTAAAAATAATGGAAAGTGGGCACGCACCAAATGTATGCATATTTGGACAAATTGAAATTTTTAAACTTTTGTTGGATATACAGCCGAGACTTGAGAAAACGTGAAAGTATGAACGTCTAATGCGGCATTCACATTACGAGCTGCGTGTATGCAACCGCAGCAAGTATGAACCAGCCCTGAGCATGCTGAGAACCACACTGCAGCCCCAACACTGAAACAGCTCAATCTTCCATCCAATAACACTTTATACAAAATGTTCGTTTGTATACCTTCCAATCTTTGAATCTTGGCTTTAACCGAGATCACTGTTTCGAACGGCGACACCCGAAGCTCAAAAACGGTGCCGGTAAGGGTCTCTATAAAGAGTTCCATTATGTCTGCGTATTCTGGGTACTCAAAGTACTCCATAGCTCCGGTAAGATGCTCCTAACTGTCCCAGAATACTGTATAAGGACGCGATTTTGTGACTCTAGGTAACAGCATACTGGCTGCCGACATCAAAGTGTTCCGCCGCACCAGTGAATTACAGGATCCGAAGGAAATTCCGTCTCGCCGTCAATCACTGTCATCAGTCATGGTCATTTTCCCACGCCACTTTAACACTCTTTCTCCGATCCAAACACATTCTCCACTCCAGTCACATGTTGCTACGATGCCAAAAACACTTCCATGATTAGAAATCATAAATAATTGTCTTAATTTTATCCCAAAAAGGCAACGAAGCGCAGATTCTGTGCCGTCATGACTCCTCTCTCGAAATCGAGACCCCCAACTTCATGCATATCAATGTACATTTACATAGATACCGCCCGTGTGGAATGTTTTCCCGTAGTTTTGACTTCGCAGGCTCCCGTTGACGTAATCGTGCATAAAGATATGGCAGGTTACCAGCAGGAAAAATGAGCCGGAGTGTCAAGTTCCCGGATGACAATCTCTAATAGCAACCGATTATCAAAACTTGACAAACCGAAGACTTAGTGAACGATCGAGACTTCATACTTTTGTAAGAAGCATGGACCGATAGAAGAACCAGGTCTACAATAACTGAAATGAATAAAAATGAAGTGGACAAATAAAAACGACTGACAGTGAGCAACAGGGAACGGCGAAGAAGGGTTGAGCGGAGATGCATTCCGTCTTAGTAACCAAGGGTTCTGTCTGTTCTGTCTTCGGAAGTAATTTTTCTGTCTTTATGCAGGAGGTGTTTCAGGTAGTTGTCTGCCTGCCGGTTGATGAACTGTAATATGTTTTTTCCTCCGTTTAATTATTTACCCCTTGGCTTAAAAGCCGTGGGTTCTGAGCAAGTCGATCATTACCAAAAAAAAGTCACATTTCGGTTCATAGGCCTACACTGGCAAGGAAAACATTCGTCTCTACTTTCGATCTGATTACATCATTTTGTTTGATGGGGCTGTTTCCGTCAAACAACTGATTCCAGGATATCCTCCGACCAAATGTTGGCTTTCGGCACCAATGCCTTCAAACTACTTCTAGCATTCCCAACAACGAATCCAGGGCCACAACGGGGGCCATGGCCAGACTGAGGCTCCCCCAAGGAGTCAAGAAAACCCTCAAGTTATCCCAATTTGATTATCTCACTCGTAATCTGCACCACTTTGCTTAAAAATGGACATAATTACTTCTGTATTTGTCATCCAAAGAAAACGAGGAAAAGGCGATTTGTCACAGTGGGGTCTATTTAATTTTCCTCTCCTTCTAAAGCGTGTAAAATGCCTTCACATGTAGCCAAACCCCCCAGGAAGGCCATAAAAGGTTACAAAAAAATTTTCCAAATGTTGGCTCCCCGGAAACAACTTGAGTTTGTCTCCTTCCCCACGAAAACGGTTCTGAATCAGCCATTGAGCATCCCTATTAATTGAGCTGTTAGTGGAAGAATATAGCAATGTGATTGATATTATCATGATTGGCAGATGAAGGCTGGAACTTCGGGGGGGGGAATGGAAAGAAATTAATTTTACATAATGAAAATAGAAAGTACGTACGCATTTCAAAATTCAAAAGGGGGTCACTATAGGGCAGCAGCGTAGCTGGGGCGGGGGTCCACGTATAATAAAAATAGTTGTTACCCCACTGGAAAAAAAATGAATTGTGCCGCCCCACACTGCAACAGATAGCTACCTCCACTCGCTCTAGTGAAAACCTTCAAGTTGGCGGCGGCGCAAAGGCGGACGCTCCAGGGGGACACCCCCACGAGAGGCGTCAACAAAAGTAACAATTGTTTTTTTAATAAAGAGAAAAAGGTATTTTTGTTCAGTTTCATTTCCCCTCTTTCCAAAAGCGTGGGAAAAGCCTCCAGTATGTAACCTCACCTCTCAGAAAGGCAATAAAAGGTTTCGTGACAATTTCCCAACCACCCCCCCCCCCAAAAAAAACCTTAAAAATCCCCAGACTAACAAAATAGTGCGGTATCCTGTATACATCTTTTCGTTCTCGTGTGCCAACGTACGTGCAGTCGTAGTCTAGTCTGGCTGCAAACATTGAGCCATTAATTTTATACGTGAGAGTGACGGGTGAGAGGGGAACTCCGAACGGCTAAAAATAAATCTTCTAGTACTAGCCTTTTACGAGACGATATTGCAAGATACTTTATAGGGGACGTGAAATGTAAGGTAGGCATTTCTTTAAAACTCTCTAAAACATAACTAAACATTATTTTAAAGCTGTTATCGGTTTCTCACGTGTGGAAATCAAGCTTAGGCTCACGACTTTCATGACTTTGCTGTTAGGGCTTAGGCCTACTTGGGGCCTGCACAACATGATCACTCGTTACAGTGCAGTTACCTATGGTGGCGCTGGAGGGACATCATCAATCGTGACGTAAGTTTTTGCGACCAAATTTACGACCCTCTCAAATATTGATGCCAAAATTCATGACTAAATTCACGACTCACTCTCCAGTCACGAATATTGCTGTCAGTATTCATGACCAAAATTCACAACTCGCTCTCTGGTCGCGAAGATTGTCATCAATATTTGCAACTAAAATTCACAACTTTTCAGTCTCGAATATTCACGCCAATATTTGCGACCAAATTCACGACCCATATCTCCAGTTGCAAAATTGTTGCATTTTTTTTCCAGCAAGCCAGGTAGCGAGAGAAGTTGCTCGGCTAGAGACATAGCAATTGCTTTTCAATGTTGTGCCCCCTGCGTTGTGCCAAAACTGCCAAAACAGATCAAGATCTATAGTAAAGATTGCGGTAACACCATGTATTTATCTCTTCTTTGAGTATGTGCGGTTCTGAGAAGAACCGGGGAATAACTCGACGTTTCGAACAGTGTGCTCTGTCCGTCTTCAGGAGACTGCCAAAAACAGATCAAGACGAAAAATGTAGAACATTTCATTTCTACCTAGTTTGCTGGAAAAAAAGTTGTAGCAACATTTGCGACTGGAGATACAACGAGTCATTTTTGTTATATTGTCATATTTGTTACTGAAAAGCGAGTTGTGAATTTTGGTTATGAATATTGACAGCAATATTCACAACCAGAGCGCGACTCATGGATATTGACAGCAATATTCACAACCGGAGTGAGTCGTGTATATTGAGGGCAATATTTGCGACTAGAGAGCAAGTCGTCAATTTGGTCGTGATTATTGGCATCAATATTTGCATTTCAAGAGCGGGTTGTAAGTTTGGTCGTAAATATTGATGTCAGTATTGACGATTGGCGATGTCCCTCCAGGGCCACCGTATTTACCCCATGACCTTCCCAAAGGCACTTGACTATCCCCTGATTCTCAGAAACAGGTTAGCCTTGTGCATTTCATTGGAAATTCAAGTTTATGATCGCTAGAACAATGGTCTTTTCAATTTGACAGGTGTGTGCTATATTGATGACAATTGAAGATCAGGAAAGGGGCTTATGTACTCCGCTTGCCAGGCTATCCTATGCACAAACCCTATGCAACTGGTCTGAAAAATTCTAGGTGTTTTATACATGAATACCTCAATATTTTCCCTGCTAAAGTTAACTTTTCAGGTCATGTTGCTTTCAGATTGCTAATACTAATAATTCCGTACATGGAATTCTTTCAAAAGATTAGGTACTAGAATTATGCAAAGTTCACGATACATCATGTCTAATTCACCCATGCAGGTAAGTAACACCATGGCATCCCCTGCGAGGTTAAAACCACAGCCCAAACCAAGAGCCAGCAAACGGAGCAGTGCTGCTGCTCCAGCACCAAAGAATGATGAGTACGCAGAGCCTAAGGACACAAAGGAAGAAGTCATCTATGCCACTCCTGGTGAAGCCAATGTGTATGACATCCCTCAGCGTGGCAACATGTACGCCACTCCTAATCAGAGTCCAACTAGTACCAGCCCGGTCCACAGCAGCAAACCAGGGTCTCCCGCCATGGAGTGGGATGGATACCAGACTCGGATGTCCCAGGACAGTCACCGGTGGGATCAGACCCCACCAGAGATTCCCCCTTTTGACTTAGACTTGGAAGATCGGGATGACGCAGGCTCGGAAGACTCCGGCGAGGTCTGTTCAGGTCGCTGCTCATCTTGTAAAGCCATCTTGCAGCCGTGCATGACGCAGTACAACCCCTTACCCGACAACCCCACCCTGTGCGGGCGCCTGAAATACGCCCTCCTCTGCCCGCCCCACGGGAGGGTGTCGAGGGATTTGACGCTGGTTCTGCTCATGTGTCTGTCCTGGGGTGTGGTGTTGGGTGTGACCGGGAATGAAGCACTTCCAGGGGGGACCTTCTTCGCGTTGTATGTATTGACCATCTGCTGTGTGTTTGGAGGATTTTTGGTGAAACTTGTTCGACTTCCACCTTTATTAGGTAGGTTCGGAGTGGAAGGTACATGTAGGTCACAGGTTCAGCAGTAAGGCAAAGAGCTAGCCAATAAGCCACTTGCGAGTTAAATTTGAATAAATTCTGGTACACTGTGTTATCTGATTGCGCAGAAACATAAAAATTTGAATTCCCCAGACTAAAGACACTGTTGCTATACCTTGTGATTCAGGGCAAACTTTTGCATAGCGACCACCATCTCTGGAATGACCTGGTTCCTTTGTGCCATTCGTATCCATTGAGAACAGTGTATTGTTGCAAGGCGTCTCTTATGTAACTAAGCAAAAGCTTGCCCCATATCATGAGGTATAGCAACAGTCGTTTTAGTATGGAGAATTCAAGTTTTTATGTTCACGTAAATTTAAAGAACTCAGTGTACCAGATTTTATTCAAATTTAACTCGCAAATGGCTTATTGGTAATCATACAGATTATCCCTTCCCCACATCAGTACTTTCTGTCTTTCTAACAACTCTTTTAGGAACCAATGGTTACTGAAGAATGCAGGGCGATGTCTTGAGTTTTGTGCTTCCTGAATTGTTTCCTTTCTTGTCTGACTACATTTGTACCGTGGCGCATACATCATCCCATTTAATCATAACAGTTGCCAGCCAGTATACATGAATTACATTGTAATTGTGATTATAGAAATATACATGTATACATGTACATGTGTGTCAGCACTTGTTTAAATAATATCATGGTCAATATTGAAGTAATTATTTTTATTCATAATCAAATATTTGCAGCCAGCCTTGGTCAAAACTTCAGTCTTTACAGAAATTCTAGAAATTGACATTACAAAGTGTACTGTTTTACCACTAACTTTACTAAGGGCAGATAAAATGCCTGTTTAAAAGATTCTATACATATGTTCCAAGGTTTGTTTACATTTCTCTACAATGACATTTGTTCAGGCATGCTTATCGTTGGCTTCCTACTCCGTAACGTCCCCCGTATCAATATCGCCGTGGACATCGACAAGGAGTGGTCGTCCGCCCTCCGGAGCGTTGCCCTAGTTGTGATCCTACTGCAGGCAGGTCTGGGCTTGGACGCCAAGGCGTTAAGGAGTCTCAGCATGGTGTGCCTGAGGCTGTGCTGCCTGCCCTGCCTGGTGGAGGCTTGCGTGGCTGGCGTGGTCTCCCACTTCCTCCTGGGGTTCCCCTGGACGTGGGGCTTCATGCTGGGGTGAGTTTGTCGGCTGCAGTCAGTCAGTCGATTGCACCATGCCGTCGGTCGATCCTGCGGGAAATCTCAGAGTTCATTTTCCCTTTCCCTGATTTTTGATGTTGGTCTTGTGCAGCCCGTGACCATACAAGTTCACTGGCCCAGTAGTTTTGTGCTAGTGCTGTTAACCCTGACTGGACCCCAACCCCACAGTTAATCATACCAAATTAACCGTCTTAGCACTGTGTTATTTGTTGAAATTGTGCAAGAGCAAACTAAAGGAGATGGTAGATAAGACTTGAAGCTTTGCATTGTGGAGATCGACTAAAGAGAGGGCTTGCGGGTAACACCATGGGGATAGATCTCTTTTTGGAAGAGGTATGGTTCTGATAAGAACCGGAGAGCGTGCACTCATCATTTTGACCAGTGTGCTCTGATCGTTCTTAGTAGTTTTCAAAAGATGGTGTTTATATTGGAAGTAAAAGTCTTGTAAAAGTGCTTTCAATGCTGTAAATTTCAAGAGCCTCTGGACTGGTATTCCATTTACTTTTTAAACCAAAATTCAAGTTCTACCTTTTCAAAATAACCTTCCACAGAAACAATTCCAGCTGTGAAAAGTCCAAGCATAAATGATCACCGTTCAGAAAATCAAGTCATTAACCGGACTTTTATTATTCTTTTTGTTCCGTCTGAGTGCAGCTTTGTGCTTGGTGCCGTCACACCGGCTGTTATAGTCCCTTCCTTGCTGTCTCTCCAGAGTCGAGGCTACGGCGTTGCTAAAGGCATTCCGACCCTGGTGATTGCCGCGGCCAGCTGCGATGACATCCTAGCCATCAGTGCCTTTGGGGTGATACTCGGTGCTGCCTTTGCCACAGGTAGAAAACCGAGGTCAAGTCCAACACAGGCTTTCAGAGCTATGATCATGACTGTTGTCTGCATACGGTCATATATTTGTAACCTGGAGCCAATTTTATAGAGCTGCTTAAGCGCAAAATTTGCTTAAGCACAAAAAAACTTTGCTTAAAAAGCAAAGGTTACCAGCTCAAATTCTATGTGATTGTCATGCTCACCAAAAGACAGGTGAATACCATTCCAAACCAATATACATCACATGGAGTTTTGGCTGGTAACCTGATTTGTCAAGCAAGGTTTTTTCACGCAAATTTTGTGCTTAAGCAGCTCTATGAAATTGGCCCCTGGACTTAGCTCACGACACAAGATTTGTCCATACAACCAAATATTTTTATTGGACTGCTGAAACATCATGTCCATTTTTGTCTTGTTTTCAAATTCAAGTAGTAACTATTGGGCTCTTTCTTACCTTAAGGGGTTGAGTATACTTAGACTCATTCTCCAGCGTCATTGTCAGACTCTAGTTAGTATGTTTTACAAAGGTTCCACCATTCCAGACTCCTGCAGGTTGCTAGATTCAGTAGTGGTCCATTCTCTTTTGCACAAGCACCCATGTTGAGTAAACATAACCAGCTTTGTGACCACTTCACATCGGATGTCGTCTAAACACACAGGGATTCCTTGTGTGACAATATGGAGGATGTTCACACGATGTTCACATGGGAGTGATTCCCATTGAGTTTGTACACACAACTAGGCTCAAACTGGTTCGCAGAGATTAAGCGTGTGTGGAGTCTTAAAGTGTGGGTGAGCCGTGGCTAGGCGTTGAAGCGATTATCGCATCACAACATAGTCTCAGACTATGCAAAAAACAGCAATGTGTTATATGTCGCACACAAATGACCACCAAGGGTCAGCATTTGCAAAGTCCAACATTGTAAAGGATCTGGAGTTAGAGATGGAACCACCGTAGTTTAATTAATCAAACCACTCAGCCTGATTTGGTAAATTAAACCACCATCATGACAGGCCTGGTGTAGTTATTAGTGAGAAGAAGTGATGATCAGCCATGTCTGAACCTACTGACTGTGGCTAGGAGAAGTACATGATTCCATGGAAAGTGGCCACAGCCGCTACCCAGTCCCTCCCAGCTCACATATCATTTCATAAATGGTCTTTTGAATTACGTACGCCAAAGTCAGTGGCGAGAAAGAGCTGGCAAAGCCATAACGAGATTTGGAAAACCAAAGTGTCCAACATTCAGCCTACATGAAGGATGTCTGGTAATCCGAATACCACAGTTCATTTTAAAGACATCATCAAATCGCTAGCTTTGTTTGCCGCCCTCATCGATGCATTTTTTTACTCTGAGCATTCTCGCAGTGGAACTAAATTCCCCAAATGACATTTTTTTTATAAATGCAAAGAGAAGCTGCCACGTTAGTCATGATATGGGTGACAGTGACCAAATCCCTGTTAAATAACCATTTTACGTCAAAGCAATGTAGTTGATTTCTAAGCTCATGCAGAAAGGAGCCCTGCCGAGTTCTTTTGACCTTGAGCGCTCAAAACAAGAGCATAAAAGAAAATTTAGACCAGAAAGTGAAAGCTATGGCAATTTTAGAAGGTTTTCTGAAAAAAGAAAATATAAGTTCTGCAGAACCCGAGAGAAACATGACATTGAAGTTTGCACAATTTCAATGTGCATCTCTTGCGTTTTGCCACCGCGGCATGCATACTTACAGATTGCATATTCATCAGTAAGAAGGTCCGTGACAACTTGAACAAGTGGGTATGATTTTTGGGGTTGACTTTTCCTCCGTATTCATGGCATCCAAGGTTTCATTATGCAAATTTCCCCCGCAGGCGACCTTGTCTACAACATACTACGAGGACCCCTGGAGTTGGTCGTGGGGGTCGCGTTTGGCTGTCTAGCTGGAGTGGTTCTGTGGTACCTACCAGACAGATACCAGGTAACTGCTTCATCACAAGCATCTCCTTCCTTTACCTCTCTTGGAATTCTGTGTTACTGCAACATCAGTCAGAAAACGTCCCCGTCTTTTAGAGAATGAGATAAAGCAATAGAAAATGACGGGGAAATTTATCAGGGCAGCCCTAAAATTGATTGTGGCAAGATTTATCTTTGGTTTGAAATCACTTACTCAAAATGCAGCATAATTGGTAATAGACGTATATAAGTTTGTATTTTGAACAAAAGTTTGCTATTGAGCAAAAATACTGTAACGGTTTTTGTTTCTTGTCAACTTTCTTCAGTGGCAACATCATTCTAAAGCGTGTTTACAGTAGTAATTTAATGGTCCTCGTCGTGATCACCTAATGAAATTGTTGATAATGTTTGTTGCTTTTTCAGAAATCTTTTGTCATGCGGCGCACCTTTCTGCTCTTTGGCGGGGGGCTGTTTGTCATCTTCGGCAGCGCTGCAGTGAAGTTCTCTGGTGCGGGGCCCCTCGGCTGTCTGACTATGGCTTTTGTGGCAGGATACGGCTGGAGAAAAAGCAAGGTTTGGTTTCGATTCGCATCCATTCAAATAAAAATAAGAGAGCATTCGGAAGAATTAAACTGTAAAAGGTATCAACGAAAAATTCTATCAGAAATGTGTTCTGCATTCTCGTAGTTCAGGTAAAGGTTTTCTATTTAAAAGTTTAATGACGGCAGTGTGGATGTTTGTTACTTACAGGAGCCTGTTGTAAAGAACATTGATTTCCTGTGGGTTATCTTCGAGCCATTGCTGTTTGGACTAATTGGTGCAGAAGTTGCCGTAGAAACAGTGCAGCCAGCCACTATCGGTGAGCCATCAGCGCCACCTTGGCATAGTGTTAAGTAGCAAGGGTTCAAATCAAGCCTGTGTCCCAGTCATGCCCTCAGGCAGGACAATTTACCTCCAGCTACCTCCCATAAATCTAGGTTCGTAGATATCTATCTTGAAGTGCCACTTGAGATTTGTTGAGTCTTGCAGTAGGGCTGTGCTGATTATTCAAATATTCAGATATTCGATCTATTAGCGAATGTTGGAATAATTAGTTACTCAATCATTTCAGAGATAAATGAATGATTTGAAAATGGGGAAAAGTAATCATTTGGTTACAACGTTGCCTTTTAAATTCATTTTTCTGAGTACCAGCAAGGCTAAAGGAGCTGAATACAGTGAGGCCGAAGCCAAAATGACTTTGCCTTTCAAGTTTTCTTTTCTTTTTTTTTACACTCAAAAAGGCATGCACAGTTTGTTTCTGCAGTTGTTGGAATTTGGTATAAACAAATATTTGATCGAATGGAATTGACTTGAGGTTAAGTCTGGCAGCCACTTCACGCTGTTCATGCTTCTGCTTTCTCTCATACAAGGCCTTGGACTGGCGACGTTATTCATCGGGTTGGTTGCCAGGCTAGTGGCCTCATTCCTCGCTGTCTTCAGAGCCAAAATGAATCTCAAAGAGAAGATCTTCATTGCCCTCGCTTGGCTGCCTAAAGCAACTGTGCAGGTAGGAGAACGTCGCTTGAGTTGATCAAAGAATTGAATGAAGATTTGTCTCTCTTAAAAACTGGTTCAAATAAACCAATTTTCCTCGATGTACTATGGGAGTTTGCAGGAGAGGAATTGGTTTTACCTTAAAAGGATACGTCTGTTTCTATCTATCACACAGGCATAGGGAGATAAAAAAAAATCAACTTTGGTTGGAATAAATTTACCAATCATAAATTCAAAGGGCAATCATAAACTCAAAGGGCCTCATTTGGAAAAGAATCAAACTCTTCTTTTTGCATGGAATCCTTGAAATTAATATTATTTGGACAATTTCACAGGCTGCGATTGGACCTGTTGCTCTTGACACAGCCATCAAGCAGGGAGCTGGCAAGGAGTATGAGGAGCTGGGAACACAGGTTAGTTGTTTGCCTCTCGCCAGGGTGAGACGTTCACACCAGGACTGTTATTAGTTATAAAGATGACCACAGAAGTTGACTGGGGTGGGATCTGAACCCGGGACCTCCGGAGCACCGCACCACCGCTCTACCATCTGAGCTATGCAGCCCCATGTTGGCGGTTCTTCCCGTTTGTTAATATTTTCGTTTGGTGGGAGCTAGTCGGGGGCTGTTAACCCCTTCGCTACGGATGACTGCTACTACAGCACAGCACCTTTGTGTGAGCATTAGTGCATACCACACATACAGTCTATTCACCATGCAGCTGCTGGTTCAATGGGGCCTGCTGCTGGACAAAGCCCTCCATTCAGGGCATACCACAGCCCAGCAGTCACGGTCAAAATAATCCCACCGTGAAGGGGTTAAACCCAAACATCTATAGCTTAGGATCTTGCCCCTAAAGCATGATACAAGCAACATGAGCAATGTTGCATCCCCGAGAAGTGATGAACTGGGATTCATGTCCGGAGGAATGTTGGCAATCCACCCCGAGTTGAAGTGTACGCTCACTGGCGAAAGAAAGACAAACTGGTACGAAATTTTCCCAACTGGGTTCTTGCGTGCATTCGGTGTGCACCCAAAGCCCATACATTCCAGAGTAAATTCATTACACATACTCAGCATGCTCTGCTTCAAATACGCATAAACGTGCTTACCTGTGCAGTAAGTTCATACCAAAAGACTGTCAATTTCATTTAAAAACACGCCCTCTTTTGTTCCCGCTCAGAGTGGATACAGAAAATACCAGAGTACACACCTGATGTTTGCAGCTGATAGCAGATCAGATCTTTAGTGGTATTTGCATGACTACACATGTGGTTATATACTGATGATACCATTGAATTCCAAACGTGACACGCCCTATGGAAAGAATAGCCAAAAGGCATCAGTTCGCAAGAGTAGACCAAACATTCTTTGTTGGTAATACACTCCTTGGTGTCATCCGAATGAAAGAAGACACTGTGTGGGCGAAAGATGTCGATGGTGCCCATTGATTTTCACTTTGCAAGATTCTTACGAAGAAGGTCTGCGACTCAAAAGTGGCTCCGGTGACTTCAGGTCACATATAACAATCTCCCATGAACTAAGCAGAGGCTCCTATCTTTGTAGACAAAAGACTGACCACCAAGGCCAATAATTGACCTGAGGACCAGTGTTGTAGTCAGGACCGTCACAAGACCAGTCACCAGTAACAGGTTGAACAATGACAAAGGAATGCCTTTGTTGCAGTTCATTTGAATAGCTTGGTCTTGTGTTGGTCTTGTGTGGTCTTGTGAAGGTCTTAAGTGGTGAGGACAGTGGACTAACCACCAAGGACAGTGGAATGACCACTGAGGACAATGGATTGACTATCAAGGACTGAACACATTACTGAACTCAATAAATTGACCACCGAGGACACAGGAACATCCTTTGTGTCATGTCTTCTACGGTAAAAAATGAAACATGTACATACCTTTCTGCCTCTTGCATATGCATGAGAGATTAGCCCGTCCAATCAGTTTTTTCATTCGCTTTGTTTGATCACAGTTGCTTACTGTCGCAGTTCTCTCCATCCTGGTCACGGCTCCCCTGGGGGCCATCGCCATAGCGTTGGCTGGGCCACGCCTCCTCAGCAAGTCTGTCAACGAGGTGCCCAGAGACAACAACAACCGCCGACCTATAATCCATCTGGTAGGGACACCCCCAGAGAGCGAAGTCGTGGAGCTCTCCCCCGTCAGCCCCGAGCCGGATCATTCCAATCTGCTGGATAGGGGGGCCAAGGCTGCCCGAAACGATGAAAGCGTTTGAAGAATTTGTTCAGTCCTGACTGCGCCATGGATGAAACACAGAGGTGATGTGTTCTGAATTTAGCACTGGACTGAGAGAATTGAAGGATGACAGGGTATTGCCAATAATTCCCACCGTTCAAAAACTTTCCCAGAGCAATATTAATTATGACAATTAAATAATTGCTTTGTCTGCGTGTAAAGCCGTTTCCGTGGAAATGATGAAATTTTTCTGTAGAGTTTAATATGATGAAGCATTCTACTTTTGGTCTTCTAATTGGTTTAAGTAAGCAAAAGATGATTCATTAAGAAATAATTCACTAAAGGTTGTAAATATGATTTCCCTACCAACGTTTCAAGAGTCCAGCTTGTGTGAAAAGGAAGTGAAGTGTTGTATTTACAGCATAAGGGCCACCGCTGAACGGACAAATTTACTCGGACAGTACTCTTGGTGAAGGAATTTTTTTTCATGATTTGTCCTAAAGGTGCGCCACAAAGACAGTTAGCCAGCTGAGACATTTTTTTCAAAAAAGGGCAATGGGCATGCAAGGAGAAAGCAGCTGAAATCACAAGAGCTTGAACGTGTTCGGCCACTCTGATAAGGCCAACCTTGCACGCAAACACCGATGTTCTCAAATGACCAATGGTACACTTTCGTTTTTGAGCAGGAGGTGTCGGATTACCCAACTTGCTCACTCTATGCCCCATGATTTCAAGCATCAGTCAAGGTCGGGACAAATATGGAAACGGCGTGTACTTTGTTGGCTGTAATGAGTGTATAGTACTAATTCTTTGTGATGTGGCTCATTAACCTCTTTAACAAATTAATTTTCTTGGGCAAAGAAATAAGTACTGTATTATGCTTTGGCCATTAAAACGTACTTTAGTCAATTTGTGTAACTTTATTCATCTCTTTATAAGAGAGTAGTGATAACAGGTGGTAGCCTCATTGTTGTATGAAATCTAGTGTCTGGGTCAGTGACCTTTACCTCACTTTACAGTATTCGTGTGTTGCTTTCGGTGTTTATGATTCTGAATGTGTGAATTTTTTACTTAATCGATGTCATTGTACTGCAGACTGGCTATTAAATGTTTCAACCTATTTCCACAATTTGTCCATGTAAATATTGCATAATGCTATGACTCAGATGAACTAGTTGTGGTTAAAGTTTATTCTGCTTTGTGAGCTGTAAATTTTATCTTTAAGAAAGTGTATTCAAAATTCCTCTTCTTTATTTTGTATACAACCATTAAATATGATATTCTAGATCAGGTAGGCCTAGATGAACTATGAACCAATAATTCGGAATTGTGGTTAAAATACTAATGTTTTTGAAAAAATTTAGAACATAAATGCCCATCTTAGGGCAAAAATTGGACGTTTGTTGAGTGAATTAATTCATTGTGCCTTGCTGTGTACCCAGTTAAAAAGGGATACCACAAAGAAGTTTCATAGAAATTTCTCGAAATGATTCCCGTATTTGTGAGGTGGAGAACAGCTTTCCCTGCTAAAGTTGTCTGAACGTTGTGCAGCACCCTGAAAAAGTACTACTCTGTACTCCCCCCCCCCCCCGATTATTTGAATATCTTCTGGTACGTCCATCAAAAACATTAGGAAAAGAACACGTAAAGGGTTTTTATTTTCTTTGTTAATTCCTGATCGGTTTGAGTTTTCGAGAGGGCGCTACCGCGATTACATCATTGCCAAGATAAGAGGGCTCGAATTCAAAAAAATAATCAAAAGAGGGCGCTATTTCAAAAGCGTGAATCTGGGAGATGTACTGTCTGGGATAAAGAAATCAATGAAATTCAAGTCAACTTCACAAGTTCAACAGACACGACTGCGTCTACCGATTGCTGACGGTCTGTTCTTTTACCGCTTCGTTGTAACTGAGTGATTTTTTTTATGTTGGCTTTATATTAAATTTTATTGCTAATGTTCTTCATGGTTGTTCACATGACGTGGCCCAGGCATACCCTGGCCGCATTAATGACGAAAGCGCCGAGGCCTCCAAACGTCCAAGGTAGTCGTGTTGCGGGTGAATAACCATCACAATTTTTACATCGTATGGCCCCACAAAGTAGTTGATACTAAAATAAAGCTGAATAATGTGTCTAGTGATTAAAGGCCCTAACTTATCGATTGAACGAATTTATGTATCCGAAATAACCACTCCAAATCCATAATCTTACCAAGTTTTTGTCACTCCTGGCTTAAGCAGCGTGTTATTCAACAGGCCTCGAAATAGTAGTAGCCCAGCGTACAAATTCCAGGGGGCATCTTAAACTTTGTTCCTTGGTTGCCCGGCTGGCTAGTAGAAAATTCAGAATAAGCCTACCTGTTAAAACTTATATCAAAATAAATACATGTATTCAATATAAATCAATATATAAATATCAGAAAGTAAGCAAAAAGTGGCATTTTTTGGATAATGTGAGCAACCCAAATGAGAGGAAAGATGGAGCAAAGAGGTGATTTTGTTCCCGACTCTGTTACCAGTGACTCAAGCGATGTTTAAACTAACACACATGCTTCTTTATTTATACCATCAGCCTTTTATTTTCTGATATGTCAAATTCTTTATTAGTGAGCTGATAATAGATTTCGGTTTTTAGATTTTTTATATATGGGCTAGTAAATCTTTAAACAGGCTAGTAAAATATCCAGTTAACTGCCCGATATATATGACACCACTGTATACTGAGTGTTTCCCCCCCCCCCGAAGATTTGTGAAAAAAAACCCCACAAGCGTACTAGGGTGGGACTTGAACCCACAACTTCCTGCTTACTAGTGCAGACGTTTTAACCACTAAGCCACCAAGCTTGCCGATGTCGGCTGGCTGGTTCGAGTCAGATTTTTCATCAGCCTTCAGGGGCAAACACTGAGTTTACAGTGTTATAATACAATCTGACTTGAACCAGGCAGGCGACACCGGTAAGCTCGGTGGTCGAGTGGTTAAGACATCCGCACTAGTAGACAGGAAGTTGGGGGTTCGAGTCCCACCCGAATATACTTGTGGTTTTTTTCACAAGCCTTTGGGGGAAGACACTGAGTATACAGTGTTATAATACACGTCGGGCGGGGCAAAAAAAAATCCAAAATTAATTTACTTCTCCCCGGCGCAAATCCATCCTTGGAAATAAATTAGTTGTTGTTTTTGCAGGTAGATTTTCAGGATTGAATTAAACTCTTTTAAAAGATTGTTTCCTGCTTCCTGAATTTTGTTTGAATGCCGCTGCTCTTGTGCAACGGAGTCAAGTTTCAGCAGAGTTGTCTCCTGAAGCTGTTGCTCAATGATTTGCCGTGCCATCGTTGCTTGGCGCCCCGTTTTGCACGGTGTGACGTAATTGTTTTGGCTAGTATCTGCATCTTTCACTGGCGACACTGCTGATGAGGAGGGAGTTGAGGATTTCGATGGTGGTTCTGGACAACTGTAGCAACAGCTGTGGAGACCGGTGGCGACATACGAGAAACCAGTGATTCAGGATTAACTGCTGGATCCCCACAAATGACATCGTCCACTGGATCAAGCAACTCCCATTCTCCTTTCCCTCATCCTGTCTTTGTCTTGTCACATATGGCTTTGTATCTAGAACAAGATAACAATGATAATCACGTGGAAATTATTTTTTTACTAAGGTGAAAAAAAAGTTAAGGGTACGAAAAGGCTAGACTAAAATTACCCTGAGGTAAGTATCAGAAAAGTGTCACATCTCAAAAAGAAATACAGTACGATATATGTAAGCGAACAATACAGGCCGTGCAATGCCAGTAGGGCCTCCTGACGATAGGTTTTTGTACCTGTGCTTCAGATTTCTCCACTGTTCACTGGGTGCCTGTCATATCTGGAAAGCCCTTGTCAGCCATCCTTTCTGCCACCATATCCCATGCAGTTTCTTATGAATGCTGTTGCTTTCAAACTTATCTTTGAGACACTGGAAGCAGTCTATCTGTGCCAGCAAAGAGGGTGTTGTCCACTGGAAGCCTATGTTATTTGTGACAATATACCGTATAGTACCGTAGTAAAAAGTGGTCGGACGTTGA
This sequence comes from Acanthaster planci, assembly GCF_001949145.1. The sequence continues at coordinate 74,015 of NW_019091699.1, forward strand.
CCAAATTGATTTTCAAGATCTGTTCATTTTTTTGTCCCATTTGAAAACACCATTACCTTCTTAACACCAAGGCATTATGATGTTAGTAATAATTTAGACTAGACCCTGCACATCTGTGCTCATTAAATAGGCCCTAATTGTTGTAGCAAACGTTCACTATGTAGTCCAATGTATGATATTGATGTATTGGGGATTTCTTTTTGTTGTTAACATGAAAATGTGCCCAACCTGTACAAAATAAACCAGAAAAAAAAAAGCATTTGCTGCTGGGTGACATGTTTTCACTGCCCCTCATGACCGACATGACTAAGACATTTGAAAGTTGAAGGATAATTTCACTGCGGTGTTTGTACGCATCAGAATGGAAAGAAGCTACAAATGTACAAGGTCTTGTTCCCAGTGTACTAGTGTGCATCACTAATCCAACTCGTGGCCCATTCTTTGAGGCGACTCTGCCAAGTGCCACCATGCATGCCGCATTGCTGTCACAGCTTTTCACTGTGCACATCCAGTAGGGGTGGCCGATGCGCTGTCCACCCGTCCTGTGCGTGCTGCATCACTGGGTCCCTGTGCACATCATGCCCGGCAAGTCGAGGTCATAACGTAACACATGTAACTTTGCCCAAACACATCGAGTGGTAATCTTGTTAAATGCCCCGCACTCCGTCTTGTTCATGCCCTGCTCGGTCGAGTTGTAATAGATGACTTGGTAAATGGTCGAGTTGTCCCGCCAATGGAGTTGTCTCAGTGGTTGAGTAGTGGGATCGAGTTGTCGGACAGCCCTAATGCAGCCACTGTAGAATTCAGTTACTTCCAGAACTGTAACTTGGATAAGGTTTGTAAAAACCTTACACTTCTTGAAGTAGGATTAAGTGGGAATTGAAAATTCCAATGGTTGCTTAAGGTTCACCTACTTTTGAACAAAAGATGAATTTCCCGTTCAAGTGGGAAACCTTCCTATCCAGTACCAACACTTGTAGCGGTAAGGTACGAACGGTAGCTTGGCATTATGTCAACTCAGAACTTCATTAACTTGGTACCTCACCAACTTGGTACCCAATCAGGTCAGCAGGTACTGCATGTGCAACTCTTGCCATTATTTCTGGGACATTCTACCAAAACAAAAAAATTAACAGAATACAATATATAAATTTTTTACAAATTAGGCCTATAATCAATTGAAACAAGACTGTAAGTCTGTGAAAAAGAAAATGTTAGCACGTGCATACTACAACCGTGCAACGGTTCCTCGATTGCTTTGTAAAGCACATGCATGGATGAACGACCACATATTTCCATGTACTCTGTACCTGAAAGCTTGCATGTGTTCTTGGCAACAGCAACAATAGGTGAACGGCACGTGATGGAAAAACGGTCTCATGAGAATTTGGCTCTCAATTTTTTAAAATTTGTTTGACATATGGTACTTTTAAGTCACTTTTTACAGGTTCCTCAAACTTACAACTGTTTTTTCCATGTTCTGCTTTGAACCCAAAGGGCCCATGTGGATTTCTTGAGGCAAAGAGAAAATCTTGAAGAAAACATCGTAATACTACTAGGCAGATATGGGAGGAAACATTGTCTCGACATCCTACAAGACAGGGAACACCACAGACCTGGAGGTGGCAAAGCCCGAGGACTATTCCACCTTCCAGGATGAGAAGAGCCAATACGCAAGCCCCAATAGCACTACAATGAATAGTACACCGGATACGAGCATTCCCTTAGAAGGGGGTGGAGATGATACCTTGGCCGACGGTGAGGAGGAGGAAAGTGCACCGTGGCACGGCTTGCCGATGGGTGTAGACGAGCACGGTAGCTTTGCCGTCATCAACACCGACGTCCCGATGAACCACGTTCAGATGAGCTATCCTGAAGACAGGGAGCCCCAGTGTTGCTTGGGGTTGAGGGACCGATGCAAGATGGCCTGTCGGCCGTGTCTGGCCAAACACAATCAGCTTCCCCCGGACCCGTCCCACCGTGCCCGGCTCAAGTTTGCCGTCCTGTGCCCGCCTCACGGCCTCGTGGCCAAGGTCGTCCTGAATGTCACAATCGTGGTGCTGCTGTGGGCGGTACTGTGGTCCATCACCGGGGCTGAGGCCTTGCCCGGTGGGAACCTTTTTGCCATCTATGTTCTTGTGGTCGTGGCAGCTCTTGGAGGAAAACTCATTGAGTTAGTTCACTTGCCGGCCTTGCTAGGTGAGTTTAAGGCTTGATAAGTCACTGCTCTTGTAACATTCCAAATTAATTAATTAATGGGTTTTCCCTTACACCAACATTTCTTCATAACACAGCGCTCGACATTGTCCGAGAGCTTGTAGAAAAATCCAGAAGCTTAATACTCAGTTGGGACTGGAACCCGCTACCTCCTGCTCACGAATGCAGACGTCTTGGGTTAGACTCCCAAGTATGCTGGTGAATGTTTTCACGAGCTCTTGGACTACTCTGAGCTAACAGTATAATGGATATGCAAGGTGTAAGGACAAAACCCATAATTAACATTTTCCCCAATGCAAGTACATCTGTGGAAATTCTTAACGTGGAAAAGTATAATGTTCTTGTTCATGTAAATCAGCGTTCCCCAAGCTACAGGTACAGAACTAGCTTGGCGACGGACCAAGTTTACTTGTTTCCCCTCCATGTTTAAAAAGTAGCCCAGCAGGCTTTAAAATCAAGTCACCAAGTTTGAGATTTTGGATGTTACAATGGCATTCTGGAACATTTCATCTCACACAACATTATCCTGAACAAAAAACGCTGTTTACATGTACAAATGTTTAAAGTTGCAACCACTGTTTACGACAGCCAAATTCCTCTAAAATGCTCAGGAAAACACGAGCCCTGAACTCATTTGGGGGGGCGTGAAACCCATGAATAGGCTTTATTCCTTCTTTCTGGTTCCAGTGTTTGTGTCAATTCCCACTGAGTTTACAATTTAGAACTTAGCGAACACTGCAAAGTCTGAATTGCAGAGTACAAAGAGTTTGACGGAAGTCATCCATCTCACATCCTTATACTTTCCCATTCAGGCATGCTGCTGGTGGGTTTCATGTTCAAGAACGTGCCAGGCATCCAGATTGCGGACGACATCCACCCCGGCTGGGCCTCGGCACTCCGCAACATCGCCCTGGTGGTGATCCTGGTCAAGGCGGGGCTGGGCATTGACGCGGCGGCCCTGCGCAGGCTCAGCGTGGTGTGTGCCCGTCTGGCCACCGTGCCGTGCGTGTCAGAGGCTGTTACCGTTGCCTTGGTGTCACGCGGTCTGCTGGGCTTCGGCTGGGATTGGGCCTTCATGCTCGGGTGAGCCCCGCTTCATCGGAAAACATGCACTCACTTTTTGTAATCAGAGTCCCCCCCCCCCCGGACTAGATATGGCTCACTTTTAAAAAGCAATTACTATCCTTTCATGAGGACTCATCGCATACATGCTCATTTTTATGCACCTTTGTGTAAGACACGTTACAGCTTTTTATCGGAATATACAGTCTGCACATGAATGTCACACTTGTGATAAGCCCCAGTTGGAAAAACCTCTCATCAGCCTGTCACTTTCTCGCCCAGGAGGGAGTACTTCAAGTCAGGTGGATAGAGATTCCAATAGACGACTGATTCAGGATCTCTTAACTTTTGATAAGAGCAGTTTTCAACCTAATATGCTAAAGTCCATTAGAGTTGTCAATTATCTTCCAGCTTTGGATGTAAAGTCCTCGCATTCCGCTATTAATGTCAACTTTTTCTCTCCTTAGAAGTAAGGAATTATAACCATGAACTTGTCGTTTCTTGCCTTTTGAGTCTTACTGGACGTAGGTTCCATGGAATTTAGGAAGGATTTATGTTCTGTGAGTCTCCTGACGATTGACAGCATACTGTCTGAAACATTGAGAACCCTCCAGATCATTTGAGAACCACACATACTCACAAAAGAGATATCTAGCATGGTGATACCGCAAACCTATTTCTTATTAACTTGCCACCGTCGGCATGTAAACGTTCAAATGTCTTGTTCAGTTTTGTTATAGCAGCGGTTTCACCAGCCGTCGTGGTACCGTCGGTTCTGGAGTTACAGGAGAAAGGTTACGGCATCCGCAGGGGGGTGCCAACGCTGATTGTTGCCTCAGCGAGCTGTGAAAACGTCTTTGCAATCGCAGCATTCGGCGTCGCTCTGGGTATCGCTTTTTCATCGGGTGGGTGCAAAACACATTTTACACGTAAATGCAAAAGAAGAAATACAGTCAAGCTCTGTTTCCAGCTTGGAAGGTCCGTGCTCTTGAAAATGCATCCTTGTGTCTCAATGATCCTATTTTCAATTTTTATTCTGTTACATGTATTCTTGGGTACCATTTTTGGTTTTAGTGCTAATTATTTCCATATGCAGTAACCACTGAGCTGACTGGGTGCCAAGTTGGTGAGGTGCCAAGTTGAAACCCCTTCATACCCGGAGCCGTCCACAGCCGCGGCTTTGTGTGAGGATTAGTGCTTACCACACTTACATTGTATTCATCATGCAGCTGCAGTTTCAATGTGGGCCTGCCGCTGGACAGGGCATTGCATACTGGGCATACCACAGCCCAGCAGTCACGGTCAAAGAATCCTGGTGTTATTTTGTCCACAAACGCACGCTAGGATTTGAAATATTCTACTCTTTTAAATTTCATTTTTTTGTATAGGGATTCATTATTGTCTAGGTCGCAGCACATACATGTAGTAATGCGCCAGTGATCAATCCTCTCTCAAAGATGTTTTCAAGTAGCAAATTTTGGTTTCACCATCTGATCAGAAAACCTATAAACTAAACACTGTCTTGCCTGACTTACTTCACAACAACAGTGCCCTCAGTTGTCTGGAAAGGCATGGACAATTTTCAGTGGTTAAACAAGTGGGCTTTTCAATACACTTAAATCTGAAAGGATTGTTAAATATTGGTAGCCTTCATACAAAGGGATATTAAGTTCCATAAAAAGTGTGAAAAAAAATTCATCACCTAGACCATTTAACTTTCTGCAGCATCACTTTAAAATAAATCTCAAAATGATTGGCCTTGTTGAGGGATATCCAACAGCACTCATTCACAACACCCTCTAAAAGACATCAGTATGTGCTAGCGAGTTCTCAGCCTGTTATAGAGCAGGGTCATAGAGCAACATCCTTTGGAAAACTACTGTTTATCAAAGTTCATCTGAAAACGTTCATAATCATATATCCTAGATAGGCATTCCTGGACAAAGCAAGATCACAGCTTGTGTAGTCTGGTTGTCTGCTGTCCGATGATGACTGGAGTTTAAGCTTGTTGAGCATTTAGAATCACAAAATCTTCACAAAAGAGACTTTTGGTCATAATACCGTTTGCCCTTTTCCATCATTCAAACATCTCCAATCTGACAAACAACTAACCCAACAAACAAAAAAACCAGTTGGATCCCTCTGGAAAACCGACATTGCTCAGTATGGACTGACCACAACTTTGATCAACCCATATTGGATCGGAATGAGTTGCCACATTATGTCACTAGATAGCCACACCAGGCATTTGGGCAGTAGTCCACAGAGGCAGATATGAAGCCAAAAATCAGTTCACAATGGCTGTGAGAAGTATTCAAGTAACTTTATGTTGACCATCTACTCGAACTAAGACCACACTGGCAAAGTTTTTGACAGTTGCCTGCTGAAGACCATGCCAGAAACATTTTTAATAGACACTAGTTAAAGATCACACTAGAAAACGTGTTGACAGTCTCTAGTCAAAGACCAAACTCGAAAATGTTTTGACAGTTGTTAGTCAAAAAGCACACTAGAAAACTTTGTGACAGTTGCTTGGCAAAGACCACACTAGAAAATTTTTGACAGTTGCTAGCCAAAGACAACACTAGGAAATTTTTGACAGTTGCTAGCCAAAGACTACACTAGAAAACTTTTTGACAGTCGCTAGCCAAAGATCACACTAGAAAATTTCTGACAGTCGCTAGTCAAAGACTACACTAGAAAACTTTGTGACAGTTGCTAGCCAAAGACAACACTAGGAAATTTTTGACAGTTGCTAGCCAAAGACTACACTAGAAAACTTTTTGACAGTCGCTAGCCAAAGATCACACTAGAAAATTTCTGACAGTCGCTAGTCAAAGACTACACTAGAAAACGGTTTGACAGTTGCTAGCCAAAGACCACACTAGGAAATTTTTGACAGTTGCTAGCCAAAGACTACACTAGAAAACTTTTTGACGGTCGCTAGCCAAAGACCACACTAGAAAAGATTTTGACAGTCGCTAGCCAATGACTACACTAGAAAACATTTTGACAGTTGTTAGCGAAAGCCCGCTCATTACTCAGTTCTTTATCTTGTTTTGCTTATTGTCACAGACAACACTGGTGTCAGTGACCAACAAATGAACACAAGCTACAGCAACATCACAGAACAACCCTTTTTGAGTACGTCGGATAGCTCCAGTGATGGTAAGTGTAAAGAGGCTACGCCGAAGACCTGAATTGCCCAGGTGGTTTTGGCCAAAGTTACATCATTAGATGTAATCACATGGTTCTTCTTCCATAGAAATGTCTTTAAAAATGTTGTTGCATATGATTTTTTTTTAGGTGTGTGGCAAGGAAATGATCTCACTGATATTTGATGTTATGCAGCAAAGGGCTAATTCACGTGATGACTATAATTAACTGTAGTTTGACCAATGTCGTTCAAATGACGGGTGGTTGGACCAACCAGTCGATCATTTGGAGCCAGGCCTTTGGGATGGCAGCACCGGTGGTTACCAATACCTGATTTATTTACTGTTATGGAGGGAACCATTCATGCATAAATCATTGTTTGGTTGTATGAGATATCATTAACCATGAACGCTGTGTGAGTTATAGCCAGCAGCGAATGTGAGTGATGATGAGTTTTGAGAGAGCAATTCAACTGTGGTAATTTTATTATGGCTGTACTGTGCATTGTTAAACAAATTAACTAGTCTTTAAACTGTAGTTTGCCCTGGACTTGCCTGAAGTAGATGAAATTGAGCCATTCTGAGGAAGAATGGCATGACTGAGAGTCATGTGACATTGATCCAGATGATCTTTGTCTTAGGAAAGATGTTAGTTATCAAAATCAAGGAAGACGTATGTGATCAATATTTTGTGTCCTCCAAGAAACAATTTGTCCTCTGGAAACTCACCTAGCTCAGACAATGCTAAATCAAATGTATTTGTGAAAATTGGTCTTTCCATAAAACTGCAACAAACAAAGCAATCATTCCCGTGAGATATTGTTTTTCTTAATCTACGTGTAGATGTTGGCGACTTGGTGTTCGATATATTTAGAGCTCCGATTGAGTTGCTGATGGGCGTGGCTTTTGGTTGTGTGGGCGGTATTTTCCTATGGTACATCCCAAACAAAAACCAGGTAATTATAACTGTCTTTATATTGGTATTCTGTAATAATCAGAACAGGGTTGGTAACTAGTCTTGGCATGGTAGTGTTCAGAAGAATAATGACATAAAAAACTGTGGACCTAAGATTGAATCCTGATTCATTTCGGTGAGGTTAAGAGTTGGTCTGTGCTGCTGAACAAATGATGTCTTTGTACTGCAGGAACAAAGTGGACAAGGGTAGAATAGGTCATGAATGTGAAAGAGATATGCTCATTTATATGGAAGCTTTGCAAGATGTGTTCAAAGACAGTGACAAAGGTCAGTTTTTAGCCCTGTAACTATGGCAAGGTTTGTCTTTAAATTGAAATCGTACCCAGAAATCTCTGACGTGGAAGCGTGCTCTGCTCGTCTGCGGCGGAGGACTGTTCTCCGTGTTTGGATTTGCTCAAGCTGGCTTCACCGGCGCGGGGGCCATGGGATGTCTCATTCTGCCTTTTGTAGCTGCTCAGGGGTGGGGCAGAGCCAAGGTAACTGTCACTGCATCTGTTGCAGGTGATATTTGGCGTAATAGTGTTGAAGGAAACGAAAGGTCTCAGAACCCCCAAAAGCTGACGTGAGTGGTCATTTAGCATGATGTGTAGGACGGAGGACTTACAGTCCTTACTCACATCCTGGATATTTGTACAAGAGTTAATTCTTTGGGTAATGAAGCATTAAGTTAAACCATCCTGCTTAGGGACGCAAAATGAATACAAAAAATACTTAACGACATGTGAATCGTTTTGATCAGTGTTTGCCAATCTTTTAAGTCTAACTGATAAAGGTTCTCTCTCAAACATGTATCATACATGCCTAATTGTGGGACTTAGGCTGAATCCGAATCTCTTGTCTAGAGCTAGGTCTAGGTCTTCGTTCCATTGGAAATGCGTGGAGACGCATAGACGATAGACCTAGCCGTAGCTCTGGAAGCCCATTTCCGACACGGCCTTAGTTCTTCATTTACAGGCAGTGTTGGTCAAGACAGCATTGTTGGTGCTTAACAATGCATTTGTCGGCTTTCATTTTGTTCCAGGAGCCCGTCAATAAGATCGTGGGCATCATCTGGACCCTCTTTGAGCCGATCCTGTTTGGCATTATAGGCGCTGCCGTGTCAGTCGAATACTTGGATGGGAACACAGTGGGTGAGTCTTTCTCAAGAACTGAACCTATTTATTTTGTGTCAAAATGAAGGTTCTCTTCAAGACCAGACTTAAGCTAAAACTCTGCCCATACATCCGTGGTGGACTGATCATTAAATCGGTGCTAGTCATCAAAATATGTTTCATACATCAGCAAGTTTTTTTGTTGGGGGGGGGGATTTTGACCTCTACAGTGAAATCTTGGATAAAAGATCCCCACCCTCTGACAGGACGGTGTTCCTGCTGTCTGAAATGAAACGTCTGGCTTATTAATATATCTTCAGACAGTCCTGACAAGATATTTGTGAGTCAACCTAACAGAAGAAGTGGAAAGTCCCTTGAGCCACTTTTGAATTAAAGCCTATGAAACAATGTCACGCACTGCACTTATTAGGAATACTTATCACTGGATGCCACACTGAGTGATACATCAAAACAGAGCTTAGTTTTCTCTGAGGGCATCCATAGTTAACTCTCTGGTTCTCATTTCCAACCAACCCTTATTTTTGGTTCCCACTAAGGAAGAAGAATTTCCGACCAAGAAAACAAGGGGGCAAAATATCATAATCCCAGGAAATCCCGGCGACTTGACAATTTTGAACTCTTATTTTTCCCCGACATTTCCTCAAGGCCAGCAAAATATGACAAGCATAGAATGAACTATGGGACACCCTTGATGGATACCAAAAGAGAATAATTACAGGCATAAAGGCGTTATGACATGTTTTTTGTCGGATCTAGCCTCGTATAACTTCAATGGCCATTGATGACCACATTTTTCCCCTCTACATCCAGGTTTTGGCATAGCCATAATGGTGATAGGTCTCATTGTGCGGACAATAGTCACTTACCTGATGGTGTGCAAAGCAGGGTTGGATTTGAAATCTAAGGTGTTTGCTGCCCTCGCTTGGCTACCAAAGGCAACAGTGCAGGTAAGGTGCTGCGCAGTCTGTGAAACACAATAGAGGGCATATCGATAGTTATGCTGAAAAGAACCCTTTGAAACAGTTTGACTTTACAAAGGACGGTTCTTTTTCGTGCAAAGTCAAGGCCTATGAAGTGGGCAGGACTTACTGGTTACAAATCTAAATTGCAAAAACATACCACGTACATACAGTACACATGTACTTCAACAAATGAAAAGTAAAATTTACAAACCGTTCATAACTCACAAGTTTGATTTAGAAAAAGCTCATGAATCATCATAAAGCGTATTTAACCAACTCCATCTCTTATCCACGTTGTTTTTCCTAATAAAATGCAAAGTTTGTAATGTACCATCGCATTATATTTCCCAGGCTGCCATTGGTCCACTGGCATTGGAGGTTGCAAAAGACAAGAATGCCGGGCCAATAGCAGAGCAGAATGGAATCAAAGTAAGTAGCCCGCTCCACACTGATCTTACAAAGAGCTCTGTCACCCACTCTTTTGTTATCTCAACGGTGGTAAATATTCACCAATGGGATTGCTGTGACACCAGTGCATCACTGCATTGTTGAATGAGAAGTTGAACTACCTGTCCAATTAGCAGCTGCGTTAATCGGGAGCAGAGTGCAACACTTGATGGGGGGGGACTTAGACTCTGGGAATAAACTGACAACTTAGAAGCTACGTGTACCTTTGAGAAATTTTCCAACATCTTAATTTTCGTGTAAGGAAAGGTCAAAGGAATATCATATGCAGCAAGGTATGAGACGGAGAGAACCCCTCTGCTTTGTGTTGGTCATCGTCTCGCAGGAATCTGGGGAATTCCTTTCAGACATCTTGGCGGGATGTGTTAAGTAACAATAGTCTGGAATGTGTATAGGGATTGGACATGTTGGGGGGGGGTACCCCTCGGTCTCATTTCTTGCTGGGTATAAGGAATATGCTTGATAGGGTGGTGCAGCATTTAGCAGTCACAAACCCAGACTCCCCCTCCCCCAATACAATGCTTTATGGTAGTGTTTCAAGCAGATGTACACACACTTCTTCTTGTAACAGTTGTTTTAGGCCTTAGTTGCTTCAGAATCGCAGGACCTTTGAAAACTGTGCTTCCATTAAGTGTATGCAAAACACAACCTTTTCCGGAGCTGAAGGCAATACGGTCAATTCTAATCGGTTATCTGCCCTTCCCCACAGAGGCATCAAGTGTCACACTGAAAAGTCAGCATTAGCATAACAAATTATTTTTCCAGAAAGAAATTCCTCATGCACTGCCACAAATCATATTCTGAATCAATTGAATTCAAACGCATGGTCTGTGTTTATGCAGTCTAATGGATGGTAGTCAAACAGTTTGAAATCAAATTTGTACCAAATAAACAACAGCTTATGTTTGCTTATTGCCTCCCGCCCTAGCCAGTTCAAAACAGGACTAGACAAGACAAGAATTCACTCAGGAATATTCTGATTATGCAGGTTCTGACCCTTGCGGTGCTCTCCATCATTCTGACTGCTCCAATCGGCGCCATCCTGATTGCGCTCGGAGGACCCAGGCTCCTGGAGAAATCACTGACAAGGGACGACATCAGGGGGCAACGGATCCCCAAGGTCAAGGTCCTCGCTCCCGAAGGGGAGGAGTCCAGAGGGATTCAGGAAGGGGAGGCCAAGGAGGAGCCTCGAGACGGACCAGCCGAAACGTCGTCCATGCTGTAAGCACGGGGACAGGTAATCTAGGCAGTATTCTTCACTCGGGAGAAATCGGCCCAAGGTTATCACTGACCTTAAAGATAACGTGGATATAGCGTGAATACCACAACGGTCTCCATGTACAAAATTGAATACAGCCTCAATCCTCCATGACCCTCCATTATTTTGGAATGTGTTCCTCGGAGGGGTAACCACTGCCTCTGTCTTTCAAAAATCCTCTGGCCATTCTTTTCAGTTTATTCAAGGGACGCAAGTGCTCTCCTGGAGTGGCAAGGTCGATTTCCAGGATAATCTTGACCTAACTTTACACATGGCTGTGCATAAAAATCCACAAGATCCGGCGCCAGATCTCGACACAGTGCATCCTTCCAAATCAACCGCATGCTTTTGCCGTGCAGCCTCATTATTCCCCAAATCCGCGGTAAACCCCTCGCGAGATTTGGGACAGGTTAGGATTAAACTGAACAGCTCCCAATTTGGACAGCTCGTTAGATTCAACAGATGTGCCGAGTCATGCTGCTTTCATGTGTGGCTCTTATACGAGGATGTTGTTTCAAACAGCCTTGCGGATCGTCGAAAAAGAAAATCTTTCTGGGGATTGCAGTTTCCTTCCTCGAGCTCCAGAGCATGAAGATATCTTTGCAGTTAAGACGGTGCCCAGTTTAGAATTTCTAACCAAAACTGAACGTTGAAACCAGGGTTGCATCACAGCCTGTTATTTGGATGAGCGGGGAACCATTCAAGAGGGGCGTGGCCCCAGGGGTATATGTCTAGTCTTGCCCTTCCTGATCGGATTTGCAGAAGAATATGCTCCCAACATGAAATCCCCTATCCATTCCTGTGACGTTAGAGCGACCGAGATCTCAGAACTTTTGCCAGAACCTTAACCGAGACAGGGTTCATCGGAGAAATTTTTGATATATATGTGAGATCAGACGGACACAAATGTTGAGACACCTGCTTTAATAGTTTCTTGGTTTTCACTCCTTTTTGGGTATTTTGGTCGAGTTTCATGAAAACGTAAGATGTGGATTTTAACGAGCTTGTAAGTCATAAGTTAAGTAATAAGTCAGTGATAAAAACCACATAGTGGTTGCAAGATAAAAGTGTAGCAATAATCCTGTGACATTGTACCCTTTGTACAGTAGTTTTTTTAACGAGGATAATTGGTGAATATTCCTAAATGGGTTTAAAGACCTGTGGTATGTGTGTAAATTTATGGAAATCTGACTTTGTCCTCTTGTTAAATGTCTTGCCTACACTCAATTACAAAGTTCCTGAAATAGTGTGCTGAAATGATTCACACATTGAATCTCCTTTTTTTTGAGTGATGTTGCCATTTCCTAGAACCCAAATTTACAAATAGTTTATTCCTCATATTACATGTAGTACCAAAATGGCGAGATTGAGATTGAGTATGCACTCTATTAGTACTAAAATGGCGAGGTTGAGATTGCGTATGCGCTGCGACAAGTGTAACGCCTATCTGTGCCAATAAGAGGTTACTTTAGTGTTGAAAAGATGGATGTTTGAACAAACTGATTTGTAGCAAGCTTCGCTGTGGTTGGAAGCATCTGAGATGAGCAGGTGCGTGTTGGCCCTTTGTAGAGCCTTAAATAATAAGCAATGACATAAAGGAGTCTTTGTCTTCCAAGCACAGCCTCATAATAACGGGCTGCTTTGTGTTCATTTGGCATTTATTTGTATTTTACTGCCATACCTATGTATTCTCACCTGTACATGGTTAAAGACCAACTCCAACGATGCTAATTTTTCTCATATTGAATCTTATTCAGAAGAGCCAAGTCTAATTAAAGTGGCACATATCAATACCTCCCTTGCAGTACACATTTTGTGTTTATAAAGCACAGTTGTTGTGTCCATTTTTCCTGCGAGTCCAGTCCGATATTGTAAAAATGGACAGTGCTTGTGCAGCATGCATAGCACATAGCCACAGATGACAGCACGAACTTGAAGAACGCTCTCATTCTTCGGAAACTCTAAGAATTTCAATCCCGGTTCTTTCGCAGGATTTATACATCCACCAATGACGCTCGATTTCAGCATTGTTGTAAATCATGGAGAAAGACAACTCTCCGTGGAAAAGAGATAATGTGGCACAGTAGACCTGGCACATGGATCGATCCCTGGTACGCAGTGTACGCACATGTACACGTAGCTCCATTTCATGTACATGTGCATGTATGTTTGTAGCGGAACCAGTCATGCCACGGATACCAGTGTCAATGTTTACTCTGGAATTACGTCACACAAATTTCGTTTCTCAACAGTGCTGCCAGCTGTCAGATTGTGGAAATTTTTCATAAAACTCAAAGACATCGTTCAAAAGTTTAGGCAAAATTACACAAACTACAGATGCAATACAGACATGATTTGGTAATGAACATTTTATTTATTACATGCTAAATACAATCATAGTTTATTTTCAAAATTTATAAAACCATTGGAGTTGGTCTTTAAATCTCAGCCTCTCTAATGGAAAGTTCTCCTGACTTCCGTAGGGATGAAAATGGAACATTTGCTCTGCCAAATTAGCACTAAAAGTAGATTTTTTATGAACGGCAGGGATTAAAACAACTTCATTTGGTAGAGCATATCCGCATGTACAGCACGATAATGCTCCTGTAAAATACGTTTTGTTCAGTACACAAAGATTTAATGGGTGTTCAAACCGTGTGAATATCCGGGCACATTGAACGATGATGGATGACAGTCCTTTAAATTGCAAACATTGGCTGGAATCATCGGGAGTGTGCATTTATAAAACCTGGTGAAGCATATTTTGTCATTGAGTCACAAGACTATTTTATTGGAGTTGGCTGTTAAAATTGATGCCAATTTTTTTTTCTTTTTATTTTATATGTTCTTTTTCCATTTGCTTTTCAGCTTTTATGACAATTACCGGTATGCTTGTATAAAACTAAATGAGCTATTATTGACAAAGTTGACTTGTTTTTGAGGTTCATTTTTTAACTAAAAGGTTGTTGAAATCCCCCTCCCCTGAAAAAAAAAATCACACATTTGTAGCTCATGAATGAAATATTCACTGTAGGCCTTCCAGATACATATTCAGGCTTATCTGCTGATCAGAATTTAAGCTGGTAGGCAACTGGAAAAGGGTGATTTCTGACAAGTGTTGTACAGTCCATCAGTTGTCATTGATGCATCGTGTTCCTCTGAGGAACAAAATTACTCAAAATCTAAAGAAGGGTGCCTCAGAACCAACCCGATGAAGTTCCTGCTCAGTCAATTCTGTGCATTCTGAGAAAAAACAACATTCCAGAAGTTTGATTTCGGATCTGAAGTTGACAAGTCACGATTTGAGCTGCACCTGAATTCAGCATCTGAGACATGGTCTCACGCTCAGTCAAACACAGCCATGTGATGTCACGCAGTGAACCGAAATGCACTGCTTATGCCAGTTTTTTAAAAACGCATTTTCAGACGCATCGTTGGAAATGGATTTCTTTCATTGCTTTCTTCAAAGTGACAGCTTGCCAGAAAAAAAGTCACAGGGAGTTTGGTCCCTTATTAATTAACCATCTTTAAATCAAGTCTGCTTTTCAACAATTATTTTGTCAATTACATTTTGGATAACCGCAGATGCTGGACTATACGGTGCCTTCAATAAAACATGTACACTTGCTTGTACATATATTCTTGCTCAATACCAGAGATCCACATGTTACACGTTACGTGTATGGCAATATAATTCACAGGCCCAGTTCAACCCACAGTACCTGTACATTTCCTGGACATAAAATCCTGTCACTGCACTTGATGTAAAAAAACAGAATTAGTCAGTCTATAAAAGACAGGAAAAGCAAATGAAACGAAAAGGGCACAGTTCCCTGCATGTAAATGTCACCCTGGACGTTCGTAGAAAAAGGCCAAGTAGGTTCAGGTGATGTATGCATTCAATTACAATTTTGAAACTGCTGTGTTGTGACCTCTAATTTTTCTATTGAAAGGGAGAAATGTTCAGCTACATATTTTGTTCAGATGTTTTAAACTTTCTGGGGGGGGTGGGGTGGGGATTGTAGAAGTTTGAGCTTTTGACCATCTTGTCCTTTTTTTGAAGTTTTCACAAGCAAACATATCGTGTGTATTGCCTATTTTTACCCAGTGGCCATTTAAACTTGATTTTGCCAACTATAAAAATGAAACGAGTTGCATTCTGTCATTCATGAGAACTGCAGTAGCCTAAAATATGCTTAGACAAATTCTGGAGATACTGATATGTGGTGTTATCTTGCATTTCCAACATTCCATCTCGTGGATCCAGCTGATAAGGTATTGCAGAAGGGGTCCTCCAAACATTGTGATATATTCCAACACTTCATTTGCATTCAACATTTTGTCCTTGATTTGTTTGCACTTCCCTGTTTCTGAAGTGTGCTTAAATATCTTGGGAAATGTTTGTTGACACTTATCAGTTAAACCAACAGTTCCCACATTCTTGTTTGTGTGTGCTGAGTAAAATACATGTACTCACTAGCAGTTGGTTTGTTGAAAATTAAAAGAATACCGTTTATTTTTTTTTACAGAATATAAAGACATTTTTGTAGTTGCCACATCTGTTTAATACAGAAAGTATTCACAGAGTTACATATGATGAAAGGTCATTGCATTTGGCCATAAATTTTTTTTAAATTAAGAAATTAGGCTCTTCCCAGGGTTGTAATTAGCTGTCAAGTAGTTCAGTCCCTCACATTTGAACATTAAGATTACAATACTCTGAAGACACTTCACAGTTTATTTCTAAGTAATTGCTTTCTTTTCTTTTTCTTAAAATATATGCATACATGTACATCTTTATTTTGGGAACGTTCATGACGTTTTTCATCTGCCAAATTTGTGTATAATTATTAATGGTTTGATAAAAATGATTAAAAGGAGACTCTCACAGCCAAAGAGGCTGAATTGTGGTCAATTTTACAAATAAATACATAAATAGGCCAGTTTAAAACACTATATGAAAAGTTATATAATAATAACTCATATATTGATTAAGAAGACAGACTATTAAAGGCACCCATTTGTACAGAAGTTAAAGTAAGACAAAAGATAAAAAATGGCAAATGAGTATAGTCACGTAGTTGTGTAGTCCATGGCATTAATTCAAGTGAGTCCAGACATGTAGAGCAAATGCTGGCCTGATAATTCAGAATTCAGGTCACTTACGACCTGTCCATAAATTTAACTTCCACCTCGAATTCCAATGGCCAGCACTCTCTGGCTTAAATTGAAAACTAGCAATAGGCCTCAAAGACAGAAGGCCAGCCAGTAAAAAAAAAACCTGTTCCCAGTGGCAACCGAAATATTCCATTGGCAAAGTGGATCGTCAATCAGAATTTTCAATCTGGGTCTATCAGTCTTCCTGCGCAATTTATCATGTAGGGTTTCTATTAGCCGACAGCTTGGAATGCGTGCATCTGCAGCCCTGCCGTGAGTTTACAGTGGCAAAGTGCACATACATATACAACTTGGAATAAACACAAATAAACGAAGGATACTGCAGTGTTGTCATTGTGTGGTCATAGCAAAGCAAAGAAAAAAGCTTTTTATTAGTGTATCTGTGCTGATGTACATGTATACACAGTTTGTCAAATCATGGAGGTAGGAAGTTCCAGCACCAGTTTTTCTAAATAATTAGGTCAGGATTTCACATTTGAAAGATTAGACCTTGTACATTTTTGTTGGTAAAACAAACAGCAAATAATCTGGAAACGAGCATTGGTTTGTTTTTTTTTCTTTCATGTAAGGACCAGGCTCCAAATTAAATGCAGTGGGTGGTTTCTGTTTGACTTGACATTAACTGGTTGGTTTGTTTACGGTTTGTGTACGGCACCAGTGATTTTATTTAGAGCTTGTGGGTGGTGGTACAGTTTATCAGAGTTCACAGCAGCAGTTTCATTGATTGTTTGTTATTTTTTATTATTTGTGGGAATGTTTTCGGTGGAATATATGCCCTGCCCCCCCCCCCAGTATACAGGTGTGGTGTCTACCAGGGAGGAAGGAATGGACAGGGAACTGATAAATATTTTCAAATGTTTGGAGCAGAATTTGTATTACAAAATACTGGACAGACCTCTGTGTTGTATCTAGGTTACTGTGATCTTAGTAGGGCTTCAGTAGTGCAGTACATTGCACATTACGAGTCTAGTCACAAGACCAGTTACAAGCAAGGGCAGATCCACAACTAAATTTTTTTGGGGGGGCAAATGCTTGGAAGATTCTTTATGTAACCTTTTAAGGGGCAAGGCAAATTCTTTTGGCATTTTACATGCTTTCAGAAGGATAGGAGGTAAATAGTCCCTCAAAATTACCTTCTCATTCTTCAAACAAATTCTTTGGCTCCCCTGAAGGAGACATGGTCACCTTTGGCCCCCCTTCCCCATTCCCGATTTGCCAAAGGCCACAAGTAAGTAACAGGATACAGTGTGGCAGAGAAATGCTTTCATCATGGTATGTTCAGTTACTTGTGACTTGAGCTTAAGACTGGATGACTTTTGACAGACTTGCAGGGACTTGCACGTTGTAATAGACTCGTTGATTTGATCATTATTGTGTAGCTGTGTGATGCACGAGTCAATGGCATGTACCATTTCCATAAATACTGGCTGTACCTACTGACCAGCAGATTAGAAGCCACCACTGTAATCGTATCACGCTTGTAAGTAGGTCAACGGCACTTGTTGCACGCCTCTTCGACAAGCAGCAATTTACCAAATTGCACGCCTTGCCTAGCCTCAAATGCATGACAGGGGGGCATCGGTACAGATAAGAGATGCACACACGTGTACGTGTGGCTCGCCAGCAACTGATCAGTTATATTGCTCTTTTGTATGGTTATTTCAGAAACTTACGTGTGCCTAATTTTACATACTGATGCGAAATGCACTTTGCTCATAGGGTGTTGGGTAAAATAACCACGCAGAATTCTGATGTAACCACCTAGTTTTCACGAGCCGGTATATTTATCCAGAACTTGTATATTTCTGATGCCCTGATGCATCTGACATGCACATACATGCAGAAATACCATCAAATACCAGCACAGGTAGATTAAACTTTGTTCTTTTGAAAAGCACTCTGAAGAGTATTTAGGGATACAAAGCAATGAGCCTTTTCACTGTGGAACTTATCTCCACATACTTAATTTGGGGGTTTGAATTTACCGTTGGCAACAAATACTCCATCTTTTGATCAAGCTCTGAAAATGAGTTCTACACTAACAGCTTTGTTCTTGTTTTCAAAGTACTTCTGGACAGACGTCCAGGAGCACGTTCAATAGAACAGAATACTTCATGTACACTTTCCATTTGTCCACTTGAAGCACCAATTGTTATTGTGTATCGTTTGGCCACGCGAGTGCCAAACTTGAGTTGCATTACTCGAGAGCAACAAACTTTCAAGAGCCTCTTCACAAACAGCCTAGCTGCGTGTAAATGAGCTTCTCCTGGATGGTTGGCAGGCGAGAGCTGATACCAGGTTGCCAAACAAGATTACAACAATTCCGTCCACACCCCTGGAATTTTATCCAGCTCTGTCAACAACATTCAGCAGGTGACATTAATATAATGCAGAGTGCTTCCTGATATTTTGTAATTCTAACTACCCGGGGGAGGTACCTTGGCCATTGTGAAATGGATTACAACAGGAAAATGAGCTATGTCGCATATTTTTGTTGGGACCTGATTGCGCGGTGATAACGTAAACTGTAATTAGTGTCAAGTTTTTCTCAGAATCCTCTGAAAAGATTCTTTCATAAAACAGCTGAAAGACCATGCAAAAGCGATGTGAAAAGGTACACAGTTCTCACCATGCGCCTCTTCAGAGACAGGTTCGATTCCTGGTGCAGCCCTCATGCAGATGAGCTTTTCAGTCCCTACCTGATCTCTGTGAGTTTTACCAAAAACCTTCTTCTAGGGTTTTCCTCCCACCAATAAAACTGTAACTGCTTCTCATTGTTTCCTCTCTACAGTTTTCTTCTGGCTTGCGAGCTACAGTGCCAGGGGTGCTTCTGAGGAATCTTTGGTTTTGTTATCAGAAATACTTGATAATGACTTTTACAAAGTCATAGCTCTGGCCACTTTGGTTCGGTAATAACTGCACTGACCCCTACCTCATCACCCAGGAGCATATAAATGTGTAAAACAAACGGGTCATGGTGTGACATTCTGTGAGCACAGGAAAAAAGACAAATATTTATTACTTTCGTTGACATGGACACAATTTTTCATAGAAGTTTTAGTCTGCACGAATTTACGTTAAAACCCAAAACACTCAATATTTTTCAAACTTCATCACTCAGAATTTGGACTTTACACAATGGGGGAAGATAAAGACCAGTCATCAGTTGAAAGTTTGGGTGTAAACAAGCACTGCAAATCGAGCAAGTAAATGTAAAATGCAATCTGTCCCTTTAGTGTCATCAGTTTGTTTTCTCCAATCAGTTTCTTTTCGTCTTACCCTTCCCATCCAAAAGATTACACAAGAAACTATAAATGCCCTGGTCGTTTTTCCACAGTTAATGACATTCAGGCTGTCAAGTCTCCGCTGTATATTTGGTTTGCTTGTGAAATTGACGTTAAAGGGTTAATTCTCAAGTACTGAGGTAAAAACACACTGAAATGTGTTGCAAACTGTTAAAAGGACGTTACTTTGAGTGGTATTTACATCAGGAGGCAATGTCTGCAACAGTGATGGTGGAGGTTTAAAAACAAACAGATGTCTGCTTATCAAATGAAGACTGATCGACTGCAAGGTTTTAATCTTGCCGAGTTGCCATTGCCGCACCGAAGTTAATCAAATTTGACTTGTCAGCTGGCTAATTTAGAAACGTCGTCCGGATCTGTCTGGATGTAGCTTGCTGCACATGCTCAGAGCAAACAGCTAGCTAGTGTCTGACAAAATGATGTTGCCCCACAGCAGATTGGCAGCTTTTGACAGATGGCGTTGGCTCCACGGCCTTTTAATCGAGCGTGCCTCTATGCAAGGAAAATCAATTGTCCATCGGACTTAATAAACTCGCTGCCTTTGAGAGGAAAAGAAAAAGAAAAGGCTGATTGTTTAAAAGCTGAAGTGCAGTGCATGACTGTAACCCCATGGAGCCGATCAAAGACATGTCTACTTCGGTGCAGTGCAATTATCAATCAATACGAGTTCAGGTTTGGGGTCCACTCAATAATTAACACCAAAGTCATAAATGTCAGCATGAAATCTTATTCAGAAGTTCACAGGTGTGGAGCATACTTTGCATCTTTGTGTTCACTTTTTGGGGTGGGATTTTAACTCAAATTTCTTTATCGCAGAAAGGGAGATGGCGGCAGGTAGGTTGGTTTTTCAAATAGTAATAAAAGAGAAAACTCCGTTGCAATTTTGCATTCATGTGTTAATTCCAATTAATGTACATTATACCTTCATCATCTGCATGTTTTAAATTTCATTTTTTTTTGGCATTTGAGGTAAATTACCGTAGGTTGCGGCCTGATGTGCATCATTTTAGGGGGGGCTGGAACTCTTTACATTTTTAGTTTATGTGAAGTGAGTGAAACTGGATCTAGGGGATTATTAAAATGATGAGCACAAATGATGTACGATGTACAGACAACACTCCTACATTTTTACCTGATTTCCACAAATGCATTTTCATGCACCAGAGGCAAGGCAACATTCTCATGTCAGACTGTGTTGCATTACGATTTGAATCAAACATAATTAGATATGCTCAGAAATGTTTGACAGAAATAAAGCTTTGGCATTTTTCTCTCAAACTGTTACCTGTACTCTTGCTTTGTCTGTATTTTTTTTCTCCTTCCAATTTGCCAGCCTGTGCCTGTACAATGTCAAATAATAAAATTAGCCCTGGGGAAATGTTCAAGCAGCAGGCCATCAACTGACAAATAAGCTCATTAGTTGGCATTACCAAGACTTTCCCCCCCCTTGGTCACCCTGGGGTTTCCCTTCCCTTCAAGAGAGAACTTTAGCCGTAATACAGCACATGCATTTTCAGCTTGGCCACTCTGGAATGTATTCAGTATTGAGAATTATGATAATCCCCCATCCAAAAAGAAAATGGAAATTCCACCATCACTCCATGGGTGTTTTGAAAACAGAGATCGGATCACTAGGATTCTCCAGAGCAACTGGGGTATTTGATCATGGAGGTAAAAATAGATTTTTACCTCCATGATTTGATGTACACTTCACTCTGTAATTCAATGACTGTCTTTTGTTCTAAAGGATGCTTCGTGGGTGTTATTCCAGAACTATCTCAGCTGGGACCTGATGGGATTTTCCTAAAGCAGTTGTGCAATTGTGCACTATCAGACAGTGGCCGTAAAGTTTGTTCAACTTGACAGCAAACAAATCTGTGAAGTGAGGACACAGTGGTACAAATGAATGCGCTGCACTGCCCCTCCGGCTTTCTGATTGTTTGGCCCGGACAGCCAATTCACCCAGCCAATTCACCCGACACAGCTTTTCCATTCATGGGAGACTTCTCTGGCTCTTGGCTATACACACAAGTGGACACTGCCAACAATGGTCTTTTGTTAAGTTACCTATGCGTTCCCACAGCTTTTTCCTGCACTTAACACTACCACTTGTGAACCCCTGATTGAAAATTGAAAAAAAAAAGACCATATAAAAAAAAATCTGAGATAGCTTTCATTATTAGAAACGCCAGTAGATAGGGCAATGGAGGTTCTTTCTTTCTTTTATTTGGGTTCTGTTCCTGTTTTGGCTATCTAGAAAGCAGCAACTTCAAGATAATCAATCATTTCTATGAAAATGATGTCCAGGGTTTCAAATTTTGTTTACCACAGAAAACGATCGCGTTAGGCACTGTTGTGGAGGCAGCAACATTGGCAAACGGCCAGCATTAACAGATACAATACATTTAATGTACTTGATTACTGTACGTGATTGCTCTTCACTTGCCAACTTCTGTGCATTTTTCTCCACGTTATACCCACAAGAGGAAGGTTGTCAAAGATGTCAGTCTGTTGCCATGGCAACACGTCGCTTTGCAAAGTCCACATTTGAAAAGAAATTTGTGAGAGACACTTCCAACTAAGAAACAGCACTAGAGTATAGATCCGAATCTTACTATCATTACCACAACAGAACAAGACACACTTTGAAAATCCATTCCAATAAGTCAGTCTGTCACCCACAGCAAACCTTCCTTTGGTGTCATTCATTTACCCGAAAAAGTTATGTAGTTAGTGTGGTCGGATGAGTGTAATAATGGTGCCTTGCAATTATGCTCCCCCCCCCGGTAATTTCTCCTGTTTAAATTTAAACGATGTTATAAATATTTCTCTTGGACCTCATCTTTTGAGGAACTGTCCGTTTATCTGGTCATGCAGTCAGTGATCCCCTGGGTCCCATTAAATGAAGTATATAGATTTTATTCTGGAGAAGGAGGCAAGGAGAAAGTAGGAGCAAGGATATGTATACAAAACAGCTCTCTGAACAAAGGTGGCTCGTTATCTATCCTAGGGAGTTTTTCAGACACATGTATTGTTCTTTTACAACCCCTGGTAGGTCTAATGATTAAGGCAAAGGCAGTCGGTTAGTGTACAGAATGTAGATGGAGCCATCGAACTGGTTCTGTGGTCACTGGTATACAGTTACATCAGGTCCATTACAACAGGTAGGCTATCTGTCTCTACCTGATTAGACTCTGAATTCTCTAGGGTTTGTTGGCCCACAACTAAAACTAATACCTCCTTCATTGTCTTCTCTAAGAGCACTGTCAGCAACATGTTGTAAAGAGATTACAGTGAATTGCCAGGGTCTTTATAACAATTACTCACTGTTATATGCTGGTATGAATGTTGTGTAGTCTCCTGTGCTTTGAGAGCATGTATGGTCATCAAAATTTCATGAAATTTTTTTTCTGTTTGGTGAGCTCTTCACAAGCGGCATAACTAGGGTGAAATGTCCAGGGGGACACCTAAAGGTGCACGCATTTGTTTTTTGGAGGGGGCATTGGAACCTTTATATATGCAATGGCTTTTGTATATTTCAAGTGAGGGACAGGTCTCCCCTCCACCACTGCATTTTCACCTTCTTAAAACAATGTTCACACATCTGATACCGGACAGTTTTTACTGTGACAGTATACATGTACATGTACAGTACATGTAGATATACATGTACATTCATTTGTGTGTAAAATCATAGAGCCATGGGTTACAAAGGCTGGTATGACTTCACACTTGTTAAAAAGGTGTGACCACCTACATGTAGGTGGGCTTAAATCCTTGGTAGTAAGCCAGACTCCAATTTAATGGCTTTAGAAAGGGTACAGTTGTATGTAAATGATGGTTTGGTGTTCTTTGAAAGCCAGGCCATTAATTTCCAGACAGAGGGCTTTGGCACAGCCAAGGACAGATTACACCCAGTTGGAATGTGTTGCTTTTCCAGTGAAAAGTTTAACTTTAATGATTCCGTTTATTTTGAAGAAAACAGAAAACACTCTCCCATTCGTTTAATTCATACCTTGCCCAGATAGATCCTGACCCCTCCTCAAGTGGTCACACATATAATTATGTGTCCCACATACTTCTTAAAACCTACTTAAATTATTGGATTCAGTGTTTGTTTTTTTTTACTGAATACAATTTGTTACGTTATGGAGAAATATAACATGGACCTACTTTATAAACTTCTCTAATAGTCATAGAATACCATCTTCTATAGAAAAATGACAACTGTGCAAATTTTCTTATTCTTTGCTTGATGGCGAGTTGATCCAGATATCTTCAAAATACAGAGCAGCAGACGTGCGTCAAGAAAAGTTGGTGTCCAAAGTGCAGATGCATGTGGCAAATATTGAAAGAGATGTTTTGAGACAGACCTACAGCTCAATGAGAGGTCTGTAATCCTAGTCAAAGGACTACTGAAGTAAGCATCTTGGGATCCTTACAACATCAATTTAGGCAGGTGGGACAGAAAGGGGTGATCTGATCTGTATAATAATTATTGCGGCAATTCAGTATAGAATGTGTAAAATGTAATGTTTAACGGCACAGTCAATCAAAACACTCTATCCCATTCATTATTTGATGCACAATATTCACAATACTGACGTGGGTCCCAAGGAAGTGTTGAATCCTTCAAGTTAGATCACACAATAGCTGACTAATTGGGCCAGGAACAATCGGCATAAAGCCAAAGCATTGTTATTGTGGCCGCCTGGGACCACATGTAACAACGGGGAAATGAAATCATGTAGAACGTGATAACCGAACCTTCATTGCGGACAGATGGAATTCCTAATCCCCACCCCAGAAAATGGGGAAACGAAAGAGGATACTGTTTCCTGGATTAACATTCTCTTTCCTCTGTTTGTGGAGATGGACTCAAACATCGCATTCAATGCTCTGAGTAAAACATGCTTACCCTCCTCTATTTCCTCAAGTTAACGAGTAAAGGATATGTCCCAAAAAATTCTTTACTTTATTGACATGGACAAGTGTATAAAAATGTCAGCTGTTGGCATGTCTTGAAGTACGTACTGATGACAAGATTTGTAAAGAATTCTTATACACTAAACAGATTTTTATAACAACTCGGATTTTGAAACAGTCACCAAATGCTTATAACTCACTTGTCAACGTGCTGTTGCTATGCCAACTTTTTTTCTCTTAGTTTTAATCCTCTAAGACATAAAAGTTTAAAGATCTGCACTACTCTTTCTCGTGTGAATTGGATTTCTTCAATGGTGCGTCTGTTGTCATGGAAACAACCATCTCATAAGTCTTCCTGTCTTTTTTTTGGGGGGGGGTTGCAATCCATCGACCTATTTCTCATAATTCTGGTAAGAGATCCTCACTCAAATGAACTAAATCCAAGCAAACAATGCGTAACTCAAAAAAAAAAACCAAAAAAGTACACAAATAAATGATCTGTTGAAATCACAAGTGCCAAATAACTATAGCGAAAGATTTGGCCATCTTTTAATCTTGAACAGACTGTCACACTGTTTGGCAGATATCCTAGCTGTGTGCATCCGCAATGGGCATTACTCAAGCTATCAAATCAGGCCAAACTTCAGGAATTTACATACAGAAGCAATTTCAATTATCATAACGCCGACAAACCAGACTGTAATTCATTTTCAAACTTGCACCCAAACCCGACCTTTAATCTCAGCAGTAGAGTGAAGAAGACTTTCAAGGGAAAAGAGGTGGATGCTTTCTTGGCACACTTACTTCTTTGTCAAGTTAGTGGGAATTTATATAACAAGTACTCTATGAAACGTAAACAAAAAACATATACATGTATAGTATTCAAGGAAACTAATGGATTCTTCACTGTGAACAGTACATACTTAGTGGCGTAACTAGGGGGCAGAGGAAGAGGTCCATGCACCCAAGGAGTATCCCCCTCCCCTAGAAATTTTGAAATGTACACAACCTATGTGTAAAACCACAGGTTCCTGGTCCCCCCCGGACAAAAATGTGCCAAGCATGTTGTGAAAAGAGATCACCAAAGAGAAAGCAGATCAGTTTTGATTTACCTGCTCTACTGCAAAGACCGTGGCACTCATCAGACCTAACGGCACTTTGACAAACTCCTTACAGTAAGAATGAATGATTGTAAAGACCCCCCGGATAGTCACTGCAAATTCCTTACAATGTGTTAAGAATACCTGAAGAGAGGAGGATGGAGGAGGTATTAGTTGTAGTACTGAGAGGATAAGCCGAGATTTTAGAACTGACTAATCCAGCATGGACACACCAAATCTATAGGTACATGTACCCACTGGGATCGGACCTAGTGGGACCAGATTTTAAGCGGTCAGCTCATAAGTCTGACACCTCATAATTCCAATGCCTCACAAGACCGAAAAAGGCGTTTAAAAAGTCCATAAGTCCGACGCCTCATAGGTCTCACCTATGGACCTATGACCTATGAGGCGTCGGACTTACGATACGCACCCGATTTTAAAGGCAAGCAGAAAATCAGTTTGATAGTTTTCTGTCATTGTACTGACTTGCTGCCTTTTCTTGAGTCAGTAAGCCTACCTGGGATCATAAACGAACAATCAATGAAAACCTCTTTGGGACAAGTAACAAGCCTTATTTTGTACTTATTCATTGCCTGCCTTAGCACAACAAAGTAAATGTTGGCCGATGCTAATACGTCCAAGGGTTGGTTTCTTTAACAATCCCCCACCCATACCTCCCACCCACACAACTTCTTATCTCCTTCCTAGGGAACAAGAACCTTCTGGGAAGTAGTCTCAGTTGGTATTGATGGAAATTACTGGCACAAGATGGTGCCCACAAAGCAATAATGCGTGGGTGTGATTGGAGGGGGAAAGATTAGGACGTATTGGAAAACGCGTGATACATGTCTTTATGGTAGATTTTAGTCTATGAACTGACAGTCTTCCTCAAAAGATGGATGTCGTCTGGAAAGATGATGACGATGACGCAAACTTTAGTTTAAGCAGAAATAGTAGGGAACGCAATTTTGGTGGCACTGTGATTACTTTCAGGGCCACACCACAGAGGAATTTGTAGGGCAACTGAATGACATCTGTAAGGGTGGGTTTATTTATTAACCTCCAAAGTGCCAATTCAAAAAAAATAATTAAAATGAAAAAAAAAAGGAAAACAGACACATTTGAACTTCTTTCCCCTTTAATCATCTAAGAATTTATTTAAAAAAGGAAAGCTACCAGATGAGATTTCTGGACGCAGTCTCCGAGTTTACACCACTGCACATGTTATGCACAAATAATGGAGACACTGAAGAAAGACATCGTCATCTACCTCTGTGCAAACACTTTAACCCTCGGACACATGGCCTTATACTCCAGAAAAGCCCTGAGAAAATGAATTCTCCTTTTGATCTCTCCACCAGCAGACGTATCCCGGTGAGGGTATCAATCCCACATTGGCACACCCCGCCAGGCGAGCCTTGATATCCTTTCCAGGAAGAAAGTTACAGGTGCGTGGGTACGATGGACCCCATGGAAGAACAGACTGATATGAGAGTAATCAGCACAGCCGTGGGGGGTATTTCCAAGAGTGTTACTTCAACTGGCAACCCCAAACAGAAAATCTTGGGTATCCGAAATGGAGATCCCTGTGGGTTTCAGGGAAGCACCTACACGGACTTACCAAGTTTCGTTAATTTTGTTTGGTCAATGACATTATTTGCAAGAAAACAAGAAAACCGCATTCAGCTTGAAGTTTTGGACTTCATATTTAAAGAATATAGCCTAGGCTACATGCATGTACCGTTGAGCCAAATTAACACTGGGACATTAAAGTATACACAGTGTAATGAAATACGTACATTTGTGTATTAAAGTGTCGATGAAAATACTATGGTCCTTGAAAATGCATCTTTGTATTTTTCGGCTGGTTGGAAAGTTTTAGAGTACGTGCTCTTGTTGGTTTTATGTCGATTCAAATTCCCATTTTCTTGAGCAAAACTGTGATGCCATTCCAGGGAGAAAAAAAACATGTTGCATCATGGATTTGTGTGCAAAAACTGCTGGAATTTGTGACATTTTCCGGTTCTAAATTTCCTCTTCTTTGATGACTCATTCAATGAGTCCATGACAGCAGACCAACAAGCAACTCTTTCCCAGAAATGTTTTCACCGAGTGATTCTTGGATTTGCAATTTGAACAGAAAAAAAAAACCTGTAAAATGAACCCCCGAATGGGTGTCGCATTGTTTTCATGCACTAAACACGAGTATGGATTTGCACAAGAAAGTGTGAGGAAATATCATTGCCCAGACCCTCAAACGAGCAAAGTGTTATTTCATTCATATGAGAAGTCTTCAGAAAATATATCAATGTGTGCAACTTCACTGCCATGCAGGATTGTCAGTAGAATCACAAAGAAAGCATAGAAAGCGTAATGCACCTGTTACACGTCCAAATTGATGAAGATAGATAGGAGACATCACACAAGGGTGCATCAGTGGGAATGCTTCATTTCCACCCTTTTTCACAGGTGAGGCAACTGGCTGAAGCAAACACAAGTCACAAATTTAATATCCTACTAACAATCTAGGATTGCGTAGTTTCAAGGTGTGACTTCTTATGCCTTGAACTGACTGAACTCTCAGGCAAGGTTTTATTTATTTTCCCAAGGTGTCAAAATAGTAAAAATTGACAGCCCTTTGACTGATGGTGTTGCAGCAAAGCAAACAGGTAATGGTTCACATGGACAGGGCCGGCGACATTCTGTACTGGCAATATAAAGCCCGGTGAGGTTATTTCAACATGATCCAAAAATATGTCTACTTCCATGACCTCCCGGCCCACTCAAAATGTTACTGGGCTTGACTGGTGTCCATGGGAAGGAAGCAGAGTTGCTCTCTAATGATAATTTTTGCAAATGACCATGTAGTGAGCCGGCAAGCTGTCAAGATTCAAATCTTTCATCTTCCTCCCACTCAGATATTGCATTACCGGGCCAATTTCAGTGTGAATGCCTTGAGCGCGGTTCAAGTCCTAAACAATTCAATGAAACAATAACATCTTTGAAACCTGTAAACAAGACGACCCCAAAACGATTCATATCTTTCAGTTCTCCCTCAGTGAAAATATCACATTGTCCGAATGTTGAGTTGACAAACAGAATTTGGAATGTCGGATTACTTATAAATAGAATAACATGACAACAAGCAATCTAACAGTACACTTAGGTCAAAATGTAATATTACCCCAATTAACCTTTTGCTGTAATCGTCAAAAACAGTCAAAAATTCTGTCTTACTGTGTAGTACACAGACATATCATATGTCACTCGACTGATTTTGACTGGTAGGACTACTGTGTCAAGAATGCATCTTTGCATAGGAGGGTTCTCATACCAAAATCTCATTGCCACAACTTGGCCAACTGAAAGTTATATGGTTCAATGAACATTCTCACAACAGCTGAGATAAAGAAGTGTTACACTTTTGGGGGAGGAGCTCTAAGATTCTCTATAGATAGTGGCAATGGTTATTTTTGGAGGGGCTGACCTTTGGAAACATTTGGGAATTCTCACGAAACTTGGATGAATCATCAGGAAGTCTTCCTCTACACTACAGACACATTTCCCTCAAGAGTAACTCTGCAACATTAATTACCCTGTACAAATTGTAGGAAATGTGTTGAAAAGAATGTAGTACCTGTCACAACTTTTCCTTCATATGGTATCTCCATAAAGGTCAGTTATCCAATTGAAAAGTTTCAATTCTGCAGAATGGTACTTGGAAACTGTTGTTGATACTCCATAGACTTTGTACACAACCAAAGGAGTGCCGTCTCATTAATTTTTTCCAGAACTCTGTGATAAATTGCAGAATTTCCCAGAGGTCTCCTCTACTTTCAGCAAATAACAAAGAGTTACAAGGTTGAATCAATCAGTGTATCCCTCAGCTCCCTGGATCCGCCCTCACACACTACAGGGCCCGACGGTTATAATAAAATTGGTTGCAAAGAGTTTAAGTGAAGTCATCCTCATTTGTGATTGATACTTCTAGAGAATTGCAGCAATTTCAGCATAGGCTATGTTCTCAAGGTAGAATCTCTGCAGGAAATTGTTTGATGGATTTATTTCTGTCCAATGAAGAAAAGGACCAAGGGAAATGTGGTTTGAGATGGCATGGGAAAAACCACTCGACACAATACCCGACCTTGGCTAGGTGCATCACCCCAGGGACTGATGTGTATCACGCTGTGAAATATGCAATACTCCAGCCACAGCAAATGAGCCCCGTTTTCTTTTCAGCTTTGCACGCCTCACTGCATGCTGGGCAGAACAAATTGAAGGTCTTGATCCTAGCGGCAATTTTTCGGACCTTTCAACTTCTGGAAACGGGGTGATTCAAGAAGTCTAACAATTTTACTGAAGGATTGTACTCCCACAAGAAGAGTGAATGGCCAAACCTAAAGCTGGTTTTAGTCCGATCCTGGATGACCTAATTTGCGAGTGACCCGAAATGAATTGCTGTAGAATTTATGGACATCCGTTGACTTTGGGATTGAGTAATGCACGAACAGAAATCATGTATAAAGCAATTAAGCAGAGAACTTTGGGGAAAATTAATCCAAGTTTGATTTTCCAAAGCATCAATCCTGATGTCTCAGGGCGAAAGATGAGCGAAACGGTGAAACCAACTGAAAACTGTACAAACCTACAAAAGATTGGCTGAAACTGAAAGCACAAATCTAGTTTGGGGGTCACAGGAGAGCAAGAAGACATTTTCTCTTGAAAAAGAAAGACCCATCGGCGTTCCAGAGTTGAGAACTTTCACTTCAACATTTTGAAAATGGATGAATCATGGGTGAATTCATACCTAATTTGATCGTTCAATGACCGAAGACATCCAAAGAACATGGACTCCAGATCTCCAACAATTGTCACCGTTCCAAAAGTGGAATTCTTTGATACCGTCTCCCCATGAAAAAAAGAATCCCGTCTCGTTAAGATTTCCGACTGAGGAGTGTCATGCTTTATACATTATTATGGGTTCTTTCATAAGGTGTGGGGTACTTACGTGATGCACTTGAGAAGCTCACAGAAGCAGAGCGACACACACCCACCACCTCCGCTGAGTACATGTATGGCTGGCTTCAAGCTTCGAATGTCCATTTAATTGCAATCGACATAAAAGAGATGTTCGGCATTTGTTAACTTTCAAGCGTTGACTTTCTGCCTTGTCTCATTCAATATTCGGCCATTCAACACTTGTGGCAGAAATTCCACGTGGGGAGCCTAGCGGGGCCGGCGGGCCTACGCACGTTTAGGAACATGCTCATCACAATGCGCAGCTCTTCAGTAACTGACCACAGGTATTCTAGCTATGTCCTCCACTACTACATGTAGGTCAAAGCACTCTACAGCCTTTCAAACGATGCCAGCCCCTTTCCTTTGCTGCAGAAAACTTAGGTTATCCGTAACAAGAAATTTTTCATGCGGTACAGCGACGAGGGAAGACAAGAAATCCATGAAACCATTCAACAGAGGGGTCTTAGTAATAGAAAGCCAAGACTTTACCGGGTTTTCTGGAGTTCTCTCGCAAATGGCCGATTACTGAGCAGCTTTCTTTTCACCAAGGCATTGTACGAAATGAAGGATGTTGAAAAAAAAACACAATTAATACTGAAAAATTCAAGCTTTGCGGGTCAAACCACACCCAAACGGATGTTAGGTTAACAGGCCAAACACAAGAATCCTCCAAAACTTTCTGTATGTAACTTATAAGACGACGGCAATTCTTTGCACTTTGTTTTACTGGGGGTTTCTTGTACAAAGTCAGTCGCTGACTGTACCTTCACCCCTGGACTTTCCTCGAATAAATCCTCAAATCATGTGGCGGTTTGGATTAAATGTATCTCCTTTTAAGTGAAGCTCATGGCGAGAGTTTGTGCTCTGAAGTCTTCCCTCCCACTCTTAACGAAAAAACGGTAGTTAATGACATGTAGTTCACGTCTTAGAGTGACTAAAACCCTCTAGAAAATTAGATGAGCAGTATTTTGTCTCAGCAATTTTTTAACCTAAAGAAAGGAAAATTTC
The DNA here is from genome assembly GCF_001949145.1 of Acanthaster planci. The sequence goes on from NW_019091699.1 coordinate 105,761, forward strand.
AACTGAAATAATCTGACAACTTGACAACCAAACTGCAAAAGCACATTTTCATGTTTAATGCTTTCATTTGACACGGACGATACTGAACAGTGGGAACAAAAAAGGAACTTCAAAATTCACTGACTGTAAATTCAAAAGGTTCAAAGGATACTTTTAGATACATCATTACATGGAGTAATTAATACAAAAAATATGAATAATGGATAACCAGGTGGGATATAATGGGATATCACAAATAATACATATTCATTATACAATTTGGATTAAATTTTAGGAGATAAATTTCATAAATTCCATAAACTACACTTTAGATTACTAGAATAATACCTCTGTAACTTTAGACATAACGATTTGGCTGGAAAGTTCAGCAATTACAAAAATAGCTGGGTGCAGCCTCTTAAAATCGGAAAACCTTGGGAAAAGTGCAGTGTATCCATTCTGCCCCTCACGTATAGATAATAGTGTGGATTAAAGGATATTTGCAAATCACTGAATGAAGGCCTCGTCTTTCGTCACTTTGATTTATGTACTTATGTACACGTACTCCTAAATACTGGCCATAATACTTTTGCATCGGCTCACGTGTACCAAAACAATGTGTTTATCTTTAACAATGAAAACAAAACAAAAACAAGCTACAATTGGCACTGAGGGAAATTGCAAACGATGACAGTTCCTCCAAGAATTTTTCAAATTCAATTTAAATGACCACCATATAATATAGCAGTGGTTGGTAGCCAATGTACAAAAATTGACATTTCAAATGTAATTTCTGATATGACTGTCATAACTTAACCTTGATTACAAAACATATAAACATAAAATTTGTACAATTGCTGATGCTGTGAATTTGCATTGATGAAGAGGCAAGGTTCTTTACGAAGAAAACAAAAATCAACAAAATAACCAGAGAATCTGGATATGTACCCAAATTCCCCCGCAAGCATCAATTCCCCTGACTCAAAATTTCCAGTACACTTCATCACTACCAACCCGAGCTGCGTACAACGCAAACTGCATTCTGTGGCCAGTGCTAAAGGTATTCCCATGGAAACCACCGTTACTTGACTGGCCGTGAAATTTGGATAAAGTCACTCTCCCTGCATCTGCGCCGACAATTGCCATGAATTGTGCATGAATGCATCACTGTAAATGAGAGAGCATTCACAGTCCGCATTGTAAGAGCAAGTAACATGCATAATTAAGTGGGTTTGGGTTTGCAGAGTCCCGGAAACCAACCAAAGTCGTTTTTCAGGACAATTACAATGTTTATGAGTCAGAGGTACATGTAAGGATATCTATACCAGTTTCCCTCAGATGCTAATGGAAGTGGCCTGGGCGAAGAGACGAGGCCGTCAACCATTCAAAGCACCCGGAGGTCAACTTGGTCTTACCAGTGGATATTCACCTAAACAAATGAACCTGCATATATCCAGAATTAGGGGGGGGGCATGATTAATGGGCCGCTGAATATTTTATCCATTATTGCCCAGGAAATAGTCAGCAGCAGAAAGGAACCATGCAATAAGCAAGTTGCAGGGAACTGTTTGGTATAATGGAACCAACATCATTGTAATGACATGCAACAATTAACGTCAACTGATGAATGATTTACATTGACAGACACCTGCAGTGTAGAAATTCCTGTTCCTTAAAGTTTCAGATAAACTTACTATGTTCATGTACAGGGTACCTTGCAGTCATGCACATTGTGGACATACAGTGTACAGATGCCGAGTTCATCTCTGTAAGATCTAAGGACTTGTCATGAAATGTGGTAAAATTTTTTATTTTCAGGGACCTGGAGGTGTCTATTAAAAGCAACAACACCACTGCTTTGAAGAGAGCACCAAAAACCTATAAATACAAAGTCTTTTGATGAACATCAGAACTGCTCCAAGGTTCATTATGTATTACTCTAGGAAATGAGCCCGTATTAAAGAAACCTAAGCTCAATGGAAGAAGTATGACGTGACCACTTCCAATATCAATTCTGGTAACTCTTCTGCTGACGTAATTCGTAGCATCGAACCCCGGGACAGAGATCTGATAGAGGCACCGCGGCACCAAGTTCACAGTTTGACGGCCTCGATATCTTGCTGATTGTTAAACTACGTTTTCTTCTCTCGCTTTCCAGAGGATGACATGCCACGAATATCAATTCAGCAAGGAATTTCTTCAGGCCAATGGGAGGGTTCCTCTTTGTTTTTTTCCAATCTGTGTTTGTGGCCATTTGACTTGGCTGGTATTAGGGGCACAGCTGTTGCTTCTCAAGGTGAGAATTTGACAGGATTTTTCAAATTGCCTTTCCCCCCCCCAGGAGGAGGGCTTGTACCGGTATGTTAGTGGTCAAAGCAATGCATGTTTGTGTTCAACGTGTAGGATTTGTGTTTTCAAACAACCAAAGTGTTTGGGCATTTTCGGGAACAGTGTGAAGATCCACGTAACGAGGCAAAGGATGCCTTAGAATTTCAGTGGGCTGCACACATGCAAACACCATTCCACATTCAGTTCAGATATGTGGCTATAAATAATATGGAATACATAGAACTTTTAAAAAACAATCGGGGGAGGACTGTACATAAAGTTACCAAATACTGATGATATGTATCAGGTGACGCTTGTGTAAGAACCGACATCTCATTCCCCACTTGCCCAAACATCACTTGCATGAAGCATTATGCTTTATGAACATCCAGGTTTGGGAAATGATGACTGGGTACTTTGTTGCTACATGTAGATCTAAAAATAAATGGTATGGCTAAGCAGAGGATGAGCGGTCGTATAGGGTATGAGCCTGAAGGATTTCCTGTTCTTCATCCGGGTTTGCACAAAGCTGTCGGGCAACGCTTCAAAATAATTACATGTTTGTATTGAAGGATTTTCCGGCTACAATTGCAATGAACCATACTGGGTAAAATTCTGCAGCCCTTTACCAGTTACAATACCCTGCAGTCTCTTGTCTGTCGAGACACTCGTGTGGAAAGACCAGTGGAATTGCTCAAAACAAATGCCACCTTAAATAAATTGAGCCAGAAAAACAGATACATCATGAGCACGTTTCAAGAAAATGATGTACCTATCGGTAACTTCAAAGCCCTTGGATTGCTGAAAAATGAAAACGTTATCTTTTTTATTTTGTGCTGTACAGATTGAAAACGTGCTACACGTAGGTGTACATTGCATGTCTTAATCAACATGGTAGGGGAGTCACAGCAAAGGTACTATTAGATTTACACCACCTGGAAGGATCATTACTGACAGGAGTACAAATATGTGATCCATGCAAACAGGAATACTGGTACCCGGCACACTGTTTGATTTACTGACTACTGATACAGTTTGGGTAACATCACAATGAAAATAGAATTGATACAAAGGGCTGCTCTGTTTTACTGATCCCCAAAATATAAACCATTTAAAAATATAATTAATGCACCCAGGAATACGGAAAATATACGGTTATCTGAGTGAGTCTGTTATGGCAAGTAAACATTGACCTTGGTCTAAAGAGCTTAGAATTACTGGTACAAGTACTCATGCAGTGGAAGTTATATTGATCTAATATTCGTAATACAAAACAGGGTGGCCAGCAACATTCTAAAGCACGGTATGTATCACGTGTTTGTACTGAATGCAATCTGACGTTTACCACTGACATGTTTGTCCCGAACCACACACCGCAGTTGGCAGTGAGCCTCATATTAACGCCAATCCTTCAAAATCCTTGAAAAATTCCGTCGCCCCAATTTAGTGAGCCTCTGAGGACAAACCATCAGTCACAGCCTTATTAATCTTTAAATCATGCACAAATGCAAAATTCTGCTAGGAATTTTATAGTTTTACCACTATGTACAGTGTATACGTACATTCAGCTGAAGAACTCTTGCAAAATTTCATCATATTAAGGCAGCCTCCATGAAAACCAGAGCTCAACAGGTGAAAACAAAAACTGAGTTCAAACTTTCATTTCCTTTTGGAAGAGGTCATGTCAGTTACACCTCCAAAAACC
>NW_019091699.1:120088-181549 GCF_001949145.1 Acanthaster planci
GACAAAAATGCCCTTGGAAACTGCCATAATGGCAATAATTTTCAGAAGTTTAAAGGATATAAATCAAATGTGTCCAGGCTTTTTTCCTTAGGAAGGTCTGCACCTTACCACGGTATTCAGATTGAAAAATGATGCTAACAAATGAACAGATTGTACACTGTACCTGTCTGTGTAGCATACGGTATCGTCCAATTTCTATTAAAAAATGCTGCATAAACATTACCGGTCGAACTGCCAGTATACCAGTGCATGCATTAAGTTACACACTAATTGCAGAGGTTTTAATTCATCACTGGAATGCACACAACATGCATATTCTAGCAGTATTCGTAGTACATGCGTATGTACATGTACATGTATGCATGAAGGCCTTCTAAGCAACACATGGTTAAGAAGATGCCGCTGAACATTTGAGGGCCCTATACGAATACATACATGCAATATACGGGAATCTCATACCGGTTATGCAAATGGTCTGAGTGACGTCCCTTGCTGCATGCATGTTTTGCACTCAGTTTGACCCCATAACAAGGGAAAGAAAAAATTTTGAAACTACCTGTACACGCAAACGCGAAAATAGGATATTGGCTAATGGTCGGCAGAGGATGGGCACACGAGCAAAGGAGGAGTGTGAACCCCACATAACAAGCTTTCAAAGGGACGACCCCCTCCCCCAAAGAAAAACGTCGTGACTGGCTGATGACAGAGACAGATCCGCAGTCATTAAGCCCAGGTGAAAACACCCTGGCATGGAGGTGACAAACATGATTTGGAGGAAGGGGGAGGGACATGCTGTCAAGGTGATCGATGGAGACATACTTCTGCTTCGTTTCTTGCAGGATTCAGAAAGAAGGAACAAGTGAGACAGAACAGGATAGGAAGGGGTGTTGGAAGGACACTTTTGCACCGGGGGCCAATTTCATAGCACTGCATGAGCGAAAAATTTGTTTAAGCGGGAAACAACCTTGCTTGACAGGTTACCTGTCAACACTTCTTGTGATGTACATTGTTTGGGAATGGAAGTTTACCTGTCTTTTGGTTAGCATGACAATCGCATAGAGTTTGAGCTGGTAACCTTTGTTTATTAAGCAAGGCTTTTTCACGCTTAAGCAAATTCTGAGCTTAGGCAGCTCTATGAAATTGGCCCCTGGAAGGGAGTTACAACGGTAATTGTTTGCAGTGGACCCTTTGAAATAAAGCATAAGGCTTAAAAATCACTTGTAAGATTTGTGTATGCATGCAAACCATTGCTATGTGTACATGTATGTGAAAAACATTGTCTACACATGTACATGGATGTCTGCAAATTCCAGTGCACAATCTCTGTACAGTGCAGGCCAGCACTTGTACATGTAGATGGCATGCACCGGTACATGTACATGCACCCCTCCTACCAAATCAAATACAAGTACAAACAAAAGAAATTTTCTTTTCTTTATCTTACAAAGTCACCATCCCATTCATATCCCGTCGATTCTGCGTCAAGGGTCCGACATGAGAAGAGTGAAGCCAATAAAGCAAGTAGTCTGACAGACCGTCTCGCCAAAACAAAACAATGCACCTCAGGATATTGCTAATTTCCTTCAGTGATTCAAAGGATATAGTCCTTTTGTTCAGCATACCGGTACATGTACATGTGTGCACTGTTCTTACCAAGATATGACAGCTGCCACCTGCATCTGAGAAGCAGGCACTATCCATCTAACTCTGTGTTGACAACGAAAGTTTACCTCGTCAGGAAACGTCAGGAGGGTCTGCAGACCTGGGACGCGAAAACAAAATCTCAAACAGGACACTGGACATAATTTTTAATCACTGAGCTAATTCCAAGTTATCTTTAGGGCCCCTTTAAATAGTCTTCCCCAAAATATTTTCCACCGTTAATTGGCTGGGGGAAGATGTTTTCCAGGCCAGGAATTCCCATATGGAGAACAGGCCAGAAAACAGATAATCTAATTGTCACATTGAGCCAAAAATACATTCTGCCCGAGACCAAAAAACAGACCTTGCTCAAAAAACATGGGACCACAGTGCGATGACAAAATGCAATGTGAAAAATTCCACCTTGCTTGTTTACAATTTACTCCAGCCATGGTGAAATTTACATGTAAATTATAATAATTTCATATTAATTCTTCCCCACCCCTCCCACAAACAAACCAACAAAAAACAAAATGGCACATAGCACCGTAACGATACATGTGCTGTCTGTACACATGTCTACTTATAAGTGTTTATGTACTAGTAATAATGCAATAAATTAATATGCCAGTATGGTATGGGGTACTAAGTACAGCTTATGAACTTTTGTTTAACTTCACATATGATGCAAGATATGCGGTAAAGGGGGACCCCGTCTATCGTGTCTTCTTTTGTGTTGATGGAATCTTTGGAATTCCTTTCAGATTTCTGAGGGGGGGTAGCAGTGGACACAATAGCCTTAGGGTATATGGCTTGCACATCACAAGGGGGGGTCCCCCTTTACCCATTCGTGCAGGGCGTCTAACTACACACGAATGAGCAAAAACAGGAATGTTGCAGAGAACACCAAATAAATAACCTGCCACATGTAGTGTAGTGGCTCTGTTAACAACCATCTGCCAGCCTTGGAATTAGCTGTGATGAATACTCACTGAAGAATGAAGCATTCAGTCATTCATTATGACCTTCTGTTCCATCATTAATTATGCAAATATGCCTCAGAGTCGGTGATTATTGGACAGCGGTGGCCGGGCAGCACAGCGAGCAAACAATGAGAGACAACTCGTGACTCATCCGAGGTACTGAATGCAAGCTATGAATATTCAACAGCAATTATTTTCGCGGCGTGAGTAAGAAAAAAACCAAAACACTTCACTTCAATTCCTCTAATGAAACAGTACATGCCACTGCTTTGTCTAAAATGGAATCTGGAATGAGTCACTCTGTATCACAGGCACTGACTTGATTTCCAAATGGATCTTGGGGGGGTGGGAGTTCATAACAATGCCACATCTTGCACAATTGAAATGTTTTAAATTTTTGTTGACATGAACAAATCGTACACATGTGGAAACCAGCCGTGGGAAAAACCTTCATCGTTGCTCTAAAAACCCTGTTCACAGACACAAACCAATGTGTTTCTAAACGTGGAGCTTACTCGACGTGTTTCTGTTGTGAGGAATCAAAAGCTGGGAGAGGAACAAATGCCTCCAACACTCCCCCTTCTACAAGTGGCAACAACCGGGGTTTTCAAATTCAATCAAGAGAGACGTAAAACTAACTGTCAAGCAAAACACCTGTGAAAGTTTGTAAGACACTTAATACTGGTACATGAGCTCCCTACTGTACAAGTTTATATATACTGAATAGGTACCTGTATGTTATACGTGTACGTGTACATGCGCATGCCTTGAACTACGCTTTGTGATTGAAAACAAATTATAATGGGACTTGAGTTAGTGACCTTAGGAAGAATAAGGTCAGTACAGCACTATACTCATGGGAGTCATGGTTTGTTATGGTGTAATGTTGCACACAAACCACAACTTCCAAACAAGTCAACAAAACCTGCCCCAGAGCTAGGTCAACAAACTCACCCCAGGGGTGCATAGTCAAGCAGGGAACAGGGAGTCAGGCAAATCGCTGTTGTGTGCTGGGTGCACACTGGCCCCCCAAAATACTCCCAGGATTTGCAAGGACACCCTCATCAACCAGTCACACATCTATATCTTATGGTTGTGTTTTAAAAAAAAAACGAAAAAAAGGTTTCCCTGTACAGATTTTTTTAATGGAGGACACAGCCAAGTTTTCTTGTTTTTTTTAATTTTTCATACTAGAAAGATTTTTCCCAGACAACGGATGGATCCTCTGGAATCTTTTACTGATGTTCACAGTGGTAATTCCGGTTGTAAAATGAAGGGACATTTAACCCTATCTACCGAGTAACAGGTTTGAAACTTGCATACCGGTATTAAGCTACACCTGAGCATGTTGTTAGCAACAAAAAGTGAAAGCATGTTGCAGATTTATCTTCCCCCCTCCCAAAAAAAGGTGGGTCGGAAAAGGAAACAGGTAGAAACAAGAGACCATGTGTACATTCACTTATTGGTGTAATCACTAGATACTAGTAGGCGTGAATGAGAAATTGTTACACTTGAAATGCAGACTTTTTAAACTGCAGGGTCTGTAGTGCACATGCACTTGTATTGATCAATCTCAATCGCATTAATTTGCGCATGTACCTGGAGACTCCTATGGCATCATCTCAATATTTCTGCTCCAATGGACATTTTTCATTAAGGCTCTCTGCACTCTAAACAGGCTTCACGCCATGCAGTCATGCGTGGCTTACAAGGGGAGAAGAGCAGTCTTGCTGGGAGACAGTGCAATGCGAATTCCCACTGGTCTCTACCCCTCGGCAAGAAACCTTCGCCGTCTGCTGGTCATCACGCTGAGGGACTGCTGACCAACAAGGACGGAGGAGATGAACAAGACAGAATCTCAAAAATACATGTAAATGTACAAGTAACAATGTGTCAACAGTAACATACACGTACATACCTGTACGTGTATAAAATGACAGACGAGTTGCATGTAAATCAGAACTTCTGTACCGGTGGGCTCTCCACAACAACACTGCGTTTGTGGTTTGTCAGTTAAATAAACATTTGTTATTAATCTTTAACATGGATTTTTCGTTTTTGTTAACTTGCTACTTTTGTTTTACCCGGTACCTGCTCCAGTGCATGCAGTGTGCAAACCCAGAATATGCGGAAATGGTCACAATGGGACTTTTGTCTGTTTTTACACGAATTTTTTTCTATGTTAGCTTGCTAATTTTGTTTCACCTGCTAAAGTGCATACCGTGTACAAACCAGAACCTGCGGAAATGGTCACAATGGGACTTTTGTGTGTTTTTACATATATCCTGAAGGTAGTGTGTACATTTGCATGTACACAAACTAAACAGGATCGGCTTTTTAAAGGATTTTCCCAAACATAAAATGTAAACAACCTCCCAGCAAAGATGGCTGAATGCAGAGACTCCACGTTTAATTGCATGCATGTATACATGTACATGTACATGTGGTATAAAGGTTCACGTACAAGACGAGAATTGACTTGATGATGACTATAACACACATTATTATAACTTATAAGCACTGTCCTCTTGACCAAGTTTTTCAATCTATCACCTTACATGTCGTTCTATGGGATGTACATTACGTGTATGCTCATAAGCCCATAGAGAGAGATCTTCAATGACAAATTTAATCCTAAATGAACAAGGCTCACAGCCACAAATTCCATTCAAAACACGCTCTTCTGAGAATCTTGGAGAGCTGCAGACATACGTGTACCTTTAGCCAGGAGCTGTAGACAGGTCTGTGCCAACCTCCCTGGCAAAATGCAGGGTAAGTGGCTGAGGATTGGTGACAGATGAATGATAACAGGTAGACTGAGTCAGGACTTGAGATACATGTAACTTCCACACTGGCAATGTTTTGCTTGCCATTTGTGTAAGTTGAGTTACAGCACTGTCCCTGCCTTTTCAAAATATCAGCTTCCTTTCCTGGTGGAATTTAGAAGGAATGTGATATTCTGTGACAAATACAGTTGCTTGTTCATAATTGTAGGCCGTTATGCACTTACATTGCCCTTTAGAAGTAAACAAAATCAGAGCAGCTCAAAGAGTTCAGGGCAACATTTCTGTAACTACAGGGTATTCATATGAAGTGGCATGCAAACTAGGATGTTAATAACACATCATGCGTTTCTCCACTTGTCCACTCCTTGCTATGAAATAGAAGTGCACTTGTCGCATAGCGACTGGTCACTTTCCACACTGTAAATGTACTTACATGTACATACCGGTATCCCGGTGTGTACAATGTATACACTGGCGTGTTGTGTTGGTATCCACGACAAGTTATTTTGAGTGACGTCGCACCGGAAAGCTCGGAACAATTGCAATCCAGAAAATTACATGCCTCAATTGAGTCTGATAACGTAGTAAATTATAAGGTGCCACACCAGAAAAGCAAGGACAGTAAATCTTTAAATTGCTTAAAATGGAAAAAGAATAATTCTGTTTGCACAACTGCCTGTGGCAAAACGAACCAACAGGCAAATGTACGGGCGCATGTACATGTACAAACTGGCGCATACATGTACACGTATCTACCAGTACATGTGCATGTACACACATGCCCAGGTCTACAATAATGCCCTGCCAACTACACGTAAATAATTGGCCTTAGTACAAGTCAACCATCTTGAAGCAAAAGCAAAGCAATTCCTATTGTAATTTCTAAACTCTATTGTGAGTGGGACCTCACACTGGGATGATGCAATAACTGGACAAATTGTAGATTACCATCCTGCTGCTCTGATGGCTAGTTCTGAATTTATGGATAAAGGTCATATTTTTATTGTCCAAACAGGAAAAAAAATCAATGCGAGGCTAAACCAATAATTACCAGTACAATAATTACCAGTACAATAATTACCAGTACAGGGATGAGATTGGGCAATGATAAAAATAGCTGAAAACAGCTGGGAAAAAGGCATAAAAAAGCTGAACTGTGAAAACCTCCTGTACTTTTGTTCACAGCCAGTGAGGGAAACAAGCTGAAATCTAAAACAAAAAAAGCTGAAATCAGCTAAAAAGCTGAGAAATCTCACCCCTGATATGTAGCTAGGTTCTTTCCCATTTCAGAGTATTGAAGATGATACATGGATTCCGAGAAGCACAATCTTAAATGACCATCTCATGAATAAAACCCATTGGGCACCAGCTTCATATCACGTTCTCATCAGATTCCCAAAGTTCTGAAGATACGGTAGATTAGAGTTCCGTGCTGTTTTCAAAGCAAAGTACACGTTTTCCTTTAAATGTTGATCAGTCTGTATGCATGCATGAACTCGCAAGCAATTTCACACACAACTACATGTACTGTGCTCTCTTGCTGTAACATTACAATTACAATGCACCTGTTCCTAGAGAAGAGGTGACAGGACATAATGACATAATAGACATTGTGTTAACGCACCGTGACATGTGCATGTTTACAGTACGCTATCAGTACAAGGCAGAAGACAACAACTCAAGCAACTGATGAAATTTGATGTGCACCCGTGGCAACTCTTCCTGTACATGCGTGCTGAACGGAATTGGCCAAGCCATCCACGGATCTGAAGAGAGTGATTTTAAAATCTTCTCAGCAGGATCAGCCTAAGGGACGACTTACTATCAATTACGGGGAAGGGGGGAGGTCTCTTCTCAAGCCCTCACTAATGGTTATGAAGTCATAATGCATAATGAATGGAAGCACTTGAACAAAAATGGTGAACTACTGAGGATAATAAGCCACTGAACTAACCCCCTAAGGACCATTGAAATCCTGCATAACCTTGTGGGGTTCAGCATGGTTAGGGCTGTACAGGGTATACATGTACTGGTACATTGTTGGGTTTGCAGCTCTATGGTGAAACCAACTGTAAGTAGATGTATGTTGGATCCTGACCTGTTCTACCTGTACTTGGAATTTATGCACTCTTACAACGTACCAGGGACAAATTTATACAATGTGGGGACGTCAATGAGGCACTACAATTGTACAGAGATAATGTTGCTTGAACAAAATATAAAGCCCGCAAATGTAATTTTCTAAGAGCACTTCACAATTTACACTGTATACACTGTAATCATAGAGTGAGGACTCTGACCCGAGCAGAAGATGTACGACTTTGGTGACAAGTTTGATAACTGCATGTCACCTTGTTCAATTATTTAATCATTTGCCATTTAATGAGACCCAAACTATGAAGTCTGCGTTCTTGAATTTATCTAACAAAAACATTTGCGAGAAAAAAAAAAGATTAACCAAAGTTCATAAATAACACCACTTCAAATTCACTGAATTGTTGTGAGTCCCCTGCTGGGATATCGGTGTTTGATTTCTGTAATGACAAGGAGCAGGTCACCAAAAGTTAGTAGTGCAAAGTACCAGGGAATCCCATCGGCAAGTCCAACAAGATGCATAACAAGAAACACTTACACATGCAGGCAAGTGATTTATACTCCACTTTGCTCAGGTGTGACGAACGAGGTTGAATTTCCCTTATCTGGATATGTCCTCTCCTTTTTTTTCAGAGAGCATCAAACATTTGACATGAATGTTTACGAGATGTGCCAACAATACCGTGGAAACAGGCTCCGACAGGCACAAATTCCTGAAACTAAACAAAACATTGGCACTGGTATCAACTTAATTTCAACAGTGTGCTACGGAGTATTGCCATTACAATATTACTGTATGACAGACAAAGTCATCAATGAAGACAAGACAGAAGACAACGAAAACCACATTTTCCTGACACAAACAGACCTCAACATCAAACAAACTTGCCCCCAAAAACAAACAGGACAATTGATGTCACTTCACACATTCTTTATATTCTTGAAATATTTCGAGCATTTTCAAAGTTCAAGAATTTAAAGATAACGCACCGGCACATGTACCAGTACATATACATATGATGACACGATGCTTCTCATATATTTTCCATCAAAGAAGATAAAGTAGGCCTAATGCGTGACAGTTTGCAATTGCAGGTCTCACACCAATGACGATGACATGTGGCATGTACAATAGCACCTGTAGGCATACATATGCATGTGTCACGCATAATGAGCAAGAACTAGCACGAGTAGGCTTTACTTTGGAAAGCCAGCTGTGCAGCGGCATCAAAACATGTCTGGACTTAAGACTGATCACAAATATGCCATAAACTAGCATCAATCAAGGGGTACAACCATGGAGGCCAGGCAGATGAAACTGTGCACCGTCCGTGGGATGATACGTCTGAGATATTTCATTCAGGAGTCGCGTGCGAGCAGCATGATTAAGTCTGGGCACTGTCGGCTGCCCTGCAAATTTCACGTGCATATCAAGGAAGTCACCATCTCGGAATGTCTTCAATTACATGGCTCTAGAGTGTAACCCTCAGTGACAATAAACACTCGTCGTCTTTGTCAGAGATGCTACATGTACATGTGTTCATGCGGGAAAATAATTACTATATTGGAGATGACACTTTGTAATAGCCTAGCAGCAACTGCAATAACGCGTGACTCATACAAGACATTTTGATGAAAGGAGATTAAAAAAACTTCAGGCTCGAGTTACATGTACAATCATTTATTTGCTTCCTGCCTGCATGCGATCGAGTTGCCTACTTTGTAAATGTTAGGGTGTGTAGTAGACTGGTCTGTGGTGATGTCCATACTGCCATAGCACCAAAGTGACATGGGGGGGAGGGTGACTCCAGGAATTTTGTTTTTTGGGAGGGGGCTTCAGGCCCCTCGGATACATGTACCTGTCTGATTGTTGCAGACAGGCAACATGTACATGAACCGGTAAGTGTGAACTTCTTTTGGTACAACTACATGTATGTACATACATGTACATGCATGTATATGTATATGTACATGTAGCTCTCCACTCCAGACAGCCAATTCCATAATTTTTCATACATGTACAGGTACACGTACGTACATATCATGTACAGTGTACATACATGTATGTAGTTGAATTCTTCAATGTACAGAATTTATCTACCACTTTCTGTTGCTACATGTACACTGTAGATACACGTACATGTATCCGGCTCCGCACTCTTTGTATTTATGGCAAGAACCTTCAAAAATTCCTTTTCCAATCCCACATAATCAAGCACGTGCACTTGTCAACAAGTGCTCATACTGGTCCTGAAAGTAGGCATGTCACTAAAATTTTGAAGTTTCTGTAATATGATTAAATTGCAGCTTTCGTGAAGCATCTTAATGAAATACAATCACAGAACAGAAAGAATTTTTGAAAAGTAATCCACATTTATTGTGTTTTTCTGCCATTTTTAAAAAAATGTTCCAAATCAATAAATTCGTTTTTCCAATTAAGAAATTATGAATATTTTGGCACTGTATGCTTTAAATTTTGGCTTATATTAAAGGGGACTTGGCACACATTATCAACCAAAGGAAATTAAGTCTGTCACAGCTTCCAATTCTACATGTCAAAAATTGGAGATTCTGGGAAAACCATCAGTGGGCGATGTTTCTAAGTGTTTCTCACAACAAAATTCGGCAATCCGTACTTCATACTGACGATCAACACATCTATTTTAACTTCCAACATTCAAAATGCCTAATTATGCCACATTTTGTAAGAAAACATGGATGGTTTACCTGATCAATGATTACCACTTCGCGTCACCATTGTGGAAAATTTCAAAGTCGTGGTGCATTTGCAGTGGTTTTAACGAATCTAAACATAGCCTTTCCAGGGTCGTAGGTCACATGAAACACAACGGAATCGTTCAAAGAATACGATCATAAGGGGGAACAGCTTGCTTCGACGCTATTCCAATTCGCGATGTTGTACGTCACACAGAGCTGTTCTGACAAGAAGGTCGTTTTTTAAATCGCCATACCTTCTTTATTCTAACCTCATTTCAAATATTAAAAACAGGATAGTAAAGAGGAGATTATTGAGTAGTTATCTCAGTATTTCTCTGTCATTTCATTTTAGGTGCTTTATGTTTTGACAAAGCCACTCCAAAGTACACCCTCATTTTCACAACGGCCCATGTTGTGTGTGAGTACCGTGTGCATGCCAAGTTGGCTGAAAATATTGATAGCCCAGTTGACCTGCCTACTGAAAGAGTCTCTGCCAGCTCCCACGGCTGATCATCACAGCATGCGCTAGCCCCTTGAGGCTCCTTCTGTCCAGTCAATTTCTCGGAGCATTTCGACCCCGCCTTGTGATTTTCATGGCAGTTAAGGTGTAAAATCGCACACAGCACGTGTGAGAGTGTGAAACTTTTCGCCCAGCAGGGTTGTTGTTGACTTTTTGCTGCTGAAGAAGTGTTAAATAGCACATGGAGTGTGTATCAAGTACGGGAATTCTAGGAGTACATGTACATGTACACGTACATGTACATCACTTCTTATTACCAATACACGTCCCATCTCAAGTCAAATCTCCAAGGAAGGAGAATTAAGAGGAACAGCATTGAACAGTGCAGGAAATCGTGCTCTGAAAGCCAAAATTAGCTTATACAGTACATCATTAGTCATTGCCATCACGATAACTACAAATCAAGATTAATCATGTCATTCCTTCTTTTTTTTTTTCCTGTTTTTTACACTGCCTTGTTTTTGCTTGACCTTATTTACTAAATTGTGTTTCTAGGCCAAAATCCCCTCCCAACAAAAAATTACTGGATTTTGATGTACCGGTACGTGAAAACTACATGTACATCCACTGCACCCAGGAACACGATACTTTCCAAGTCTGAATGATTTGACTGACTCCCCTTCACCACAGTGCTGAAGTCCATGTTACAACTTACGAGCTTTCTAAACATGAAAGTAAGCCTGCCACAGGACCACAAGGGACCGCTAAATATTCTGTCCCAAAAAAAAAGGAGGCTTCCACAATGACACTGCAACACTGGCCTCGTCCTAACCCATCTGACAGCAACCCCCCTGTGTGATATGGATTTGCAGACACACGAGTGCGATTGAATTACTGGACCAGTTTCTGTAGAACAGTCTTGTTACCAGTGCCTTATTTGGTAACCTGAAAATGTTTCCGCAGCACGCTTGGAGAATTGGGACGTGTGGCAATGCTTTCCAGATTCTGTCGACCTTACGCTTTTAACAGGTCCAAGGCCAGACTGATAATTTCACTATCTTTGAGAGGTCTACCGTTGACCTTATGTGGTGCAAGGACATCAAGTCAGATAATTTAGCCCGGAAAAGTGCTGCAGAGTTCACGCGTGCTGCCTCTCAAAATAGAGCTAGAGAGGGAAAATGAGCAAGTACAAACACAGAATTGATTGCTGCCACAAAAACACCCCACAAACAGCCCCCTTTTTATTAGTCTTAACCTGCAAAACTGTCCATACTGTGCCCCTGCCTCCGTGACATAAGCAATATTCGGGTATACAGGGTACACTCCACACATCACTTACAAGATGTACATACACGATGTGAACTAAGGCTGCCATGTTTGCATGCATAAACAAGCAAAAAAAGCTTCAAATCAACCCACAAATTGTGCCAAAACAGGACCAGGTGTTCATTTTGATTTTCAGTGCTGTCTGTGAAGTGTCATTTTTCTATTTTTACAAAATTTTGGAGCATCGGAAGGATGTTGGTGCTTGGTAATGTCGCATTAACTGACACACAAAAAAAAAAACTTTTGTGAAAAACAAATGAAAAGGGTACTAGTGATGTTTGGGTATATTTCACATCCCTTCCTTCCAAAAGCAGGTAAAATGACCCAAAATGTAACCCCAACCCTAAGAAAGCCATAAAAAAAATCACAATATTTCTACATTGTTCACCTCCCCCTCTAATAAAAATTGTCCTCCCCGAAAATTTAGTTCTGGATCCACTCTGGCAACCAGCCTGTGAAACAATGGAAAAGTACAGCACTTCCTTTTCAGTAAAGAAATGGTATGAAGTTATCAAAGAGACCAATGTTCCCAAAGCTAAGGCCAAACAAAAAATTAGTTGTGTTTCCTACAGTATTACACTGGAAAATAATTAGGGTGGTTGGTTGCGTACAATTTTTTTTTTACTCTAAATTTTCATAACCCAAAAAATTAGGGTCGGATGATGGTCTGTATTTTTAAGGGGGGGCGTATATTTGTAACAGGTACATAGTGTCAGATTCATACTGTGCACGTCAATATTACATATCAGCACTGTGATTGAGTAGTAAAGCAGCTGGTTGTTGAAATACAAACACACAAGAGCCGTCCAGCTCATGCAAAAACAAACAAAATTAAACAATACAATGTACAGGATGATGTACACAAAATTAGGCTCGGGGCAAGGCACCGTAAGTTTTTACATTTTATTGATTTTTCGAATAAAAAGACATAGGTTCCGCGTGATTTTCTGGGTTGGGTCGGGTAACCGGAAATACAGCTATTTTTTTGTTTAGCCTAAGCTAAATTAGAAGGTGGAACATGTACATTGTACACAACACAACGTGAAAGCAAACAGCTGAAGTTTGCTCGTGCAGCTCTCCATTTTCAGGGCAAGCTCTTGCAACCTGGCAAACACCGCTAATTGAATAGCCAACCACTTCATGTCTCCGAGTGCTTCCAAACAATCCATGGGAATCCTACCCATTCCGTGGATGACCTCTCTGGCCAGACACTAAATGAAATTATCCAGCAGATTCCCTACCCCCAATAGCCCGCTTTTGCTGTCAGCTTAGTAATTAGGAATTTCTTGTGGGAAATTAAATGATCCCGATGCGTCTGTGTACAAAACAAAAAGAAGATTAAACACGGGAATAAAGGAGGACGTGCTGAAATGTCCACAGTAATATCTCCCAGGAGGTACAGTTCAAGAAACAGATATACAGAAATATTGCCTACATGTACATGTGCTTTCCAAAAATAATGGGGCTTAGCTGCTTTTTCTCTTTCTTCCAAAAGTTTCAGCTTCTTTCAACACAAATATTATGCAGCACAATGAATACTTCTGGAAAAATTGAGAAAGCTCCAGCTTTGGTAGAAAAAAATGACCAAACCATTTATTTGACCCAACTGAGCTAAGTGCTACAATTTCAATATGACTTTACAGACATCCCGGAGAGTTACATACACTGTAGGGTTAAAAATGCTGCCATCATATTGAATTAGAGAATGACAAATGGCACCAGTATCTTCAGAGATGACATGCACTCAGCCAAATTATCTTTGCCTGTCCAATGATAAATTTTTAATTGTGCCTTTTCAGTCAAACTGGCAGCTAATAACAAGCATGTATAACACACTATTGATCCCTACGCCAGATGAGCAGGTCTCTCATTGATTAAACAGAGACTTGGCTAGTGGCTAAACACACATCAACAACTTGCAGCTTGCTGCAAAATGAACCCCTGTTCGAGTCAAAAGAGTCGGAGCTGACTGTCAGCGAGCGATCAATACGCTTGCATAAAAATCTCAGGAAAATAAGACAGCCCTTGGAGGGGGGCTCAAGTGGGACTTTATCGCCGTTTGGCACTCGTCGATAAGTAGGCGGTTGAAGGGTTACAGCATTTTGCCATTTGGTCAAGAAACTACATGTACATCAATGTGACTGTGAAGTGATATGAATATCAGGAACGGCCGGTCCTAAACCAACATTTAAAACTGGATTGGGCAAATGGACGCTGATAATGCCCAAGAGGAAGGCATGATACATCATCAGTGTCCATTCTCCTGAGCTGGTCTTCAACGAAAACTGGCCAAACATACTGGTATTTAATCCCAATCATATATATCTTTGGAGTCATAAAGTCAAAACAGGTTGAAACAATTATTTTTTTCCAATGATTTTGTTTTTAAGATTACTTTTCTTGTCAAACACACCCCTCCAGCCTTATTATGGTACTTGTACATTCCTCTTAAGTAGTCACAAGCAATATGATCGGCATGCATGTGGCAGTACCGGTAGCTACATATTGCATGAGGTAATGCACAGCCAGCTGATGTTTTATCAACTGTTATGAGACCGGCCACTTGATCCACTCTCCATATGAATGGCTAAACTGCCTTAGTCTGAATAAATACAACTGTTGAATAATATGACTAGTTGTTTTTGCTTTTATCCAAGATTTATGAGTGCTTACTGTCTTTAAGAATTTATCCAAAGAAACAAGCTGAACAATTTCATAAGATGCTGGCCCAACTGTAAAACTGTAAGTTAACGTACATGAACGATAGCATATGCAAATAAACTGTTCCCTCCTTTTCGTTAATTGCATAAACACTAATGTGAAACTAGTGCGGGTACCAGTGAGTACATTTATATTGTCTGGTAAGCGGTCCCCGCATTACCTTATACACTGCGGGGACGGGAACGAGTCTGTTATACAAGCGCGATCATTGATCGAATTCCCTCGTAGCCTATGCACAAAACGTATAATGGGCACCACACAAAATTGACTAAAGGACCACGTACATATGTATGTTCATTCTTGAACTTCCCAAAACTCTTCTGTTTCGCGCACGTATGCATATGGTAAAATGAAATGTCTCATGGTGAGTGTGATATGTGTATATATCGCCCTCTCATGTGATCGTTCTGGGCCAATAAAAGGACAGTATCCAACACAGAGGAATGACACTTCAAAATGAAAACAAAGATCTTTGATGTAATAGTAAAATACACTGACTTGCAACAAGAAAAAGGAAATTATATGTCAGTAAGAACTTTTACAACTTTCATACATGCACAGAATCAGAAGCGAAAGACTTTGGAGTCTTAGGCCGTGTCTCTGACTACAGCCACTATCACAGGCTCTGGCATAATTTCAAGCTGCGGCAAAGTAATCCACACACAGCCTTACGCATCAAGTAAAAATGCAGTGACAAACTCAGAACAATCCAGCGAGTAGGTAGAGAGGTATGAAAGGCTTCAAGGCAACATGTCTTCAGGCAATAACCAATTCATTTCAAAATTCCTCTTGCGCTTACTTACCAAGCCAGTTGATGGAGGACCTCAAGATTGGAGCCAGGCCCACATTCCAGATCCTTGCGACAAGAGTAGAATGTCTCAACACATAAAAATGCTGAGCAAAGTTATCCCCACTAGGAGAAAAATGAGGGGAAAAAACAGAGCTTTAAAAAACCGTTCTCCAAGCAAATTACATGTACTTCTGCCATGCATGTTTGCTTGCTCATGTGTGGTACGGGCAGAGCTTTCTCTGAATAAGCCATTACGCCCACTGACATTCCTTGAGCACAATGCCACTTTCACTTCAGACTCACTTGTTATCTTGTGAGAAATGCAATCGGGAGGATAACGCCCTGGTACTGTACACGTAAGTCACATTAAGTGTCCATGTACATGCACTGTACATGTGTACATACATGTACATGTACAGTAAATGCATACGTTTATGGACCAAGGTGTTTGGCGCGTGGAGGAGGCCCAAATATCCCTTTTGCAAATTTCATGACACCTTTTCAATTCAACTGAACACCCACAACATCTCATGAGACCTGACAAACCTACAAGTATCTCACCGCTTGTCACCATTCCCCAACACTGTTGCCAGCAAGGAACGCTTTATCACTTCATTCACGCCAAAAGACTACTGCCTATCTGAGTTGAACATTAGACCTACATTTGCTTCCCCAAAATTAAACAGTGACACAAACGCATATGGTATTTACATGGCCTAATAGTCCGGTACCGATATAAGATTTTACAAGGGCAAGAAGATCTAACAAGGAAATGTCCATTGAAATATCAATTGATGAGGTTGAACAACAATGTCATTTTTTCCTCACTGAAAAATTCATTTGTAAAATAGGTGATTTAGTTCACTATTAAGAGGAAACATACATGTACATACGAGGATTTATTGCAAATAAGTTTGACGGATCTTTTGTTTGTAACGAAATCAACTTTCAAAATCTTGCTTTAAATTGTCATTAAATCAATACGACAAATGGAAACAAAATTTAAATACAATGTCTGGCTTCACATAAGACGTGTGAACTTAATATCAATGTGGATCTTTCAGATCTGCCTTTGATAAGTAGTCCTGGTGTGAAGGCTTCACGGCAAGGCTGCTTCTTGGACCAAAGTTTGTTGACCGATGTACCACCCACACATACCAGGGTCTATTATTTGGCTGGCCTCACAGACAACCAGGAAGTTGGCCCCGAGTAACTGAGCAAATATTGACTTTCATATCAACTGTAAATTAATAATATCAGAGTTCTCCTACATCCTTCCGTTGGGGCAGATTGGCAATGAACACTTTCCGCAGTGATCCGTCTTCTACATGTACATGTATGTTGTTTCCTCCAAGTGTTGAGAATATATGGAGAACTTCTGGCATGGCTAAACTGTATAAAGGCCTCTGTCAAGGCTGCCTATGTTAAATTTAACATTTATCACTTGCACTTATTGATTGAGAGAAAAATAAAACAAAATTACCAATTAAAAAAGAGGGCCCGCCAACTGGAACACAGATTGAAAAGTCAGGCCATCTAACTGTTTTCAATTAGGACATTTAAGGTCACTGTAATCAGCAGGCAGTTTGCAGTTGTTCGCGTTTTTATATTTCAGGAAAAACAATTACAGTTGTTATAAGTTTTACAGGGGGTTGGGGAGAACACATACTTGAATGTGTGAAATCATTTCTTGTGAAAATTTCCCAAAATCTAGCATCACAAATGTGAACACAATACATTAAACTCTCATGCCTCTCCCCCCAAAAAATGCAAGATTGCAGCTCAGTTTCGGGTATACATTTCCCTTGTGAGTAATTTAAGTTTGCTATTCATCCGTAGAGAATAACTCAAAATTTGAAATTAGCACTGTAACTGCAACACACCGGGAGAAGTAAAATGACAATGTTTTCATACCTCACACCCATCCTGATGTCAAAAGATATCAGGATACCTCTAAACAATAGCCCGATTGCAACATCTTTGGTGAAAGTGGATTGCACTGGCGTGGAGGAAATCAAAAGCAAGACGCCCGTTTTTTTCTGTCCAAGTTGAACAGGATGCGGGGATGTCTACCAATGCATTGAGCAGACCAGCTGGGGATTATTTTGACATTTCCAGCCAGGAAATGTCCCTGGAATGACCCAGTTTGCAAGGGTGCAAGGCAGGAACTTGGGTCTATCTGGCAAGAGTTACCATATTTCTTTTTTGGAGGTGCCTTGGAATCTTCAAAGCATGTTTCTCAAGAGATGCATAGAATGTAAAAGATATCAATTTCTTGTAATGGCTGAACCCATCAATTCACATACCTCCTAAAGTTGAATACACTGATAATTTTTGTTTTAAGATACAAATGTAATCAATTAAGCCCACTTCAAAGTTTGTAAACTTTAATTTCACAAAAAGTGTGAGCTTGTACTGCCAATTTTTCTCCAGGTACAGAAGATATTAATTCCGTACGTCTTTCTCAAATGACGTCACATCCTGCAGACTGCCACGTGCACAAGCATTTTGGACATCAAATTTTTGTGACGCGCATCAGTTATGACGTATATCAAAGATATTTGGACCACCATGCACCAGTGTTCTAGCTAGGACCATTTTAGTGCCGGGTAAATTTTTGGATTGAAAACCATAGCGAGCACAGTTCTCAGTGCTTTCTGATGCTTGAAATACAATCGAATTGGTACATTTCAATGATTTTCCGTGATATTTCAGTTCATTTTTTGGAAAAGCTGTGTTTGGGGACACAGCCAATTTGAACCCGGGAGCCGGGAGGAAATTTGCAGTACCAGGTGGTGCCGCCCGCCGCCACCCACCGTGGTTAGAATACTGCCACGCACACATGCAGACTTGCAGAGAACATTTGTAACCTGTGTACACACCTACTTGATTATGTTAACCCTAACAGCCCTGAATCCTCCAATTTTAATATGATTTTGCACACACCCTAGGGAGTTAGGGTTAAATATGCAGTTGTAATTTTCCTACGAAGATGCCGTCCTTTCAGAGATCTATTTGTCTGATGTCAAGTTTTAATGTATTTTACAAGTCCTACAGTTAGAGGCATGCAGAAATCTTAGGTTTTCACCGTTTTGGTGTTCACTGTTTTCTAAAAAGTTGCGGTTAAGAAACTTACATGTATATGCACTATCACCGATTATATGGCTTGGCTTCAACATGTTCACAAAAATTCCTCTAACAACATCAGGTAATCCTTACTTTAAGTTTTTAGGATGCTACATTTTTGTTTCACTCAAATTTTGAACTTCTTGTTGGGTGTGTATCAATCAAAATTAACTTTGCCACTTTGGAAAGTCTTCCTTCGTTACAAGTTACTGAAGGATTCAAGAGTCATTCTTGGATAGGCCTAGCGACAGAACTCTGAGACTTCTTGTCCACTGTGCTCCAGAGTTCTGGGGGTAATTCTTGAGAGGACGTTGCAACAATGATAATGTAAACTTCTTACCATTTTGGGCTGTTGAAGACATGCATGTAGAAGGCGGGAAAGAACGTTGCATCCTGCCTCCACTCTTTTTTTCAGTTGGCTGGTTAGCCATAGGGCCTTGGCCTAATGTTACATTTGTTTCAGATCTCATGAATTGAAGGTCGGTCATTGCTAAAATACTTATCCTCAATATTGTTGAAATGACATTCTATTAACGTTACGAATGAAAATGTCTCCAAACCAGGCAAATAAATAGGCCCTAGTATAAATATGTAAATTATGGAATCAATTTAGTATCAATCAACACTTCCAAACCTGTTCACCATTTCCCAGGTTGGATCATTTTATTGGGTTGTGATCCCTGGCTACATGGTGTTTCAGGTTTATGGCTGATCTACTCTAACGTGGCGCAATTTCATTTTTGGCCTCTCGTGTCTCACTGGAACAATATTTTTACCTCAAATTCCAGTTAATGAAACTTCATCAAACTATCAATATTCTGATTCATAAATCACGATATTATGCACATGCTACAAAGGTCTGATGAAACTGTTATTTTTGGCCGATTTTCCAATTTTTTTTCTGATGGCAAAATGAATATTTTCAAAATGTGCACAGAACTACGAAAATAATTCTCTGACAAACTTGTGGATGGGTATGTGCATGGATGGAATGTTGCTCTACAAGAATTGATCCACTTTAAAGAATTTCGAAAATGTTTATGTAGGATTTTCTGAGATTTTGTCAAGTGCGCCACATTAGAGAACACTCAGCCGAATTTGAACCCAGTTTCCGGACACTGACACCGGGGTTTCGTACGAAATTTCATGACACTGGAATTGTTCACAGAGGTTCAACGACATGTATCATAAGGGCTACAGTACAGTACAAGTATTCCGAGTTTCCGACAACAAGGTTTGGCAAATGCTGTTAGAGGAAAGTCAAGTGAAAGTTGACTCTACTACGGCTGAATGGCTTCAGGCTAGCACCCCCTGAACAAAAATGGGAAGAGCCACCAACATTTGAACATAGGGCTGGACAGCTCAGCCTCAGTTGGTAGAGCACAGGTACGGTATTCTGGAGGCAGCAGGTTCAAATCCCGCTTCAGTCAATTTCTTTATTCATCTTTATAATTACTTCCAAACCTAAACAGATCACAGATTTACCCAGTCACCATGTACGGAGTATAAGCATCGTACGATTACGAGTTAACCGTCTTCCCACAAAGACTGTACATTACTAATACTATGTACATGTACATGTACAGTACATGATGTACAGTGTACATTACATGTACATGTTGCTGTACATGAGTAGGACGACATGATTTGACAGCCTGAGGTGAACAAACTCTTACCATGCTCTTATCTACAGTAACACCACATTTCAAATGCTTAAAATGCACGTCAAAATATACATGGGAGACCGCTGTGACGTCCACGACTTACCCAATTTTTAGGAAGACAAACTGAAAGTGGGTGTAAAAATGTGGTCGAATTTGCGGGACCATATCATTCATTCAAGTTCGAGCAAACTACGGAAGGCGTGTGCCACGGTGCCACCAAACGGCTCGGTGGGCGGTGAATGTCGGGCCGTAGTAAAATCGATTATAGCGCCGCGCACATCACAGCTAGCTACGTAAACATGCAGCCGATCACGCAGCTTGTGAGTGATCAAATTATGTATTCAATGTTATGCAATATGCTTAAAACATACCAGGGGATTCAAGACTGTCTAATAATTAGGGTAATGCTTTGCCCATTTTTTATGCAAAATCATTTTATTGGGTTTAGAATTAGACTAAACTGGAAATATTGTCATATACTTACTCAGATGTTACATATGTTATGCGAAATCCAACTTTAATTACACAATTCCGTTTGAAATCATTTAAATAGTGGTGCCCCCTGGAAGGGGCGTGCTACACCGTGGGAATTTTCCATTCTCTGTTTTAGTAAACAAACATACCCCAAAAACTTGACACACAGCTTTCATGTTTGTATGTATGAGCCAGGTTTTGTGGTTAAACTACTCTCATGATCCTCACCTATATACATGTATGTTTTCCGAAGAATGCCATCCGTTTTCCAGTGCATAGTTTATATCAGGGGCATCAAAATCGGCAAATTTAATACTTCACCTGCAGCGCCATTATTTCGGAGTTACAATGCACTCCTTATTGGGACAAATTCGTTCATAATTAATTTCTCTCCTGCATGTTTGGCTTTTCATTGAGTAAAGTGTTTTGAGATTCCAAGAAATTATAAACAACAATGCAAACCACTGATCTGCGGCGCAAACTATCACGTGCACCAGTTGACGGTTGATATCGATTGAGGGCGTGATCAACACTTTCTCGGCAATACGTACATACACAACAACCCCAGACCTGCCGATGCTTGCCCTGTGTGCAGGGTGCAGACCACTCATTCAAGTGAGAATTTCTGGCCAGCTCACTCGTATAAAAAGTCCCCCCTAAGAGATTATGTGCCCCCCAAAATGGTGAGATTGTGTAAATCCTTGCCAGGATCAACTCCCTGGGTCTTTGAGCTTTCATATGATAGCAGAATGGCTAAAAACTACGGTTGAAAAATGGTCCTAAGTGCCCCAAAAAGTTAAGGGTTGGCACTTGAAGAATGGCTGCGATCAGACTTCGGAAAATCACTTTGGGGGGGATGATTTTGTTTTGTGGGAACAATTAAAAATGTAATTGGTTAACCCACGAAAAATTGAACAGAAATTTAAAGATCTGTGAGAAGACAAGAATTTCATTTGTGTTTCAGAAATCTCACGGGTGTTGGCGTGCATGTTATTGGCCCTTAACAGTGCTGATTTTACAATGTTTTCAATGGGGCTTGAATTAGTTGTCTGCAGAGCTAGTGTGTGTGTACGGAAGCGTATTTCTGCCAACACGAAAAAAATTCTCATTTAAACGACTTACATGCATATCATTTTTAACGACTTATTATCTCGTTTAAACGACATAGTTATCTCGTTTAAACGATTTAGTCAGTGTTGGAGCTCTCGATGCCGGTTTTTCAAAGCCTTGGCCTCGGCCTTGGAGACTGTGGCCTCGGCCTCGAATGGCAGTGACTCGGTCTTGGCCTCGGAGAACCCGGACTCGGAGGGCCACAAAGGTTGTGGACGAGACTCCAAACTGGACTAAGTATTTCGTTTAACGAGGTAACTATGTCGTTTAAAGGAGACAACATATTTTTTTTCGCGTTGGCAGCAATACGTTTCCGTATGAGTAGTTTGAGAAAGTAGGCGTTTATTTTAAAGTGTGTTGTCAACCACACAGCCAAACCGGTTTCCCTCACCGAGAACCTTAGGAGAGAGTCCAAGGCAGGACCATGCAGTAGTCATTCTAGCATGTTATATCTGCAATTTTCTATCTAGATTTACTAATTACAGCAGTTTGAGTGCATTTCAATGAATGAACACCGTCTGGAAATCTCAAGAAAAAAAAGGCTTTATATTTCTCGAAGAGTTTATTGTCACACTCATTCCACGTTAAAAACAAAAATTAATATGGAAAATGGCTAGTATGAAATCACAGAATATGAACTGAACTCACATCCCAGTATGTTTGAATTTAGCATCCTGAATAAATTCATCATACTCTGCCAGACATGTACGTGATCACCACTATTACATGTGGAGAAAAATAAGCCCCTCCCCCAAGATTACAAAATGCATGACAATTTTTGTTTTCTTTCCATTTCACTGGCTAGTAGCTGCAAGTTCTTGTTCCCACCGTCCATGGGGAACACTTCCATTATTCCCTTTTCTGAGCAAATTGGAAAATACCCTTCCGAGCAACAGAGCATCACTGGCAAGATTTCGGATGAAATACGAGATCTCGGTTGATCTACAATCCAGTTTTTGCTTGCTTTCATCATGCTTGCTGAATGAGAAAAGATTACACTGTACAATTCATAAAAAGGACAATGGCTATGACTTGAAATCATTGCACAAAACTGACACACACATCTTGTTCAAGTCAAACCTGTGAAGTATTTTCATGGCTATTTTCTGTCAATGTAGTCACTGATGAAAAAGACTGCATCTATTTCTACCTCAACCATTTCACTTCAGAGAATTATTTCTGAGACTTTTCTCACGCCTGACTTTGTACACGACAGACAGCAACATCATCATCATATCAAGTAACATCGATCACACTTTTTATTCTCATAACCAACACCCTGATGTTCTACAAACTGCGGGGGTTCCATTTGAAAGTGTTAGTTTATAAATGCTCGCAACTTAACAGTTGTTGACTGCTACATGCTCAGTTGCAAGTTGGAAAGACAGACATAAAAATGCCAATATTTTTTTTTAAATGGATATCTGAGGTACCGAGTCATTGTTGTCCAAAATAACGGAGATGGCTGTCATCCAGATATACATCTCGAGTCAAAATTATTTCCAGCTGAATTAAATTTTCCATGATAATTCTTACACGCATTAATTTGGAAATCAAACCACCAATTATATACGGTTATAATATACAAAAAAATAACTAACTAAATCCATGCCAAGAAAATAAAAAACCAGGTTGGGAACCTGACTTGCTATTTTTATTTGAACTCAATACCAACAATTTGAAATAATAATTTGAAATTATACTTTTCAACAAAATCTAAATAAATTTCACTTCAAATTTGAGTAAGGTGGATTTGCCAGGGAAAAAAATGACTTCACTGAACTTATATATACTTGTTTATGCAAATACATTTAGAAATGTAGGTTTTTGCATATATCATGCTTTCTTAGTCAGCATCAGACCCTAGATCATAACAATTTTCTTAACCAGAGATTCATGAGGTTGCTTGCGGTACTGGCAAAAGGTTTTGAGGGGTATGCTACCAAGTCAGAGTGCAGTGAGCCGGCATTTCATAAAGGCAAGGTCTTTCGGAAACAAAGCATGTGCTTGAGTCAGCTTATAGTTGTGCTGATAGGACAGACGATCACGCACGCATGCTGCTCTTCCTATATACACGCTTTAGCTTTGGGCATGTGCAGTTGGAATACCCAACTGGCTCACTGTAGCACCTTTTCATCAGATGGCCTGTGTACTGGTGACGCCATGTTTTGTTCACAAGTACGCTTTCCTACGGAGTGTCGATTCTTTTGAATCTGTCCTCATCTCCTGGCCTCTATAAGAAAGGCACATGTAAGCAAACTGTGGTGTGATCAGTACAAAGGCCTCTTGTAGAAAAGTTTCAACCAATACTGAAAGTTAATCTCTGACTGCATGTCATATTATTGGCAAAGGGAACACCAACACACACGATATTTCTGTAAACCAATCCAAGTTTAGCTCCACAACCAACGTGCAGACTGATGTATACAAAGCAAGTGCAATCCACAAAATGAAGAGACAAAATGCCGTTTGACAATGTCAACGGCATTTTGACAATGTCAACAGCATTTTGACAATGTCAACAGCATTTTGGCAATGTCAACAGCACTTTGACCATGTCAGTGGCATTTTGACAATGTCAACAGCATTTTGACAATGTCAACAGCATTTTGACAATGTCAACAGCACTTTGACAATGTCAGTGGCATTTTGACAATGTCAATGGCATTTTGACTTCAAAGAAACCTACAACCCCCAACTTCTACAAACAAATTCGAATTACCAATGAAACACTCCCATAGCAATTTCCAATTTATTGCTCGTCTTTTGTTGATTCCGCCTTTGCTCCTTGCATAAATCTGGCCAATTCTCTTAATTAAGAACTGCCAGATTTCTTGGAGAGGCAGAGAGGTCCAACATTGTCCCCAGTCTCCTTGTTGTGGCTGTTGTGTGACCCGTCACAGTAGGGAAACTGTAGACAAAACAGTTATAAACCAGAGGCTGTGTTTTGCAACTAACAAACCCGTGCCCTCCTATGTGCGACAGATGCTCATTACTACACATGCATACAGAGCACTGTGTACACTTTAACTTCATTAAAAACAAAAACATATAGGAAAGGCACGAGGGTGATGAGAAAGTAAAAAAGCTGAACTCAAACTGATTTTTCAAAATACTTGGCCAGCCGCAAAAAAAAAATCATCTCAACTATTTCTCACTGAAGGCAAGTTCGTACTTCATGCAAACGCAAAAGCAAAGCAGAAATGACATTGTGAAAGATTTGCAGCAAAATTCCCTTGAGCTGTGTTCAACTTCTGCAAATTTGCGGCGCAAACATTCGACCTTACATGTATGTCACAATTTGACATTTGTGTACGCTTTCAGGCCAACTATAAACCAGACTAAATCCTATTTTTTCCCCGGGGGAGGGGGAGGCCGATAAGTGTCCCCAATTCCCCCTGCAATGCAATGCCTGCCAAAGTTAATTAACAACAGTTTCTTCTGCTGCTCAGCGAGATTTAGAGTAGGTTTAGATTTGTAGTGCTGATGCCAAACCCTTGGGTGATGTCCTCACCTTCTTAGACCGCCAACATCGGCAGAATGCTGTGCTATCTCCAAGGTCCTCTATATCAAAGGAGTCCACCACCTTCTCCACGTCTTTTTTGATGCTTCTGTTGACGATGGTGTCCTTGCTACTAGAGCAGCTTTGGAACTTGGACACAGCCAAGTAGACCACTAGGCCTATGGCTCCAGCAGTGGGGATGACGGTCAACCAATCTTGGCCTGGTCAAAAAAATCATTCATTGGTATAGAACTGTAGAAAAATCAGCTTGATTTCCACGCTAAGCTGGTTCACTCTATCCACTGGGCGGGTTCTAGGGTCAGTGAACTACTGTAGCGTTGGATCACTGATTGAGGTCGTGTATCACAACACGGTCGTTTCACAATAGTGCGCCACTAAG
The DNA here is from genome assembly GCF_001949145.1 of Acanthaster planci. The sequence goes on from NW_019091699.1 coordinate 145,884, forward strand.
AGTTTGCAACGCGTTGGCCAATCACCATGCGCAAAATTTGTCGACCCAATGCGTGTTTGGAAAGGGTCGACAAATTTCGCGTGTTATGATTGGCCAACGCGTTGCAAACTCTTGGTGGTACACTATTGTAAATCGAAGGTATTCCATGGTGAGCATATTCAGAGAAATCTTCATGCGAAGAAGTTTGGCTTGTTCCCCTGCATATCAAAGATCAATCAAAAAAAGAAAGGATCTTTTGGACTAAGAGCAAAATTAGCAGTTACTGTGCACTTTGCACTTGTTGTGTGGGCATGTGTAATGCCTTGTTTCCCTTTCAACGTAAAGAGATGCAGAGAGCATTGCTAATCAGTCCCCGATGACACACAAGGATAAAGAAACCTTTATCATGAGTCTTCGTAACTAACGTAAACATCAAGGCAGACAGTCGGGTAAGTTGGATCCGGTTAATGTTTGCCGACTGTCTGCATTGAGTTGCCAGAGAAGGCCTATACAAACATGCACACTGGCATGACAATTGTAGAACGACGTCTCTCTCACTTAGCATTACTTGTTTTGCCTATTTGCTCCTTATGACTAACACATACAGCCCCAATTGTCAACAAAATATATGACCATAAACAAAAATACATCTCACTGGAGTATCAGCCTGGCTTTAAGAGGTGGCACTGCCACCTAAAAAGAGCATATTATGCGACCAATTTCTACGCTTCAGAGGATGTTTGGTTGGATTTTCGGGTGAAATGGCATCATGCAGAGTCTCTTCCGCAACTGCCTGCGTCTTGATGTCTTTATGTACTGTCTGTGTTTGTTACAACCATATGGAAACCAGGCTTTATTTGTCACAAGAGAGGTCCATCCAGACTATTTACGATAAAAGCATGGAGACTGGAGTTGTGATACGCTACAAACACACCACACATGAGGCATACATGTACATGTATTTACCTTTTATAGTGTTATAGTGAGGCTCTGCTCACATGCCTCAGAGGGGCGGGGCAAAGTGGCCATGAAGATGGGTAGGGTTCCCAAGGTGGAAGGGAGAGTTGCACTCCCTCCCCCTTGGCTACTTCACCCTAACTGCTCCATGCTTGTTCTTAACCTAGTGCTTGGATAATTCCTGAGCTCAATTGCAGAATAGCACACCACCCCGCATGTTCAACCTCATAGCTGCCTTTGAGGTCACACTGTTCACTGCTCTCATGGGGATTTTCAACTCCGTACCTACCGCACAGTTCTTGGGGTACCTTGTACCCATGTTACCATGGTAACCATGATTCCAGGGTCTTTTTTTGAGTGGTAGGGTATTCATAAGACCTATTCCAACTCCTGAATATGTGGATTGTAAAAAATGTCTCTTTAGCAGGACAAGTTGGTACCCTGGACGTTGGTTGCAGTAAGCCAATTTCCCGTTCCATCGCCATGTTGATGTTAGCTCCCCTGCGCGAGTAGACCTTAGTGAACACAGCTAGAGGGGAACGAACTATCTACAACAATAACAATCGCAAGTGTCCATTTGCCAAATGTTACGCAACATTGTTGTCATGAATTTGTTCTCCTTTATTAACATGATTAAGTCTTCTAAGCTTACGCACATCATGACATGAAATGTGAAAATGGCTTATGTGGGACCTTAACCCAAACCTTACCTAATGCAGGACCAGTGTTCAAGGGGGCGAAGTTTTCTGGTGGTTGGAGCATGGAGGAATTTATTCCTCCGTTATAAACCTTTTTATAGCTCCATGGTTGGAGCAAAACGGTCACACCGAGGGGCAAAGGCTAGCCACATCATGCCACTGACATGACTGATTTGGAAAGAAATGTCATGACCAGACTTAATCATGTTAATGCGTACATCAAGTATGCGCACACCAACAGTATCCTACCCTTACCAGAAATAGTCATGTTGTTCCTTGGGTTAAGATGTGCTGATTATTTAGAAAATTCAGGAAACAGGAATTTCGGAACCTTCTCGAGTCCGCGAAATCCTGTGTCGTCAAAGGAGCTCTAAGTCACGAACCCCAACTCAATTTGATGTTTAGAGCTAGGTCTTAGCCTTTGCTCCGTTGGAAATACGCAGAGACGCGCAAACGATAGACCTAGCCGTAGCTAGCTCTGGAAGCCCGTTTCGGACACGGTAATGCACATCAAGTATTGTGTAAGTCTGCATCTGACAAGACGTGAGGGCGCCCTTCCAATCAGCCTGTGCATAGCCTGTGAAGCAACCAAGCGCATTGTTAATGTTCTGTGTTCACCCAAAACTTGTTTCAAAGATAGAAGACGTTTGGGTCGGTAACAGGTTTTCCCAGCCAATTTCAGCAAAAATTCGCTTACTTTCGTCAACACGTATTGACACTCGCACAGATAAGATCCTACGGTTTGGTTTATTTTGGTTTATTTTTTTTTCCTATTCTGACATTCAAATTCGTTTTCGAATTTTTTTTAGCTTTGCCGTTCAGTTTTCATTCCGCCATTCTACTTCGTTCATATCCATTTTAAATATCACCATCCTTTAGTGTAATCTCTGCTGTCTTTTTCCAGTAGGTGCAGTCAAACTGAAACTCGTCGAAATGTATACGATCTTACACTTGCACGTGATTCCCTTTTTCGTTTACAGTAAATTCTATTTCGCGATCTGAGTGCCCAATTTAGAAGCATTGGCGAAATACTGTTGGTCTGTTTTTCTGTATGATATCCGTGTTCCATAATTTTTTGTTAATTATTGTGAATGATTTTTTTGTATCTGTAGGTTTTTATTTCCATCTACGCCTGTTTCTTGAGTCAATTCAGAGAACTTGTGTTTTGCTCTTTGTTGCTGATGCTGCGCATTTTGTGTTTCATATCTGACTACGGAGTTATGGACCTTTTCAAAATATATGTAAATGTACATATACAAGTTAAAAGTTCCCAGAAACAAATTTATCAAACGTATTAAGAAAGAATGCCTGGTCAACTTCCTTCTAAAAGCCCTTTGACGAATATGAAAGAATGTATTTCCAGAAAGAATGCTCAATAACGAAATAGAAGACCTGTTTTTAATTTTCGAATGCTCGTGTGAAAGATCGTTCTGTTTAAAACGAATTTTAATGGGCCCTGAGTTAAATTGACACTGAATGATTTATTGCTCAAGTAAATATAGGTTTTCCTGGGCCAAACCTTGTGTGGATTCAAATTAAAAAAACGGAAAGTATGAACGTCAAATGTAGGGTTCACATGACGCGCTGAGTGTGTGCAAACGCAGCGAGTATGAACCAGCCCTATAACTTAAAAGTCCATCATGCACAATTTCGGAACTCCGATCGTTGCAGTGATAAGCGCTTTCTGGATGTTGTAATAATCTAATTTTCTAAGGAAAAAAAGGTATAATGGTGGGTCTTAAGACAGTTTTTTTTTCAACGTAACTTTGTACAAAAATTGTGGTGGCCAAGTTCTAACCAGAAAGTGAGTGTCCAGGGGCGGATCCAGGAATTTTTTTTTGTGGGGAGGGGTCATGCCATCAGCGTGAGATTTTTATTTAATATTTCCCTTTTTTCCCGACAAGCAGAAATGATGAAATATTATACGTGACATACATTGTTTACAATGGTATTAGTGCACTTACTTCAGTTGCTTTCTATCATTTTCCCGATTTTACTTTTTTTTAACCCCCCCCGATCCGCACCTGGCATAGGCCTAGGTAGTAAGAAACAACTGAGTAACGCTTTCCAGGGCAATAACGCACCAAGGGAAGGCCAGTAAGCAAGTTTTTTGTTCATTTTTGTTCGTGTTATGTTTGATGAATTTATTTCCCTGAACTTCCAATTTATATAATGTACGTTTACATATTTTTTTTGGTTCATTGCGCTTTCCTTCGCGCACTGCAGACACCTCAAAATAGACCCTCGCACTGCGAAGGCAGTGAATGCGCAGCGAATATGAACCGGCCTTGAGGCTCACCTAATATAACCCACGCACGAGCAGGTTTTTGGGTGACCAGCCATCCCATTGCCCCTTGAAGTAGACTCGAAGTCCAAAGAAAAACACGAAACATTAATTCTTTCATTTCATAAAGACGAGGATATCAGATTTATTTATTTTTATAAATCACAATATACACATCAAAAGCTTCCCAATATTTAAGAAGAAAACGCATTTAACTTGTATCACAGGCTGTTGTAAGTAACTATCTGGAATTTACACCCACCGTAGTTGCCGGACTTTCTGCATCAGTCTCGCTGGACGGTAGTCGCCTGAACGGTCAAGTTGTCTCGAGTCGAGTCGACGTGGAGGTCGATTTGTCCGAGCCCATAATTATGGTTATCTGGTGACATCGTGTCTTTATTCGTGGGTTTAATTTCCGCAATTGAAATTACACGTGGTCCCAGCCGCCCAATGTAATGTATAGAGTGTTATCAAATTATGACGAGTAACCATGACACCATCCAAGATGACTAGAACAGGTCTCTCTGTTAATGGTTTAAGCAGCGCTTCTAAGTAAACCATCGGGGAACTTCTTTTATTTAACGAACTCAACTCTGCCTGGAGCAAAAGTAGGTTATGAACCATCCGCATAAGGCACCAAAATGCCTTCAATTCACATCGTCCCTCAGTGAACTATGGACCTGAAGCAAATAAATGAATCGTGGACAAAAGGGGTGCAATATCGAAAATATGCAAAAATAACAAAAAAAGGACAAAGCGAAACAAAAAGAAAAACAAAGAAATTTGCCATTAACGATCCTCGATTGGATGAAAATTAAAAATTTTGTAGTAAAAAGTTTAATCAACTAAAAACCTCAAAGCGTAATTAAGGAAACAGTTTACAGCATTAAGGGTGCTGAGTCGAGTAAGTGCATTCTGCAGAACTTTTTCTCAAGTTTAATAAGTTTTCTGAGTCAACAACCTTGTTTTTTTTTCGGCTAGGAAAATGAAAAGCATACCGAAATCCAACCCGGGCGAACAGTTTGAACAAAGGCTTCGGGTCCAACTACTCGTTTGAAAATGACAAAATACATCCTTTCTTGTCTGGTGCCCAGAGTATCTCACATATCTAGAAAATTTATACATATTTGGTTACCAGATTATTGGTAATTGACATCGTACAGGCAATGCAGACGTACGTAAGTACGCGATTGGGGAAACTCCACTTGATGAGAAGGTTATTTTTTCATTCTCAATCAGGATCCTAATTGCGTAAACTTGTGGAATTTATTGAACCAATTATCACGATAGAAAATGGCAGCTACAAGAATACAAAAGGTAAGCTACTGCCTCATATATAGAGACAAGATAATACTTCGTAAGTGAGTAGCTGCTAGTTTGACAATGTCAACGAACGCCAAGGAACAGCTAGCTCGCTGGTAAAAAGGTATTTAGCGATAGGAAATGGACAACAGCAGCATACGCACTCTTAGGCCTATCGGGCTACAGCTGTTACAAAAATCACCTTTTGCTCTGTATTATTGCACTCATGTAATCAAGCAAGGTTGGATTAGACAGAAGATTCACATGGCTTGTGTATAAACAGTAATAAGGAATTCTTCATAAAACCTATTTTTTCGTCTTTGCAAAATGAAAATATCACCTGAATATAATAAAGCTTTATTAGGCCTAATTTATTTATCTTAGGAATTGCATAATACAGACACTGCTTGACACCCTACACACAATCTCCATGAAACTGGTCCAAACAATTCTAAGTGTTTTATACAAAAGTGTTTACCTCAGTAACTTCACTGCTAAATTTGACTTTAGCACACGCTATAGGTTATTGATTATTACTTGTTTGGCATTAGGAAAAAATAACAAAGGACGGGGTACAATACAATTAAGGACAAAACATTAAGAAAGTGGACAAAGATGGGGACATGATAAGTAAGCAGTAAATGCCTGGAAAGAAAAAAGGTTAACATAACTGCCCAGGGGATTGTAAATTTGGGGGCCCTGTTCCAATAATAGAAGAAAGAGCTACATTTTAACTTTTTTAGATGACTGTTACATCATGCTCAATAACTATAGGGTTGATGCTGTCAAAAAAGGACCGGGTTTTGAGTTTTGAAGGAAATCATGAGGGGAAACTGTGAGTGTTTTAACACATGACACATGGTGGATTCAAATTTGCATGGCTAGTTTATCAATAAGAAAGATCACATTTTGTCACAATTTACAATATGAAATTTCCCCCCAAAATAGGGTCAGCACAATAAAGAGAGTGTTGCCTTTGTTGTTTAGGGAACTTACCCGTTTTGCAAGAAAAAAATGACAAAAAACTGGGGGGTCCCAAAGTATACGATCCCCAATAACTGATGGCTAACGGTAGGTCATTGTACTGATGGCTAATATGTCTCTGTATAAAATTTAATGCAATTTAACATTATAATTTGTTTGCAGTTTGAGATCTCCGTCACAAACTGTTGCCCCTCCACCACTTTTTTTTGGGGGGGCGGGGGCAACAGCTGATAATTGATCATTTATTGAGCCATGAGGATAGTGTTGTGTGTAAAATGTATAGATTTGTTTTTATTGTTTCATGAGACCTTCACATTTGCCATCAGAAAAAGTTGAAGTTAACCCAACCGACCTGGTTTAGCCACATACCAGGTCAACGGTCTGGTATTGACTACTAAACCAGGTTGTAAGGTAGAAAAGAAGTGTCTTAATATGACTTCTTCTCCTGACCATCTGTTGCCAGTAGTTTGCAGAATTAACTGTGCTCACTGGTTAATTAAACATAGTACCCTAAAGTGAGCAAAGTACAAAAGTCCAGAAAATACTAAAGACCAGTGCAATAAACAGTGCAAAAAAACGTCATCTTGAAGCCTCGGGGTAAATTTCAGCCATGCTATTAAACCATTTCTCCAAGTTGGTCGCCGTGATAGTTAGAGCATACTGTAAACTGTGGTATGAATGTCCCAAACACTGGTAGTGAACATTTAAACTACTGATGCAACATTCTTCATTGTGAAAGAAAACGAAATCCCGTTAATGGTATTTTTCTTCCCCAAAGCACTCTCAGTATAGCAAGGTTTCTCTGATCACGCTATGGTGGTTGGCACAAAAAAAGGGTAAAGGCGGCGTTTAGGTTACACGTATCATCCCGTTAGCAGCTTTTTCCCTGATGGTCTCGCTTTTCTTCCATGCTTTGAGCACTCCACAATCACTTGACAACCTGTTTTAAATCATTGTATCAGGTCGTTATTGGATGGAGACATGAAGTGATATCAGTGTGTGTTTTGAAATAAAAAATCAGTGCCCACTTCCACTTTGATGTCGACGTTGACAGGTGAATTTTGTTCCATCCATTTTTAACTGCCAAAAGGGAATAGCAACTTTGTATGAACATAAAATACTCTACTCTCATTCAAACTCCAGCCTATGTACCTGTTCACAAGTAGAAACTGTTTGGGGTGTTGAAATGCTCAGAGATATTTTATAACCATAGGGGAAGCCCCGTTAATGTGACTGGCTCCCCGTTCTGTGCTTTGTGTTGTTTTTATGTAGGTTAGCTTATGGAAGGCAGACAAGGCACCATTGCTTCTTGACACAAGAGTTTCCAAAACCATTTTTGTTTACCTTTTCAGGAATTGAATGATCTAGTCCGAGATCCTCTAGCAATTTGTTCTGCGGGACCAGTAAATGACGATTGTGAGTATGGACATCAATTACGTATGTGTGATATACCAACTTACTAAGACATGTACATGTATGTACCTTTTCAATACACATAAAGTGCATATATTCAAGTGTTGCATTTGTATGGTGTGACTTTCCTGCTCCTAATAAGATAGACTGTGGCCATATCTCTTACAGTGATTGTTAAGATTGAGATAGTTAAAAAACTCCCATTATTTCCCAGCACTATGCTTGTGGTACATGTATGTATTCATTAGAGGATTTCACTAAAGGGTTCATGCGATGAAATTTTCTTGGACTCACTTTTTGTACATCTTTCTACTATTCTTCAATATATGAAAACAATTTGATATCCCTTTGGGGTTACATGTAAGTGTAGGCCTATTGAAGAGTGCACTTTTTGCCAAGATTTAATTTTGTGCAAGTTTTTGTGGACAACCGAGGGCATTATTGCTGTGATGTCAGTCAAAAAAAGACACTGTTCAGTTTGTAGGTTTTTCTGTTTAAATTGCGCACACCAAATGTGCAGTAGTCATTCAAATATTTCTGAAAGAGGGTTGCAACTGACTTTTGCTATGTACTTAACAACAATAAATCTCCAAAGATAAGGAAATGTTAGACAGCAAATATAAAAAATTCCAGAATTGTTTGTTCACAAATCAGTGCAATATTGAGGTTTTATCCCTGGGATGACATCGCAGTTTTGCTCATGAACAGGGAATTTGCAGTGTAAAGAAAAATAGAAACAGGCTAAAAAACCTCTGAATATCGTTAAACAAAAATGTGATATGCAATTAATTGAAACACAAAGGTATATTTTTGTTACGGGTTGTAGGTACATGATTTGATTACTGGTATATTGCATGGACCCTTGAAGTCAACAAAGAAAAATGCAAATCTCGCCAAAATTGTGATGCCATTGCAATGTGCTGTGTTGACATTTCCCCAGTTATTACATCATAGAAACTGATATGCAGAGCCCGTGTCATGTGAGTGTTATCGAGGGATTTGATTGAGTTTCTTTATTTGGGTCCAAAAGCACAGCGTGTGAAACTGAAAGACATGGCTATACGTGAATGGTGTCCATTGTTACTGTCTCCTACTCAGGTCTGTTCAGTTCCTTTTAACAGCTGTTGATTTTTTTTAATATTGGATATCTAGTGCAAACAATAACAGATGGTCAAAGTCTCTGTCCCATCTGTGGATAGAATTGAAGTGCCCCCCCCAAAGTAAGAAACAAAAATAAACGGAAACCCATCTCACAGATTTTCTTCTTCTCTTTGTTTTCTCCTGCTTGCATTTGTACATGTGAAGTATTCCATTGGAGGGCATCCATTGCAGGGCCAGTAAGTACATGTACATGTATACGTTCACTGATGCAGAATTATAGAAAATTGTGTGCTGTAAAATTCTACCGGTACTTAGAGTTTAAAACAGAACAATCAAGGGTGTAAAAAGAACGTACTGGCAAAGATGTAAAAATTATCTTAAAAGATGTATTTTTAAAAGGCCGGACTTTTTAATATGAATAAGAGTGGAATTCAATTTTGTTTTCTTCATTTTGAATTTTGTACATTTTCTCTCACTTTGCAGAGCGAAAGTCCTTATCAGAATGGTCTGTTTTTCCTTGAGATACGTTTTCCCAGAGATTACCCGTTCAAACCGCCCAAGGTGAGAGGATTCTCTTCAGTGCATTCTAGGAGACAAAACTAAAACAGTGCCACACATTCTGTTTAACAGCTCAGCTTTTCTGGTTTTGGCCTACTGTATGTGTCAATCAGTGCGGGAGGGGACATGCCGCCTCATTTTTCAAAGTGTGTGTGTGTGTGTGTGGGGGGGGGATATCGTATCATTTATCCCCTCTACATGTACCTTTTTCCTGGGCCCTAAATAAAAAAAAAATGGGAGGGGGGAGTGAGCCAACAGTTGATTCATATTACAGAAAAAATCAGTTGAAAATTGAAATAAATCTTGCAAAAGCATCTGTTAAAGAGAGTAGTGTAAGTGGTCAGAAATTGCTTCAGATTGCACCACTAGACATCTAGAATCCCAAATTTCCCAAGGCCCTCAAGCAGCCCTAGGCCCCACACTGTTAGGGCTTTGCGTTTTGCCCTTGTGTTAGTTCTTATCAAGGTGACGTCCCTCCTCCCCCAAAAAACTTTGTTTTGGCAATAACAAGCCATCTACAAAATCCAATGTGGTCCGCTGGCCCGAGGCCAGTAGAAACGTCGGCGGACCAGGTGATCTAATAAAACTGGTGGTCAGGTGGGCCAGTTGAAATCTGCATGTCTTTTCTGTTTTCACAAACATCTTTCAATAACCTTTTCTCATGTTAAAATGCTTGTTGTTATCTGTCTTCCTACTTACATTTGCAATTTTTGAAAAAAAAAAGTTATTTTCACAAGTTTCCATTCACGTTTCGCTGTCACAGTGGTGAAAATACATGGGCAAAGCTCAGTGCATTAAACGAAGCTGCGCTGGTTCCCGCCGCGCCACACCCATGCAAAAGAATGCATGATGGAAATGTAGCAACCAGAACCAGTCTGTACTGTACATGTACTGAACGTTCGGTACATGTCCACTCTACATCGGCCGTACATGTCACGGATGCAACCCTAAGGCTGCAGGTCGAAAAGACATCGATGTTGCAAGAGGTTTTCTGCAAGTTAATTCTCAGAACTTGGTCTTTTATTTACTTACGTATTTTCTGCGTTCATGAGTTTAATTTGAGGTTGCTCTCATGGCTCAAGGTCTATCACCTGCTGGTCTGGATGCATCACGCGCACTTACCATGTGACACACGGACATTGTTGGCCAGTTTGCCGTCCCAATCACCTGAGCAGCACTGCGTGAATTGTCGATAATTTTCTTGTGAACTGCCGAATGGAGAAATTTTTACATAGAATAAGACAATCACTTTTTGGGATAATGTTGAAAGCTGTCGTCCCCACTGATGCCATTAAATGCGCACCAAAAAATTGCCCCCAAAACAAACAAAAATGCCGACCTAGTACCAATCCTATTTTTGAGAGGCAAAGCACAACTGTTTTGGGGCCTAATAAAAGACTGCGTGTATTGCAGTAGGCCTAATTTAAATAACCCTAATAATCGTAGATTCCGAGAAATGTTGGGCAAGTGTTGATCCTATTCAGACAAACAAATTTATGGCATGGCCTGCCCAATCGGGCAAAAAAAAAAATTCAGCGTGGCCTGCGCCCTAACATAACAAGGATTGCTCAATGCGGTTGCGTGTGCGGTTCTAGTTTGGGACCGCCAAACTTTCAGCAGGACCAGTGAAAATTTTGAAGTACTGGTCCTGTTGGCTACCAGGAAAAAAAGGTAATTTCGACCCCTGCAATGCTGCCCTCCTACAAGGCTAGTCCAACATACATGCAGCATGGTTATCCCACAGTACTTGAACACATATTGTATTCTCTGTTTGTGAAGAACAGAAATTTTGCGGCAGAGAATTGAGTAACATGGTGTGGCTCCGTTAGATTTTCCTGATAACTTCATTGCACATTCATATTGGACATGTTTTACGATCTGGCTATTCGGTGACCACCTGTGCAGTGCAGCCATTTTTACAATCACTTCTCCGGTACCATTATTTTCCGTGGATCCTTCTTGACACCATTTTGCACTCTTGAAAATGTTCTTAACGTAACAGGTACAATTTCAGACGAAGATCTACCACCCAAATATCAACACAAACGGCAGCATATGCCTCGACATCCTGAGGTCTCAATGGTCCCCCGCTCTGACGGTCTCCAAAGGTCAGTTGTGGCTTGGGAATGGGATCAACTGTGCACATTTTCTGCTGGGAATCAGCTCGGGTAGGAACGGTGGCATCAATTTGTGCCAGGAACTCAGGGAGGGAGGACGGGGGATTTCGGGGGAATGACTTGCGCGGTCATCAAACAAATTTGAAAAGCACCGGGGGGAGGGAGCTTGAGTTCTTGTGGCACAAGGGGGTGATGCTTATGGTACAGATACATCTCTAATATATGTTACGCTCCGGCCGAATCTTGCATCAAAATGGCCTATTTGTGGCTTTTTAAAAACTGTTCTCTCTTTTGTAGTGCTGCTGAATGCATTTTGGTTGTTGGGAAGACAAACAAATCCTTCATAATCCACCTTGTTTTTTTCTCACCACAAAAAAGTGTGGGGGGAGGGTAAATGATTGAATAGCTTATCCCCCTGGGATTTTGCCCATGTGTGCGAACTTCAAATCTGCCGTACATGTGGCTTTCAGTAAAGGCAACTTTGTCAATGTGAAAAGTTGTTTGCCAAGAACTTGCTTCTGTATAAATTAATACATAGCTGATCTCGGGGTAGAATTAAGATATGCATTTGCCAGGGATTCAGATAGAGAATTCTTGTAGAGTGCCTTATACAAGATGGAGACCAAAAGTTAGCCAGTTAAGTGATCTGGTTGCAACAAACCTCACAGGTAGCTCCAGAATGATACGAAAGTCCCCCTGAAACATTCACAATCAGGGTTCAACAACAAACCCCCCCAAAGATGCATGTAGAACATAAGCATTGCTGGAAATTTGGGGAGTCGGGTTGGCGTAGTGGTTCTTTCCTTGCCTTCCATCTCTGCGGTCCCAGGTTCGATTCCCGGCTCGGTCCGGTCCACATGTGGATTGGGTTTTCAGTCCCTACATGTACCTGAAGCCGTGGGTTTTACCCAGAATATTCCTCTTGGGTTTTTCTCCCACCTCTGAAACGGTAACTGCTCATTGTCTCATATCTACAGGTTTTTTCAAGGCTTACGAGCTTACTGTGCCTAGGGCACTCAGTTAAGGAGTCCTTGGTGTCATTACCAGAAATTTAATTACAATAATAATAATAATACCTGTCAAACATTCACACGACTCTGACTTACAAAGACATGGTCTGCTCGTAGAATTAAACACACAAAGATAGTGTATGTCAGAGCTGCCTGTCAAGCCATATGGTCATCCGGTGTTGGCAGCTGTAGTGAATGTCAGAATCTGAAACGTCTTGACCACTTCATGTCTTCACAGTTATGTATATTTTTCTCTCTTTCATTCAGTATTGCTATCCATCTCATCGCTACTCACCGACCCCAACCCAGATGACCCTCTGGTACCTGAGATAGCCAGGGTGTACAAGACAGACAGAGATAGATACAACAAATTGGCCAAGGAGTGGACAAGATCGTACGCCCGCTCATGATGAGGACTTGACAGGTCAGGGAGGGTTATTCTCAGGAGTCCACAACTCACAGATTGTAGTTCGAATCGGGATTCAACCTGTTAAATCTTTGGTTTGATGTTGTTTGCCGACAAACTGGTGAACGTGAAGAGTACCTTAGAAAGTATTAACAAGGGACTAAAAGTGTTCCTCATTGGTCATAATTACTGAAGTCCAGATCCGAATTTTAGAGCGCTTTTGTGGCTAATTAAACAAATTAGTTTGCTGGAAGTTAATGTTGCCACGGGTCAAAGAGAGCGTTAGGATTATACAATTTTCTCATAACTGAAAACATTAAGTAACACGGTCGCTTCCTGGATTAACAGTACTTTGGCTAACTTTAGGGCAGTGCTTGAATGCTTACCTAGCACTGTTGTGAAGCTTATCCCACTTTGCCTGAAACAGAAGGCAAAGAGGACAACATTTCCAAAGTGTCTTGTGAGATGCACGTAACTTATTACTCTGTATGTAACTATGTATGTGTTTGTAGTTCCAATGTCCATTAATTTGTGCGTTGTCTTATTAGAATGTCTCCTTATTATTCCAAGAAGTTGGTGCAGAGCGTAGCTTATTCTAGAAAGACACGTTTGTGCTTGATGCCATCAAAAGTAGTTCCTCCACTTCATGATCAAAAGCTTTTTCTCACGCACCACAAACAAGTTCTTTGGAGAAAGATTTGTTCAGTTGGCACCAGTCATCCATGCACCGCTTGTTGGGCTGTCCGTCAAACACCTCACCCGCACCTGTCACATTTACTTCGTTACTGGCCAAGTTTGGGTCTGAGGAGTCTGGAATCCCTGAAAACTCTGGTTGAGGACATCTAATGCCTTCTGGCATCATGTGTCTGGTACTAAAATTCCAAAAGAAAGAGGTAGCTGTGAGATTGTTGAAACAGGGTCTGGGGATAATGAATTTAAGGTGTTTTGAGCACTAGGTGTCATAATCTTTAGCTAGTTATTATTGAGGTGGTTGTGATATTGACATCCACACTTAACTTTTGCAATGCCTTAAGCAGTCTAATCAAACTTGGCCAGAGGTATGGTTTAAGTTTGGTTGATGCAGAATTCACTTCAGGAGAAATCTTGTCCCACGTCTGTGAATGAAAACATTAGCGCCAACCTTATTCACTGCCAACAAGTGAGGGAATTTGTGGTAAATAATCGATCGTGTAGTTTGCTCCAACCCCACAGAAATATAGCCCCCAAAATTGATCGTGGAGACTGTCCACCAGCTTGAGGAAAGCAGCAAATATGTCATGAAATTTAGAACCCAAAGAAAAAAAACAACAACAGGTTTTTATGCTCAGTTTCTTAGTTCAAATCAACTTGTCCAATGCAACATCCATCGAGGGGGAAACAGCCGTTCCTTAAATCTGTGATGCTTTTCTTATATCGTACAGTCGCAATAGCGCTTTATACTTCTTAGAAAAACATGAAGTAAATTTCGTGGCGTCAGAAATTTCACTTTGATTTTGTATGATTCCAGTAAAACGAGTAAATTAAAGCCTCAACGTGATTCTCACGCGAGCCGTATATTTTGCGAAGCTTGACGTGCACAATTACAACGAAACGCATAACTGAGCGGTTGTCGTTTATACATGTAACTACCTGGAAAAAAATTCCAAGTAAGTTGTTAATGAACACGAAGTCCATAGCTGAAGTTGCTACAGAATTGACTGACAAAATGACAGCCCGATATGGATGTCAAAGAGTGGGCTGTGGCCAACCCGAAGGAATTCCCTGGACCCGCCAGTCCCATTAATTCATTAGTCCTGTAGTTCGTAAATTATACAACAACCGAGACGGCACAGTTACAGAGGTCGAACGAAAATGTTATTTCAAAAGGGCTTTTTGAACATTATGCTATTCAATCGTGATCTTGATTCATATGCATTTTCTGATGTCAAATGTTAAGCGTATTAGTTAACTCCGTATGTGTTGTAACAAAAATATCTACGACAAGTTAACAGTTTCCTTAAAAAAATTCACTTGATTTGGTTAATTTTCAAAACGAATTGTATTTACTGATTAGAAATAATTGTCTTTTGGGGATTTTTTATATTACAGTTACGAAAGTAATGTTTTCCGCATTCTTTAACCCTGTAATTTGTGCTCGCATAATTAAAAAATGTGCACGTGTGTATTCCGTATTGCAAATTGTGCTAGCATTCTTGATACAACGAGAATTTCGTCATTTGGCTGGAACATTAACGAACATGTGTTCTTTCGTTGAATATAAACACGAAATTAGCTTACATTTACTCTGTCAGGCTTCGGCCAGGCTGACTCGTTGAAAACTCGAGAGAAAAATAAACGCACCAGTACTAACTACTACGGCTTAGTAACATCTGAGGGGAATCCTAAATTGTTCACAGTGTAATTCGCTGTTCATAAACTTCTCGTATGTTTTATTTCGAATGTTTATTTGTGTATAATGTAATAAACTTTTGCCAACATGGAAAAACCGATCCTTTCAAGTGTATTTGTGGCGATTTTTTTAGAGCAAAAATAGATGTATCGGGAGTCTGTATTGATAGCGGATGTAAACACGAAGGGTAGTCCACCCGGCTGTCGCGATATAGCAGTCACGGTGTTGGAAGTGAAAGGAGAAGTGGTTATATATAGGTGGCGTATAATTCCCGTATATGTCCAGGTTTCAAAAGAGAAAGCATCGTTTTGCTGGTGGGGTTGTTTTGCAAAGACCAACACAGAAGATGGATACCGCACGATATTATGTTCATGTAGATGTTGCTTTGCGCAAACAGGATGTACAACTGCGTCTGTGAACCATGTTTAAAGAGCATCTCTAAAGGAAACATGTTTTCTCTCTTTTTATCTGTTCAAATAAATATAGAAGCATCCAAATCGAACGCAGTGTCATTTGTCTTCAGAACTCAACTGTAACAAACTAAAAAGGATTTTTATTTGGTTCGTGCCAAGATGCAAATTCTGAATGTAGATTGCGTCATTCGGAGAAAACGAGGGGAGCCCTCGCCCTATATTCGGAGTGGATAAACCCTCGTGCATGCCAAACAGGCTACGAACAGTAGCTACGTGCATATAGTGGATAATCTGTGCAAACCATTGTTTGGCAAATTGGCATGCACAGAGGTCTATCCACTGGGCCTACGAACACAGGGCGATGGTTTGTCCCGTTTAGGTTAAATTAAAAATTGTACTAGAAATCGCTACTCAGTTAGTGACACCACCCAATGGTTTTACCATCTATTTCCTGCGTCCTTGTTTTTGCTTTTACAATGTATTTTCATAATTTTGAATAGGCTTCAATCGGCGTCCCAATTGTGCTCGGAAATTATCATCCAGCCCGTTACTTCCGCCACTCCACTGCGCTATTGCAAACACATGCTTAGGGAAATAGGGTTGTGCGTCGAACCTTGTCAGCTAAAACTCGAAATTTCTGTGGAGACCTTGCTCAACAGCACGGGCTAGCAGTGATAAAGACAAGTGTTTAAATTTTCTCAAAATACGTATTTTATGCACACGAAGTGATATCTTCTGAGATTTCAGTAGAACTGTTCAACATTCCATTTTGCCCCTGGATGGAGGACATTGTCATGCAAAATGTTGCCGCGCTTTTCAAAATCACCCAAGCAAGGCGTGAGGCCCAACACACGAAGGGCCGGTGATTTCAACAGTGGGCCTACCACCGAACTGGACATGTCTACGTTCAGGTAGTGTCCACTCAGTCCCGTCACCACTGACAGGTTGCATTTTTCTATCACAATCATAACAAGTTGACGAACCAAAGACAAAATCAAAAATATCTGATATTGCTGTTGAAAGGGCTACAAACCGAGGTAAGATAATTCGTATCGAGAGGCCACACGTGACATCTCAGATGGACATGCCGGTATCTCATATGTTGTGGTTTCAAATTGGGGTAGACGGAAAAGGACGACACGTAGAACGATGTGCGTCAAATGCAGATCCTTTTTATTTATACTGTATTCTATAAATAAAAATAACACCAAAGTAGAGGAGACAAGACATGGGAAGCTGAAAATCGAATCGCAGAAGAGTTGATAGAATAGAGTACATGTATATGGATATGACGCACGTCGTTCTACGTGTCGTGGTTTTTTGTCTAGTACCAAAATTGGAAAACTCTAACGTACAGAAAATGCAATACTGGGTCAATTCGATTTGTTTGGTTAAATCTACACATAGCCTACGGTAGTTGGTGTTAGGAAGAACATTTATAGTAGGAACAAAGTCAGAAAAAAGTCTGATGCGAAATAATGTCTTATGCCGGGAAACCGTATAAAAATCGTGTCAAGTTAGGCCTACCCCATCACGCTGAATTTAGAAGCATATCGTCTTAAAGGTTACCAAACCAACCTGTGCGATTTATTGGTCAATATGTTCAGGTTGGTCATTTGAAGAAGTCAGAATTTTCGTTGTGCAAACTGGTACCTTGGTCGACACATCCGTATTTGGTTTGCAGAGGGGTGCATTTTGAAACATCGAACAAAGGGGAATTCGCACCTGTATATTGTCCGAAATAACAGAAAAATAGGAAAGGCCACTGGGGCCTTTACACATTGTACAAGGGAAACGGAAAAAGTGTATTATAATGTCATTGAATTATGCTCTCTGTTACACACTGTGGCCCGACTTTACTTAAATCCGGGTGCAAAAGAAGTGAGCAATAACGAAATGTGGATTTCTTGGTGTCACAAGAAAGAAGACATGAAACAGATCATTATTTACCATTCACTAAAATAATTTGTCACATTCAAGAAGCAGATTGCGTAATCTTTGTTCCCCTTTTTTAAAGATATACTGTAGAATAATCTAAGATATACAGACCTTCCCGGCTTGGCATGAGTAACCTTTAAATCGGTTATGTCTTATGTTTTTTAAAGTAAGAATGAGAGAAGATGATTATTTTCTCATTTTTTTTCGGACCTTGTCCGGTTCGCGTTAAAGGTTGTCAAAATGACTGTTATACAGTGTACTTAAACAAAAACATTCCTTTAATGTCGATTATAATTACAAAAGACCTGCATAAACTGTGCATGTTTTTCTCTTATTTTCAAACTAGATACCCGAGGAACGATGCATAATTTCTCCGTTGTCCCACTTTTGAGAGAGCCGCAACCGGTCTCCCCTCCTACCCCTGAAGAAGGTTACGCCCCCCTTCCATATCCCATTCCCGTGATCATCGCCATCTTGGTGGGCGCACAAATCGTCATCATCGTCTCTATTCTGTTGTACGTCCTCAGCTATGGCAGAAACATGGAGAAATCTGCGTACCGCGAAATAGGTCGATCTCCTCTCTCCGGATCTCGATTCTGGAAGAAAGTACGAAAGAAACTAGGACTCCGAGAGGGTGACCGATGTGCGAAAGCGAGCGCAAAGTACAGCATTCAAGATGCAACATTCTTGGAGAAATGGAGGGAGAAGAAACGAGAGATGGTCGTCCCACACCACGTGCAGACCATGTCCCGTCCCATCGAGTTTTCCATCCCGACAAAGACTGAAACGCTCGTACGGCCAAAGGCTTCGGAGAAGTTGAGGCAATTCCCGCTGCCTCCCATGAGGAAGCCCAGCAAGGACCCCTGGATGTCTCCGAGTTTCAAGAGGCCGAGGAATCCCAACCTGAGCAGTGCCATGAGAACCCGGAGCCTGCAGACGGAGGAGAGGAAGGCCAGCAACAACCGAATGGCGCGATCTCACTCTGTGCCCATCAACCTGGGTGAAGCGGCATCAGCTTTGGCGGACCAGGTGGACCAGACGTCGGCCTACCAGACTGCAATCGGAGAAATTGAGCCGGACCTGTACCGCATCGACGAGCAGCACGAGCTGTACACGCCGTCCAAATTCGGCCTTGGTAAGTTGTCGTTCTCGCTCTTCTACGACGAGCGCGAGGGGCAACTGACGGTGTACCTGATTCAGGCGGTCCAGCTACCCGCAAGAACAGAGCGTGCGACTGCAGACACCTACGTCATGGTGTCGTTACTTCCAGATGAAGAGAAAAAATCTGCAACTTCCAAGGTAACAAATATTAATATTTTTAGAAGGTACTGCAGGATTCAGCCAACTTTTTCACTATGAAAAAGACTTCTTCCCCGCAGAAATTAGTCGGTTATTTGAAGAAGCTAGCACATTTTACGATTTTTCTTTTCCTTTCTCAAAAGGTTCATCGACGAACTCTCAACCCCATTTACCGGCAGAATTTCATCTTCCGGGTGCCGGAGGAGGATGTTATCGACACGGTGATCAAACTGACGGTAGTCGGCTTGGACGGCTATTCCCATCCGGTTCCCATCGGTCAAGTGGTGTACCCATTGCGCACTCACGACTTTGGTTCGTCTTCGAGTGACGTCAGTCAACCGATTTGGCGGGATATCGAAAAGTCAGACTCAGTAAGCAACTGTGCTTATCGGCGCTATAGTTGTTCATGTAACTACAACCAAAGATGGTAGATAGATGTAGCCCTATTCATTTAAAAAAAAATGTGCACAAAAAAGCAGAAATTAAAATTCATATAGACCAAACATTTCAAGCACAATAGAAGTGTTTTGGGTAAATGTTAAAAGTCCGTGGCTCAGTCAACGTTTTGTCAAAGAAAAACAAATGTTTCAAGCTAATTGACATTATTTGACATTCTGCAGCCAGAAGAACCAAGACAGGGTGACATCCTAGTTTCTTTGACCTACCTTCCCACTGCTGAGCGGGTGACCGTGGCCATACTTAAGGCTCGCAATTTACGCCTGCCGGAGTCAGAAGAACCAGAGGCCAGGAAGCTGGGTAAGTCCACTTGAAGAACATTTGGCAAGTGTTGCTTCAACTATCACCCCTTTTTACGGGGGAGGGGCCAAACTCCTTCCACTATGGTTTAACAGCGATCTACGGGTATATACATTGCAAATCACACGAAACTGTTGGATTTGAGACGAGTTTGGAGTTTAAAAAAGAGACGAAATTTCATTATGACATAGTACATGCAATTGTAAAATTGAGATCTGGACAAGACGGTCTTGGAAATTCCCTTTACCTTGTGGATTTTGAAAAACACAACAGTTATTGGAAGCATTTTAAAAATCCTTACTTGTCTTGACAGTTATGGACACATTTGTCAAGGTGACTGTGGTGAAAGGAGATAAAGTAGTGAAAAATAAGCAGACCTCTGTGGTGAGACGCAATGCAAATCCCACCTTCAACGAGGCATTTACCATTGATATGAGCAGCGAAGACGAACAGGTAACCAGTAAGCCTCTTGATACATTTTGGCCCCATATCTGGGCAAGTTTTCGCATATAATTATGCACAAACGATTTCAAGGATTGAAATACTGAATCGGAATAATTCCTGGGGTTTTTCAAATTTCGGCAGTTTCAAGCCAGAAACTTTCTGACTGGCGTCTCTTACTTCCATTACCAAAGGTGTGCATCGTATTCGCGGTCTGCCTGCGCGTGAATCCTTTCGCCGGCCACAAGACCCTCGGGCGATGCTTGGTCGGACCGGACGAAAAAGCGACGGGAGACGGGGCGGCTCACTGGCGGGACATGATGGCCACGCCGCGGAGCGCGGTGGCAGAGTGGCATCCACTCAAATGACACGACGAAACGTGCACAGCTCCCAGTAAAAAGATAAATTATATCTCCCTTTTCTTGTTGACGAAGTTTTCTTGTGACAAGTGTGATCCTTATTCCAGACGTGGAACAAGTGGCACTTATTGAGTGTTGTGGAATACGGCTGTCTCATTTCTTGAATTTGTTCAAACATTTATGTCGTTCAATGAGAAGACAAATGCTGCAAAATTCAATCGTTTCTTTTCTGTATCTTACGTAGTACCTTTTGTTTCTGTCATAAAGTTATTAACAAATACATACCTGTAATTGCTGACAATTTCAAACTTATTTGTGGATTGCACAAAGGCAACAACAGTCAAATTATGAGAATTTAAACCCGAGTACTAAAAATACTGGACTAGTGATGAAACTTTAAAATGTTGGCCGATGAGGAATTGTTTCCAAATCTTCTAGGAAAAGCTGGTTTACTGCTGTCAAATTCACGACAGTGAATTTAAAATGCTCTCACTTCAAACAAACTACACAGGGTTTGTATGGCTGCCATCTTGCAGGGCAGTGCTTTTGTTCACCAGGGTATGCACAAAGGAGGCTTCCCGGTGGAACAAAAGAACTGCCCTGCAAGATGGCTACCATGCAAAGCCTCTATAGGTGTGCCCCGTCACAAAGAACATCTTCAAGCAAATCATCTCTTAGAAAACACACTTTCAAGATCAGCCCTATGATGTTGAAAACAGCTGTCATGGTCAACCCGGAATTCAAACCCATAGCCAAAATGGACAATATTTCATAAGTTTGTTCTACATGTCAAAGGAATGACATTAAGTACACTACACACAATCTATATATCTTTACACACACATCACAAAATTACATGCAATGTCTAGGACTTATTTACACTTAATAACTTAAAATATCTTTCTTACAACCAACTACAAGAAAATATACTCAAGTACCTTGCGTAACCCAATGATCATTTGTCTCCAGCATATTGGCAAACTCCAGTAAGAATCTGAAATTTTCTGCAGATTAATATAAAAAGTGATATGTCAATTAATGCCAGGATTTAAAAACGGTGCTGTATCATTTACGACATTTCCCGTCCAAGAACATCCAAATGTAGAATTATCAATAAATTTTCATAAATGTATGATATCAAAATTTGTGGTAGGGTCTGGAAGAATACCATTGCATGTCCATGTAAGAAAATGATTAAATGTAGGACATGTAGGTAGTCCATGGTGAGCATTCATTTTGTACGGCACCACCGTAACAATACTACCACATGTAGTTTGGAATGCTTTAGCAACATACTAGGAAAATGCCGTAGACGCTTGATTTTGAAAGCAGAAAAGCTTATGGAACGCGGGGAACTTGGGGGCAAAGAGGCACAATGAACTGCAGGTTGTGTCAGTACAAAACCAAAGAATGAGTTTGCCTGCTAACTGCTGGAACCTGTTAGTTCTACCAATGGCTATCAAATAAAAAAAATGTACAAAGTAATCACACCTGGAGTGCACTTGTGTAAAATAGGAGCACTATCATTTGCATAATTTCAAAAATATTAGTATTGAGACCCTAAATCAAGCTGTGTAGTGAATTTTTGTACTTTTTCCAGTAGAACAAACTATCCTCCCTGATTTGAAAAGCACCCTCATTGGCACAGGACAGACAAGCTGGTGAAAAGTTTTTCAATTGAAGCTCGTGCTCAATGGAAAAACACGTCATTTCTTGTTCCCACTTGAAGCAGATAGGGTTCACAAAATGAAAGTAAAGACAAGTATGCGTTGTCTTCCTGCTACAGAGTTTTTGTACAGTGAATGTGAAAAGTTCGCTACAATTAAAAATTTTACAGCAAAAAAGCACAAGAAATTACTACATGCACAGAATAGTGACAAAACTTCAACACTTCTTGCAGGTTTGGGCAACAGTATGGAGGGTTTGCATGGCTGCCATCTTGCAGGCCACTGCTTTTGCTCAACAGGGTATACACAAATGAGGCTTCAGTGTGGAACAAAAGAACTGCCCTGCAAGATGGCTACCATGCAAAGCCTCTATGAGATATCAAACGTAAATTAACTATCATAGCTGCATGATTAGTATCAACCTGACGGGATCCAAAACGTTTGTACTCAAGGTTCGTATATTCCACATGTGGACACTTTGTTCAGTATTTAAAGGGTTTATGCAAAAACACTTGGGTCCCTACAACCCTTGAAAATGCACCTCTACGATTCATTTAACCATATTTTCAGTTTTTGCTTTGTTATTTCAAAAGGATGCAAATGCCCCCATTCATGAGCAAAACTGTCATATCATCCCAGGGAGAACAACTCATTGTTGTCTTGATTGGTGCAAAGGAATCTGATGGAATTTTCGATATTCTAGTGTCTTAAATGATCATTTCCTTGGTTATTTATTGAGCAAGCACATGGCAATAAACCAAAGCGAGACCCTTTCCTCAGAAATGTTCCAGTGAGAAAATTTCAAGTTCATAATTTAAACAGAAAAACATCAACTGAACAGTGTCTTCCCTGAATGACGTCACAGCGGTAGCTCCCTGTGTTGCCTAGCAAAGCACAGACAGTTTTCACTGTTTGCATTCAAGTCCAATTTCAATGCACGTACCCCCCACACAACAAAAAAGTAAAACACTACACACTGGAGAAGAGTGTAGAGTTGCACAGAAAAGTTTGCCTCAGAAAAAGAAATCATTGCCTGAACCCTTTGATTTGCACAGTTGAAAAAGATATTGACACCTCTAATCAAGTCTTATTTAGGAAGGGCTAATGAAGGCAGTGAGCAGATAGGAGGTAGCAGGTTTATAATGATTCAGTGAGGTTACAAACGGAGGTTACAACCACAACAGTTATGTATAGAATATTCACACTACACTAGCACGACAGTGCTGGCCAAACACTGATTACATTGATCCATTGATTACAGAACAAGCAACCCACCCACACAGCAGCATACCTCGGGTGCGGGAAATCTCCAAGAACACTTTTCATTTACAAATGTGATTTTCTAGATGTTTGCCTGAACATACTCAGGGCTCGAAATTGGGCTAATCATCAGGGGAGCAAGTACTTGCTCCCAAGAGGGCTGGATTTGTCACTTTACAGAAGCAAGTAGCTCCTGTACTACATATAAGACATATGTTCAAGAAAAAAAACCAAAGACCCTGGTCCTTCCTGTTGCTTTTGTTTAAATTAATGACACTGATAACTTACGGCTTAGACTTTCGCAGATATTAAAGCCTTGATCGAGTTGTTATTTTTGCGGGTTGCACACAACGTACAACTAGTAGTGAGCATGCGACCAACCGGAACCTCAAACATGTGCTTAGTGATAGCGATGCTACGCAAAAGTCGGGCACCGGGCCTTTATAATGTACATATCCACAAAGATGTAAAAGGGAACTAACTGCAGCATTTTTGAAACGAGTGGATTAATCTGAGACTTTGGTTTCGCTGTTTCCAGATATTTTGGAGCATGGTTCAAAACCGCATGTTCAAGCTATGACTGGAACCAGCGAAACTTAAGTCTAAGCCAAATCCACTCATTTGGCTTGAATTTACCCACGAGGGGCCAGTTTCCATACAACCGTGACACTGGCCGCAGGTATGCATGTGTAACCGTTCATGTGTGTGCGTGCATCGCATGTGAGACTGCAGCGTGCGCTCAGTGACATCGTAAACAAAATTGTACCATGTTATGGTTCCATGACAAGGCTGATCCACGTGAAGTCAAAAAGTTAAGGTATTTTTCATGACAAAAGTAGAAACAAACAGTAAAAATGTTCAGGTACAGCTGTACATGGAATCAAACGGGTGTAAGTACTTGTGCCCATCATTATGATTTATGGGCGCATTTCGGAGACAAACAGGTGCATTTTAGCTACCTGCGCCCGTTAATTTCGAGCCCTGATACCGAATACTACCAAATCTATAGACGTGTACATGTATGTTACACTTTAATTGTTAATTTAATTTACAATTAAAATATCCCTGCATAACTTTGTATGCATGACACTCTACGCTTATTCAAGAGACCTCAATCACGGGGCAGCCATCTTTTTTTTTTTACCATTCGAAGCAATGCAACTAAACTGAGGCTGGAAGGAAAAATAGTCTGTTCCCTTCTATCAGTATGTGAAGTTGCATTACTATTGCAGATGGATCTACAGGGATTGAGACAAACATGGTGGCATCGTGATGAAGGTCTATTGTCACCATTGGCACACTCAACTACACATATACAATGTGCAGACTCACTTTGTCAGAGCTGCCCAGGTTTGGTTCCCACACCAACACGTGGGTTTGTGCGTGCACTTTATACACTGAGGCAGAACAGAGTAATCTGGGTTTTCATGAACCGAAATGCAAGATATGGCACAGATACCATTCAGAGAAATGCTTTGAACAGGGGTGTAATTGGAGGAGAATGAAATATCCACAAAATTATCACATGAGGTTTGGAGGGCCCACAACAGCGTTGAGCCTATGGCATACATTTATGTTTGCTTGAAGGCACCCCTTAAAGTACCCATTTCTTGTGTTCGATATCAACTGTTATTATATGAAACACCCGTCATGGTAAACTCAGGATATTCCAGATTTTCAAAAGAGATTGCTTGAAAAATCTTGAAATCAGGAAAATGTCGATGACAAAAATCCTGAAATCAGAAAATAAAAATCCTGACAAATCTCACTCGTTTCAAAGGCTTGACACAAAGTAATTCCACCCCCTTACTTGTGGTAAACAGAAAAATCTGTCCATGACGGCTGAACTGAGGAAATAATGACAAAACAATTTCAGTTTGTGAAAACCCAAAATGGAGTGCGTGTGCCTAAGCATTGTTTGAGTTTCAGTTCATGAATAAACAAAAATTATCCTGTCCTACGCCAGTACACTGCACCTGTATGGAATGCATGTAACGACAACCACCTGTCTCTTCATAGTTATCCAGTTTGTAAGTGACTTTGTCGTACACGCGCACATGATACTGATTACAAGATTCCGCTGGATGAGCACCCAAGTTAAGCATTAACTTCCGGTTCTGTGGTTCCATGTGACTCTCTGTGCAGAGGGCGTGATTTAAACTGAAGCGACACACAAACCGGAGAGTGATGACATAGGCACTCCCAAATCAGTAGGATGTTGAATCTGAGATGTGTGGACTGGTGGTTGGAGGTTTGCAGCTCCCGAGTGCAGAGTCCCGGGTTCGAAGCCTGCAATTGGGCGCCCATTGTGCCTTCGGGCAAGTAATGTTACCCCCACTTGCCGAGCTCCACCCAGGAGTATCAATGGGTACCTGTGAGGGTAGAGAGGGTTACTGCGGTTGATAACCTGGTAGCAAAGTGCCTGAAATCATTGTATAGTTGGGTGTACGAGCCGCGAGTTGGACCATGAAAGGGTGCAATGTTCCTAGCGACGAAGGTTCCTTTGGTGGGAACTGCACTTCGCTGGTTCACAGGCGACTGTGAAATGCATGTGTTATGGTCGCATCGCTACCATCAAACACTCCCGACCAACATGGCTCTTTGTAACTGATAAAGGGGGGGGCTTCTACTTAAGGTGGATACCCCCCAGGGAGTTGACAGGGTGCATAGGGTTGTTTCTGGGACCAGTGAGCAGGGATAGGGTGTAAAGTGCATTGACAGTACGCCATGCACTGCGAAATGCACTACACTGATTTGTCACATTATCGGCCTGTCCCTCTACAGAGAGACACCGGTTGACTTCAGAGCTCCAATTGTCTTGCTTTCACTTGGGCGTGAACACCAACTGTTTGGTCAGCATCGACATGAAGCAGGGGATCTGCTTCTTGCCGATCATGCTGGGGTCCAGGCACCTCTCCACGGAGCGCTGGGCTACCAGGCGATTCACCACGGTCAGTATGGTGGTGAACTCCATGGTGCTGCCGTACTTCTCCATGACTTGGCTTAGTGCCTGGATGAACCAGGATCCCAGGGACGTGTCTCGATGCGAGTAAAAACCTGCAACGGTGAAGCAAACAAAATTGTATCAGTGTTACAAGACAATGGTAATCTAGGGGGAAATACCCATCCGTAGTCTACAATATGAGAGGTGCTTGGCATCTTTGCCCAAAAGCTTCAGAAATAGCACGTTCAAAACTGGTGATAAAGACTAGAATGACCTTCTGAATGAAGTTTAACTAAAAGTGAGGTAGCACTGATGAAGACTGACAGGAATAGAGCAATGGCACTTTATGTTTTTCCAATAGTTACTTTCCACAAACTAATCCATGATTTGGCGTAATAGTCCACCTAACATTACAGGTTAAGAAAGGTGCTGCAGGGATCGAAATTTCAGGCCATTCACGCATTCGCAAGAAATCTTCAGCCCCGCTCAGTCCCGTCGGCTGTATCACAGTAATGATGCTTGATAAATTCTGACTGCCAGAGGTCAACCCAGCTAACTGGCAAAGGTATCTGGTGATCAATCCATCGAAAGTTGTGTGAGTGATCATTCAACGTACCTTGCGTTACAGAGTAACAGATGAGCATGTCCGCCCCAGCTGGAACGGTTGGGGTTGGTCCCCCGTCTACAACTGTGTAGCCGTATGAATCCGGTTCATCCTTGTCACCTAGGGCGTCTGTTTCCAGACCGATTTCATGTTTGTCACCTCGACAGGCCTACAGGAGGATGAAAAATAAATGACACTGCAGAAAGACATAAGCCATTCTCCACAGATTCTTAAGACAGTTCAGTTATTCCTACTGGTTGAGAGCCCGTCAGTTGGCCAGTCTTATAGGATTAATAAAGCACCGGCTGGCTGTGCGGCCCCTCACGCAGTACGCGCCATGGATGTACCAATCTCCTTATAAGGAAACTGTATACGACTACTCACAAGAGAAACATACATAAAATGGCTGGGGGTGTTTGCTAAACAAAGCGAAACTAGTGAACAAAACCACAGTTGGAAGTTTGTGACTGATTTATGAATGGGAGTAAATATTGGCCAGTCCTAATGCCAACTCAGAAAGATCCATTCTCCTTACCTGGTTAGAAATGTTTAAGACTGGCCAAGCACATCTCTATTGCCCTTATTAACCTGTTAACCATGGCAATCCTCAATCCTACAACAGGTGAAGATTTGAGAACATGTACGACTAATGCTGAACAGTTTTCCCATGCTAAACATTTTCCCTGTTTGTGGTAAGACACTTCAGTTCAAACGTATTGACCAAAAGAATAACTGAATTGAGGCACGGTAGAATATGATTGTACGCAAGCATGTTGATAACTTGAACACATATATGTGTAAGTCTGTGGGAATTTCATGTAGTAAATTTCAAGTTCTCGTCAAAAATGTGAAGCCTGCCAGCTCATCTGCAAGCCAAAATATGCTCATAAATAAAAATGCTACACACGATACTACGAATGGTACACCAGCATTTAGCAAGAAATATACAGCCAGATTAAAAGCCATGTTTGGCGAAGAAACTGACGCTTTTTTTGTTTCTGGAAGGATTTTTCGTACCTGTACTAAGAAGATCTTTGGCTTGCCCACTAGCGAGGGACAGTTTTCACCTCGGAAGTAGTCAAACAAGTCTTGTATTGGCAGGGTGCCATCGTAACCGTAGATAATGCCATCGTCTCCGTGCGTCAGAAATGCACACAGGAAGCAGTCTGAATCTGAGTGGTCCATCTCAAAGGCCGCTAAGAAAGAAAGCAAATGCAGTCTCAAGAAATTCAAAGCACATAATGACACACCTGTTTAAAAAAATGCATGCGTTTTGGTTGTGAGATGTTTATTTTCACGGAGAATTTCCATTCTACAATGCACGTGGACCACTTCCAAATCTCGGTATGTGCAAAAAGTTGGTACTTAGCCTGTAAAGTATTGGCAAAACACATTGGAAAAAGGAAAGTGGCTTTGGTGCAGCTTTTGACAATGGGCAACCAAAAGCAGGGATGTAACAGATGTCAAAGTCTGTGCTTGCAGAAAAGCTGACGATAAAAACAATGGCAACCACCCAGACAATCAATGTGAAATTCCAAATCAAACACCCTAAAAAATCAGGCTAATGCTTTTGAAGACTGACATTAAATGTGAGGAGAAAACTTACGGAAGAATCAGAATGGATCATTAATGTCAATAAAAGTGTTCGGGGTGTTGATGTCTGGGCATGCTCCTAAATGATCAGATGAATTTGTCCAAGTGTGCACATTCCTACATGTAAATCCTGAGAAGGTTCATTAATGGTCATGAAATCCCCAATATCTTCACTTCAAGACTTGCTCTGCACTGCTTGGTCATCACAGACAAACCATCTAATTAAAGAAAAACATCTGCTAACCTCGTTCAAACTGCCTTTTAATTTCTCCTATCCTCAAGTCCTGGAACACCACCACTTCGAAGCCTATTTTGCCCAAGTGCTTGCGTAGGTTCCGGGCATCCAGCTCAGTTCCTATCCGCCTGTTCATGCCGACGGACATGGAGAAGTTCTCGTGGTTGAAGACCATGGCCAGTCCCCGCTTGGGGTGATCCATGCGGTATCGCAGCTGGGCCTCATCAGTGAGTGATTCTATGAACCTGTGGGGACATGTTGAAAGCTGAAACGTTAACTTAATCAAAAGGCTAGTTTTAAGGAGCATGTCAGTAACCAGAAAACTTCAACAAAGATTTTTCATTTCCTTTAACCGTCTTTCAGGCTGTAGTCATTAGTTACAGACAATAAAAAAATTCAATTCACTTTCTCCAACTGCACTTTCTACACGGGATGGGACAGTCACCAACAGTCAGATCATGACCATGGTTGGTACTGTGACCAGTCCAATACAGTTGACAGACCAAGGCAGGCAACTGACAGACAAAGCTGGCTAGTCAATCATCGAAAGTCAAAGCACAGCTACGTCAAGTTACATGTACATGTATCTCAACGGTCAAAGCCAATCAATTCTGCTTCATTGTTAAAACTCAAATCAATTTGACTGAGGATATTTTTTAATTTTTTTGTATATTTGCATTGGAAGGTTAATTATCAAGGACATTTAAGTAAATAGCAAACTTCAGGCCTGACAATTATTTATTAATAATTCACAAATATGTGAAGTAACAGATCTTAAGTTTGGAAAATTCCTAACAAGTAATTATTATTGGAAAAAAAACCAAGAAAGGCTGACTTAATTTTCACATTTAAAATTTTGCCAGGAAGACATTTCTATGTGAAGCAAATCTTACCCTGGAAAACGGAATGCAGATGACTGGTCATTTCTTGCCTGGTACCCTGCTCCTCGCAATGCAGGCCTTCCTATTGGTGAGCTAATGGAACCTGCTTTGATACCAGTCCTTGCGTCTGTGGCTGTGCCACTTCCAGAGGGTCTCTCCTCTGATTCCTTGGCTGTGTTGATTTCAGAGGGAGCATGTGCTTCTTGATTCTCACTCGTAGACATGACTCAAGAGAAATATTGGCAAAGCTGGTTCAGATGGATTGGCGTCCTCACACACGTAACAGTATCCATACAACAGAAAGGGTTGTTTTCCTTTTTGAACTGGGTTGGGATGAGATAAGTTTGTGAACATAGTACAGCTTCAGTTTTGACTGCAATCGTACCAGAGAAAACCTCCGTTTGCACTTTCCGAAGCAAATCTTCCCCTAAAGACCCTATAATAATAGCTATGGTAACCTATATGGAACTACAGGCACGAGTGTATTTTGTAGCGTTAACATATTATTGGCAAAAAATCATTTTTTTCTACCATCCTCACCTCTCATTCAGTGTTTTAGTACTCATACTTGTTACTCGTACTCAAGTACTACTCAAGTACTACTCAAGTACCGTTTTCAGAGTACTCATGTCTTACTTGTACTCGAATTTCCAATTACTCATACCCGAACAACAGTTCTTGTACTTGGGCTGCAAAATACTCAGAAGAAAATTGTACTCGAGCATTGATGAAAATCGATCCTCGCAGACCGATATTTGGTACAGTCTGACAAACACAAGGCCTACACATTCACTGTCTTAGCCAATCAATGTTGGTGTATTCATTGTCTTGGTTCCAAGACCTTCCTGTTTATTCTGTGACACAAACCATTACCAGATGAAGTAGCTGGAAGAGGCACTGTCAGTGTGTATAGCCTTGTGAAGTACACGTACACCACACACAATAATGCATCGCAGCACACCAAAAATGCGTCTTGGGTCCAAGACTAGTAGCACTAAATTCAGAAGTAGCTAGTCTGGTTCCTGGCCCTGACATACATGTAGGAATATGAAGTCTGGAAGGCAGACTTCACCCATCCACATTTACGTGTTACTAATGCATCAGGAGTACTGGTACATGTACATTGTGCATGGCCATGTGTAAGCACAGATCACCTATCACAACTTCATTAATTTATACTGTTTCTGAATGTTATTTAGATGTTTTTGGGTTGGCATGACAATCACACAGAGATTTAGCCGGTAACCTTTGTTTCTGAGCAGGGTTTTGTCACTTCAGCAAGTTTTGCAAAGCAGTTCTGTGAAACTGGGCCATGCATCAACGGCATGTGCTTATTGTTGATGCTTTTACATTTTACCTCTGAGTGGGCCTAAATGCTTTTGCTGTTGTTGGTGCATCAGAACTGATGACCTTTCTTGCCCTATAAATGTTGTACTTCTATGTTTTGCCAAGGAGCCCAAAATACATGTACACAGTTTTGGGACTAAATATAATCTGTGACTTTACCTNATACGTAAATACTGATTTGGGAAAGCTGTGGCAGATTTTCATTAAAAAAAAAATCAGTTGCAAAAAAGTTTGTAGTTCCATTGTTCATATTCATTCTAACATTTTGACACACAAATTTGACTATTTACCCAGACTTAAAGTACTCTGACTTGTACTCGTAATTAGAACTACTTGTACTCGGAGATACAAGTGCTCGTACTTAAAAAATCAGTTGCTGTACTCGGCTGATAAAGTACTTTGACTTGTACTCGTAATTAAAAGTACTTGTACTTGAAGGTATGGTACAAGTACTTGTGCTTGAAAATCAGTTCTTGTACTCGGCTGGTAAAGTACTCAGACTTTCAGGTACTTGGAAATTTAGGTACTCTGCAGTACTCTGTACTCGGAAAAAAGGTACCCAACAACAACACTGCTCTCATCCCTCGACGATCCGCACCTATCTGCCTTAATGTGGTTCCCTGATCACCGATTTCTCTGACGTATCTATACATATAATCTTAACCATAGTCAGAATTATAGGGACTGGTATCCAAAGCAACACAAACGTTCCTTACACAAATATGCTGCGCCTGTTTTTGTCATGTGACGTACACTGTATGGCCACAGAGAATGCAGATGTGTGCAGATCGCCGAGGGATGAGAGGTTAGGATGGTAGGTTAAATACTACAAAATACACCGGTACTCCCATGTAGGTTAGTTATGATACGGTCTTTAGGGGACGATTTGCTTCAGAAAGCGCAAACGGAGGTTTTCTCTGGTACGAGTGCAGGACACTTTTCAAAATGCCATAGTGTACGGGACCATCAAAAAGATGAACCCAGTAAGGCCTAGGGAGTAGTACTGTTACGCCCCAACTATAGCATCAGTCCCAACTAAAGTTGGGACCGTCCCAACTACAGTTGCTCCCGTCCCAACTGGAGTGCTATAATTGGGCCGGCCCAACTATCGCACAGAGGTCCAGTCAGTGTGCATGTGCCCAGCATGTGCCAAGTTCATATTGTTTACAATGTCACGTCATAGATGAAGTGCCGTATTTTAGATGAATCGTGTCAAGTGTGAGATGCGTAAACTTGGGTAAGGTTGAAAAATTTTTCTATAGGAATTGGTCGACAATAGTTGGGCCAGCCCAACTGCAACACTACAGTGGGGACTTTCCAACAACGGCACGGTTTTGGCCTTTTTATTTCTTGGTACTCAAAACAAGGGTACATGTATGTAAGCTATCTTACATAAACTCTTGGGAGAAATGAAGCAACATTTCTATGGGTACACAACTTGAATGGAATCACTTTTCATGCCCTGCTAAACGTCACGCATAGCCTATGGCAAAAAAGTTTTTTTTCTGTGGGGTTCGTGGGAGAGGAGCAGATGTCAGACCCTACAGTTCTGGGGGTACTTTTCCCCTCCTAAATTGAACTTTTTGGGATGTTTTTGCTTTATGATGGCCAATCAATGGCAATAGGTCATTGTAGCCTTACTCCCAGAACTGTGGGGTCCAACGTCTGCTCTGCTCTTTCGTGGGAGCGGAGCGGACGTCACACTCCACAGTTCTGGGGGTAAGCCTATTAGGCCTACCAGCTTATTGGCATCCATATCTGGAACCCTCCCCCCACCTGCGCACTGCCCTTTTACAGTTAGCAATTAGTTTTCCATGATCTTAAGCATTATTGGTAGGCCTAACTTATGACATGAAGGCCTAACTCTTGACATGTAGGCCTATATAGGCCTTGCTTTACGTGGAGCCTCTGTTGGCATGAAATCGAACCGTGAAATTGGGCCTAGCCTGCTACTCGTTAGTCATGTTACTACTAGGCCTAATGAGTTCGGGCTTGGTTCGGGCTAGCCCCACTAGTGTGGCACGGACTCTCGCTCCCGCGAGAGTTCATCATAGAGCGCACATGCTAGTGGGCTAGGTTCGAGAACATTGAATAAAAAAATAGGTTAGTAAATAGAAGGGATGACACAAACCGCTCTTTCTTGTGACAGTCTGTAATACTAGTTGCACATGTCAGACTACAAAGGATATTCTCAAATGACAAATAGGCCAATGTGAAGAATTTGTAGATCCGGGAAAGTTTCCGGTGCGGCGTGCGTACGAACGGCCTACTTAACGTGTAGAGCCTACTTCGATTATTTGGTTTGGTACAGTCAATATCAATAAAGGTGCGTGCTGTTCTACCTGAATCATGCTGCCTAAAAGAAAGTTGGGTCAAAAATGAATTCATTTGTTAAGCAAGCACGAACATAACGTAAATGTGTTAATGACTCCACTATGAAATGTTTTATGTATTCTTGAGTTTGTTTGTTAACCATGAATTTTGGACGCAAACCCCAATCTACCCTTTTACAAATCGTCTCGTCCCTGAACTGCGTCATTCTTTAAATGGCGGCGCCCATGTCCCGTGAAGTTGTGAGGCATATGAAGTTGTATGACACAAAGTGACGATACAGGTGCTTGGTGCGCCGCTATGCATATGCGGCACTATACGACATAACTGAGAAGTGATCCGTAGCTAACTTATGGCTATGTGTTTCTTTTCGTTCTTGACATCATTATCGTCGAAGTTCATACTGATACAGAATTCGCGTCATTTTCTCTCATGTCAAAATATATTTTCCAGAACAATGACCAATCAAGCAAGTCCAAGGTGGAAGATCTACATCACACGGCGAATATTGCCTGAAGTGCTTGAGCTGTTGCAAGAAAAGTAAGCTCCGTGCAGATTCCGGCAAATATGCATGTACATGTATGCTCAACTTAACTGTGTGTGTTTGGCCATGTGGAATGTAACATGACAGGTTCGGGGACCTTAGGGGAGGGGGGTGGGCGGGCTCCTTGCCTCACATCTGTTGCACTTGCAGTGACCATGTGTACCATACAGCCAAAGTAAGGAACATTTCGAACGAGATAAACATACACAGAGCATGGAGGAAGGAAGCACAGAGCAAGGATAACAGGCATGGGCCTGTTTTGACTAAATACATGGCTAACCTGAAAAAGTTGAAATTTCTAGTATGGCTACTTTGGCACAGAACCAGACTAAGATTTGTCACTGAAAGAATGATTAGTCCCCCCAAAACAGTTACTGTGCAATATTTAGTTAAATTTGCTGGCAACAGCTAAGTATCTGCTGCCCTCTGGAAATGTCAAAATATCTGCCCCGCGTGGCTTGTTGGAAAACCTATCCAAGGGTATATGGGGGAGATGGGACAACAGGGGCCATGCCCAGCTCCCCTCCAAAAAGAGCCACTTTTTATAATAATAGGAGAAAGGCAATCTGGCTTATTTCATTTCCTTTCCTTCCAAGAGCATCTAAACACCCCCAAAATGTAGCCTCGCCCCAAGAAGGGCATAAAGGAATGCATAAAAAAATTTAAATTGTTTTTTTCCCCTACAAAAATCTTGCGGCCCCCCTGAAAATTTCGATCCAGATCTACCCTTCAACTTAACTCTGTTTATGGAATGGAGAGATTCTCCCCACATCATGAACCATAGTGCTACCCAGGCTATGGGGATCCGCCTTAAGAGAAGGTCCAGGGATGATTTAGGACGGTGAGCTGGGTTTTCCAAGCAAGTAATTGCGGGGGTGCGTTTGAGCGAGCTACTTGTGTTAATATGAGTATACTCCTGAGCGCTCGAAGGGCTGGGGTACGGCCCGAGGGTCAGCAAGAGTATGCTCTCGGGGAGTATACTCCTGGACCCAAGTGTAATGCACAACCATCCTACGCGTGTTAATAGGCGTAACTGTACCCTGGATGTGTGCCTGATGGAGGTGATTACTAAGGGTAGATCTCTAGTATATGCAAAGCAGAATCTGAGATGGATTCTCAGAGATCTGAAGTAGTTGCTGGAGTGATTGACTGATTATTAATTAAGGATTTTCACCGTGCACTAATCATAACATTTTGATGCAGATGTGACATAGAGATCTGGGATCATGACGACATAGTTGTACCAAGAGATGAATTACTCAGGAGGGTGGCCGGCAAGGAGGGTATTCTCTGCCAACTCACCGAAAAGATCAACAAAGAACTACTGGATGCTGCAGGTCAGTAAAAGGAGAAAAGTTTTGGCTCTGAACATAGGAATGTCCATGGAACATTCAGAAATTGCTGAGAATTATGAGTTGATGGCGTGGCGCCAGAATTCTCATTAGTGTACATCCCAAACTACGGTAGTTTGAAAATTAGGGAATGCTGTGTAAAATGACTGCTGTGTAAAATGACTTGGTGCTAACGTGAAGTAAAAGAAAGTGCATGTTGACCAGCTTAGATGACCAGTGTGCCACTTCTTTACTGCCTCAGAAGCTAATAAGCATCAGGCATTGAGACATGGTTCCTGTCTATTCCCTGTACGTGAAGTCTCCACCCGACTTTTGAGAGTTAGAAAAATACGGGTGCTTCACAATAGCGCACCTCCAAGAGTTTGCAACACCAGTTGACCAGTCACAGTGCTCAAAATCTGTTGACCAAGTGCACATTTGGAAAGGTCGACAGATTTCGCGCATTGCGATTGGCCAACACATTGCAAACTCTTGGAGGCATGCTATTGTGTGAATCACCCGTAT
>NW_019091700.1:10039-42800 GCF_001949145.1 Acanthaster planci
GGGGCGGAGTAGGAAATGGATGGGATGATGGGGACGGGGTGGAGTAGGAAATGGATGGGATGATGGGGAGGGGTGGAGTAAGAGATGGATAGGATGATGGGGACGGGGTGGAGTGATGGATGGAAAGATAAGGTTGATGCAGGATTTGAGATATATGGGATGAGGGGTGGAATCAAAGTAGACATGGTAGATATGGGATGATGGGATATGGATGATGGGGGTAGAATTGTAGAGGATAGGATGATGGGGTTGGATACAAAGTGCAGAACTGTACTTCAGAGATGTTTGCTTATCTATTTGTACCAGAATTGGCAGCATTAAGCTGTATATTCCCCAAGGAGCTAAGATGGTTTTAGGACAGGTTGTAGCCCTTTGATTAGCAATAATAAGAGCCTTGTTCTTCCTGGTAATTTGCTGCCACATAAAGACAGTCATTATGTTGTTATTATTAACGTGCTGGAATGCTTGCAGTTTTCTGTACAATTCCTCTTTTCTAAGACTGTGGGAATTTTCCTAGCCTTAACTGAAGTCACTTGCACCATGACAAAAAGTTTCATTTTTCCAAGAGCCCAGTAAAGCATTACAGCTGTGCAGTCAATGGTGGACTTGTCTTATATAAATAGCATTTGTGATGCAGCTGTTCAGTTTGAGCAAGCTTCCAAGGGCAGTTCACTTGGCAAGCCGTGATTCTGACTCTTGGAGATTCATCACATTTGTTTCCCTTGTTTTCTCTGACCTTAGAATTTACCGTCTCCAACTAACCGGCCTGCTGGCCCTCTCTCGACTCTTCCGAGGCAAGAAGTGGAACGTACTTCGCAAGAGAGTGGACACCTGTAACTACGACGTGGACCAGCTCTTCATCGGTACCCTGCTGTTCACAATCCTGCTCTTTCTCTTTCCCACGACGTTGCTGTTTTATGTCGTCTTCACAACGGTGAGCCTAGGTTATGTTTACGTTTTCTCCGATTTTAATTGTGAAATTCTTCTGCAGTTTCCTTGACTCTTTGGAAGGCTGTTGCAGTCTATACACAACCTTGCTGTAGATTAGAAGGTCAGGCTGGTGTTGTGGCAATTTCTCTTCCACCTCTTTAGCCTAGATTCAAATCCCAACTTGGGCGGTCATGTTGATTGAGTTTATACCCGATTCCACAGATTTTCCCTTGAAATACTATTCCGGGGCTTTCTACTCATCTCTAAAAACTGAACATTTTTCCTTCCTCATCTAGTATTACATTTTCTTCATCAGGCCTTGAGTCTACGTTGCCAGTGGACTTTTGAAGAGCCCTTGGTTTCATAATCCATAACAAGTAAAACGAATAATAAAGAAATTGTTCTCTTGCCCTCTATCAATCTCACACACACAAGCCGCATTGCGCCCCACAGGTGGTCATTTGCTGCAGGGAGAGATGCAGTTATAACAAAGCGTCTTGCTATAAAAACTGAATTTCACAGGTGAAACATGCAGCTTCAGATCTACCAAGCATCCTTCATGTTTCTACAAAAGAATATGTCTGTATCCCTTTCATGAATTGTTGAATGTTGAATGAAAGATCCAGCATTCCTTTTTCAGCATCGGCTGGCCGTCATTTTTCTGGAGGGCACTCTCACCAAGACCATCGATTTCCTGAGGTGGTTGCCTGTGTACTCCATCGTTCTCTGGCTGACCGGCTCTGACATGCTCATGGTCAGTGTCTACTTTGACCCCCTGCAACAACCCAGGGAGGGCTCCCCAACAGCCATGATCATGCAGGTCAGTTCCTCTTATACAGATTCTGTGGGATGATTTCAAATCTCTGATGGTAGCCCATCATGTTTCAGTGATGGCTACAATAAAGTTTAATGTTTATTTTGGATCTTGTGAAAGTTATGTGACACCTTAATGCCGAATACAGGCAAGTCACAATGCAGTGCACCACCAAAAGGTTGCTATGTAAAGGTCTTTTCGCAGAGCATTATGGGATAAATAGTTGACAAAGTCTCATTTGCTAACTGCACTGGGTGCAGAAAACTTGAATTTGTTTTTCTGAATGTTTTTTAAGCTTGGTTAAAATTCGAAATTGCTTATTGCAGATGGGTCTAACAAAGTCGAAATGATGGTTTTGTGTAGTGCAAAGAATGCCTCAATCAATAAAATATCCCCACATTACAAACAAAGTACGCTTAATGGCGGCATCGCGTGGACCATAAACTTGAAAACTGACCTATCTGCGGCAAACTCTTGGTGGTGCACTGTATTGTGAATCGCCCGTATTGGTACGATACAATGGAGTGTCTTTGTTTTCATTTCACTTGAATAACAGTTTGTGGCTTGAACTTGATAGTGGATGGCTTGTGTCTGACTTGCAATGACTTGTTTACAGCACTTGTTTACAATGCTGGACAAACTGTGTGATGGTACGCCAACCAATTCTTGACACGAATACCTCTGCCTGTGAATTGTCAAGTGGCATCATATGTCTTTTAAGTTTCTGCCAAGCTTTCAAATTTCACTACAATTTATCAACGATGATCTCTTTGACAGTTCCAACACTTGGGTCTGCGTGATGTGCTACTGCTCTCTCATGAAGCTTTCAGGAAGTCCCCGGCCCTACCTGAGTTGTCGTCATCAAGGAACCCTGTGGTATCACTCGCCTTGGATTTACTCACCGGATGCCTTGTTTACCCCTGGAGTCTGGCACAGAATAAGACTTAATGGACCAGGATTTTGAAGCACCACTGGCAAACCCAGCAGAAGGCAAAGGAGGCACGTGCTTCCCCCACCCCCCTGGGCAGATATTAGTCCGGCTGTGCTATGAATGATGCGAATGATACTAGGATGGTCTCCGTGTACAAGCAGGCCCCTCACTGGTGGTCAGAGGGAAAGCCCAGGCCGACACCGACCTGCCACCCCAGGCAAAGCTCTCTATGGGATTGTGCACTTCAGATGAAAAGTGACTTTCATGCATGTTTCTTATTGTGTGTGCTCAGTCCACTCCGTGTATGAATAAAACATGTTTCTACATAGAAATGGTGTCCTTGTGATGGAAAGCTTTTGCATACTCAGGTTCATGTGCATTTGGTCGTGGAATCCACCAGGCATGTGACCCTATTTCTGAAATGTACGGTATCCTGTGTTCCAAGTTGAAATTTTTCCCGCCAGTCTGTTTCCTCTTTGCTGATGAGGTGCTAAACAAGTGGGTTGGCCCCAGAAACCATTAATTGCAGCTGTGGTATAAAGTGCACTGTTTTGTTTATATTTATATAGCCTGAATTCATTCTGATATTGGTTTGTAGTGTAAATCGCACACAATATTTCACAGTTTGCTGAATTGCTGCATTTTGTGTGTCAATATTCAATTGAGCAAAGAAATCGACTGGAATGAAATTTGAACATTTGACCTATATCACACTCCATGTTTGACTCCCAAACATTGTTTTGTTACTTTAAAAGAATCAACATAAGTCGTTCTGTCATTGTACGAGCATATTTGAAGAGGCAAAAATAAATAATTTGCAGAATAAAGTACATGTATAAAGAGACTTGTCATTTCGCGTTGGCCTCTGTGATGTAATTTTGATTCTTTCATCAGCAGGAAAATTGTTACTTGCATTTTGATGTGTTATCGCAATGTTGCATTGTACTTTAAGAAATTTGTTGATCGTCTCCTTGCTTCAGCTTTATAGAGAAGACAAACTTTACTTTATTTCCTCTCTTGCATGTTCCATTGACAAGGAATTGCCCTTCTCCTCTACATTTAGTATGTCATAATACAAACAATTCACTTTCCTGTACATTTCATCTCAAAAGCAATATTTATGTCCACGCTTTTCACAAACAGGTCAAATTGAATCCAAGTAAAAGACGGTAATTATAGAGATGATAAAATCGTGCATGTCTGAAATTAGAAACCAGCAATGATACCAAGAGAGGGCGAAGAGTAGGTGGCTGTTCACGTAAGCTGAGGCTTGTAGGGAAACAGCCTACATGCATGTAGACAATAGAACACGGGAACACGGGAACACGAGGACACTTGAACAAATGGAAACACACATACGTGAGATGGGACACGGGACAAGGATATATTCAGGGAGAGGTCAATAAATAAGATATGTTGAGTGAAAACTGTATGACTACAAAAATGGTGTAAAGAGTGCTGCTGATCAGGAGGAAAAATGGTGAAGGAGCTATGGAACATTGTGAAAGGAGTGCACTTTTTATGATGATTAGAAATGGCCCATGGATGGTGTAAGTGGGCACCATAAAAATGGTGAGTAAGTAAATTGCACTTAGATTTTTTTCTAACTTAACTACTCATCGGCATATTTCAGAAAAGGCGTTAATTTTATTTTCAGGGCCTTAAATCCTTCACATGGCTGACATTGCTGCCACAACAGTACAACGGCTGATCAAATCCTTCAGATTGTTCCCACATTAAATGTTTTATTCTGTTGTATTTGTTAAGGAAGGACATAAGGATTGGAAATATTCATTGACCTACTTTTAGGATTTAAAAAAATTAATTTTATGATTTTTTTTTCAGCATGAGAAACCCAACGTGGGTACGAGAGCATGAAAATTATGCGCGAGACTCACGCACGTTCAGTGCGTGAGATCGAGTCAGCAGCTCTGAGCACTTAACTTCTCATTCAGGTAGCCAATGGTCATGAAACGGTTTGCCTTATTTTTTACTGAGTAAAGTAACAGTCATGAAATATTTCGCCAAGTTCGCACTGAGCCACCTAACGGTCGGGAGAGACTTGCCCAACTTTACAATGCGATTAATGGTCAGGACACATATTGCCCAACTTTCCATGATGGTATCGAATAAGCAGCGGCATAAATCTGTGTTGGAAGGGGGGTGGGTGACACCATACACACAACATAGGGGACGATGTTCATGATCGAGATGTACATGTACATCTGTAATGTGTCTACATCGATCAGAATGATATATTTATGGCTTTTGATAATTGTTTTCCCTTTATAGTGATACTGCAAACATTTTAGTTGTGAATCCCGAAAATTCTTCACAAATTAATGTTTTTTCTCATCACAAAAAAGTCGGGGGTGATTCAATAGCCCATCCCCCCAAAAGTGAGGGGGATATCTACCCCCCCTCCCCAGGATTTATGTCCATGCACATAAAGTTGACGAAAATTGTGCCTAACTTTACACTGAGGAAGTTTACGGTCAGAATGTCGAGAATGATGTGTCTGACTTTCCACATCTGTTATGCATGGTCAGAAACGCCAGTGTTTCTGATTCACAATTAAATGAAGCAAAATAACATCAAACACGTCCTCCTGAATCTTGCCTTCAAAAACTCGTCTGTGTTGTAGAAAGGGTTGATTTTCTTTGGAGCTTCAATTTTTTCAAACAAAATTCTTTCCAAGGATATAGGGCGCCATACTCGGACATCTCTCTCAGTGCACGGTGTTCCTGTTATTTAGAATTTCATTAAAAATAATTCAAAACACATAAATTTCCATTCAACCAGCTCATGAAACATTTGGTCTAAGTTTCTTCTGGACAACCATGAAAAATTTGCCTGATTTAGCGGTGCGCAAGCATTTGCCTTACTCATACATTGCGCCAACTGACGGTCATGAATAATTTGCTTAACTTTCCACTGAACACGTCAGCGGTCCGAAATGTTTTGCCTAACTTTCCAGCGAATCCGCTGTTTAATTAACGGTCAATAAATATTTGCCTAACTCTGCATGTTACTGCATCGGACCGAAATAGCGCCGCCTGTTGACTGTTGAGGTTGGCCTCCGTTTCTTTAATGGAAATTCACGATTATGGCCGAAGATCACTTTTCGTTTCAATATCATGGGGTTAGCCAAGAAAATCGCCTTTTTGCGCAGTTTTATTCGCTTTTCAAGGAAGATACCCCCAAAACAGCAGTAAAACTAAACGCTCACTAAAACCAATAGATCGCTGGTGCATTTTTTTTCAGAATTTTTTCAGTAAAAAAAATTGGTTTTGGGCCTCGTTTGTTTTAATTAATCATGCCCCCATTCCATCGTCACAAAATTGCTTGATATGGTGGAAATTTTGGCAAATCATTCACAGCGTTCAGCCTAGCTAAGTTCAAAGTTAGGCAAATATTCCGTGACCGTTAATTCATATGCTGAAGAGTTAGGCAACTTTCCCTCACTGTTAGCCTGCTCAGTGTTCAACACCGCCAGTAAGATTGGCAAATTCAACGACCGTTAGCTCGCTCAGAGGACAGTTAGAGAGAGTTTTGTGACTTTAGGTTGAATTTTCCTTTTTCTGGCTGGCAAAATTTCATGACCGTTGATTAAAAAAAATTAGGCCTAGCATCCTCCCGGCTCCCGCGAGCTCCCCTGACATTTATCCCCGCCCATTTTGTACTTGTATAAACACACCGCCACGAGGCGGCGCTCGTCACATTGCTGACACCATGGCGGCCAACGTGACAGGCAAAGTGGACAGGAAAATTTCCATGGAGGAAGGTG
Source organism: Acanthaster planci (assembly GCF_001949145.1). Next base: position 16,502 of record NW_019091700.1, read on the forward strand.
GGGAAGATGCGAATACTGCTCAGGCAGGGAGCACTCATGAGGAATTTACGGAGACGGAAGAAGTGAGGGCTTTAATCAGCAGCTTGGCAACCGTTTACACCGATCAGATATCCGTGGAACTAGCAGTAGAAAAGTTCACCGGTGGGTGTATTTAAATTCTATACTGTGAGAGTGTTTGTTGACCAGTTATGATATGAATCAAGCAAATCCTGAAGTCATAGTTTTCACGAGCGCAATTCGACGCAATCGGTCGATCTGCATAGTCTGTCAATCTTTTTGCAAAATCTGGCGATATTAATTCTACCATCAGTCCGATGCCTTTTCTTTCTGTAGGCCTGTCGGGGTTGTCAGTTTTTTGGAAGCATGGATGAATAAAAATTAAAACACATGTGACACGTGTTTTATTCCTCCATGGGAGAAGGCTGTTGACTGTTGTGAAAAGGGAAATAGGCCTAGACCCCCCTAACATCCACAACCATATAGGCCTAGGCCTAATTGCCAGGTTCCTTATGTTGCCACTTACCATGAAGACCAATCATGTCAATCAGACTTGACAATAGCAAAATTGGGGACCAGGTGACTATATTATAGTCACGGTCATTAGGCCTACAGGTAAGCCTACATGTAAGGCGAAGTAAAAAAAAAATGTTTCTTGTCCCCGCCCACTTCATTTTTGGAGGCCGCCTGGATTTTTTAAATATTTTTTAGTTTTGAAAAATGCAGTAAAAAAACACAGAAAAAATCCACAAATTCATCAGAAAATAAGTGCTTGCGAAATGAGTGAGTCAAAGTTTTCAGTGTAGAGTCTGTCGGTCACTTTGTACATCACATGAATCAACGCACGATCACAAAACACGTCTTTTTGAGAGTCTAGAGCAAGGTGGGTTCACCGAAATCTGTCTGCACATACTGTATGCACATGTTCACTACTTCGTCGCCAGAATGTGACCAGCATGGGAATACAGGCATTTCAAAACGAATGGTTCCTGTCAGAGCCTCGCCTGCAGTTTGGAATGGCTTAAATCAGCAAAGCCGATAACTAAGCCTAAGCCACACGTTTCAAAAACGTCCTGAGCTCAGGCTTGCGCAGCCATGGTCTGGTTCCCAATCCCATTTTCATTGATGCAGTCGGACTTACAAAATTGCGAGGGAGGGGGCAGGAAACAGTCTTGCGCGGCCGATGTTTTCTGTCACTCATGCATGCTCATTACAAGCCTGAATCTTGTCTTGTTTGGTTTCATCAAAGCGTAAGTCAACAAACTTTTGTCAAACGGTAACGGATACATTGTTTGTCACAAGTCCAAAAGGTAAAGTCTCTGTAGTAGAAAAAAATATAGACTTGCAACAGTAAACCGACAAAATGTAAAGAAAAAAATATGGCCTCAAATGTTTTTGTAGGTTTTGAGAGTTGACATTTGGTACTTGACTTTATCTGTAAAAGTACTCATCAAAACAAATCTTAACTTTTGGCGGTTAAAGTAAATGCATCTAAACTCGTTCATTGTAGACCAATACAACACTAAACGACACCTGTAAATATGTTCAGTTCTTTTGTCCAGTTTGTCATTCATTTTAATATGTGTTTGAACAGTGGAAACACTAACGGTTGCAGGAAATTTTAAAATGGGGGCCATCTTGAAAAAATTAAAAATGAAAAGCCCCGCTTCCTCCTCCTTTTCAAAAATCCGGACAAGAAACGTGGTTGTGTTTTTAATTTTCCAAACCATAAAGTAGGCTAAGGAAAAACAAGTCAAGAAAAAAGTCTGAGATTTAAATCTAAGGCTTACAACTTAAGAATGCCCAGTGATATTATTGCAGTTGACTGATTGTTCAGATCAGCTGATTCGTGATTATCCCCAGCACATGTACCATGGCTGGTGACACTGGGATGCAGGTGGTTTTTTTTTTATTGTGTTTGTCTTGTTTGTTGAAGGATCAGCAGATCAGGAGTGAATTAGTGAAGTAACGGCGCGAGGGAGACTCTGGAGATTTGCATGTCTCTTCATGCCAAAAAGCAAGTCACAGCAATATCCTGGATTCTTGCTAATTCATCAGTTGTCAGAAGCAATTACGTACAGACTTCCAAACCTACTTCTGTTTATTTTCTTCCACTGTAGTGATTGTGGACAAATACCAGGAGCAGCCTCATCTGATGGACCCACACCTAGAGGGTATATTGCTCCCCCTGCTAGACATTGCTAGGCAGTCTGGTATCGATCCACCGCTGTCCCATCTGGCATTCAAGTTCATGTACCTGCTGACAAAGGTGGGCAGATTTGCAGGAATGAACAGAGCATAACTGACACATTGGTACCTTCTTGTTACTGTTAAACCTTTTTCAGCACCAGTCAGGGGGATCCGGGACCATATTTTGGGGTAGGGAAATTTGTTTTGGAAAGGGATCCCCAGAATTTGGGAATTTCTTTATGTAACCTTTGTGTGACCTTTCTGAAAGGTAAGGCAACATTTTTAGGCTTGAGAAAGAATGGGTATGAAACTTGTTTTTTGTACTTTATCCAGAACTCCCATTCTGTATTTAATTTGCTTTTAGTACTTCAGTTAGATAAAAATTTATGTGCAATGTTTTCAAATTTTATAGATAATATTTTCCTTTGAATCATTGAAATCCCCAGGCCCGTGGGTTCAAGACTATTGTGCGTATTCTGCCTCATGAGGTCGCTGATCTGGAGCCAGCGCTGGCCCTCCTGACCAGGCAGGATCCAGCAGATTTTGAGGTAAGCGATGACCCGCAAGGCTCTTGGATCATTCCACGGGATGCATAGTCGAGTCCATTACATGTCCTGTCGCAAGTCTTTTCACAAGACCGGTCACAAGTAAAAGGTTGAACCTTGGGAAAGGAATGCTTTTGTCACGGTTCATCGGAAAAGCTCATGACTTGGCTTAAGACTGGATGACCTGTGATGGACGCGCGGTTAGAGGCGACAGACTTGGCGGTAACACTTGCTGCATTCAGGGCTTGTGTCTAGAGTCAGATCTAGGTCTTTGGCCTGGGGCCAATTTCATAGAGCTGCTTAAACACAAAATTTGCTTAAGCGCGAGAAAACCTTGCTTGATAAATTAGGTAACCAGCCAAAACTCCATGTGACGTATATTGCTTTGGGATTGTATTTAGCTGTCTTTTGGTTAGCATGACAATCAAATAGAGTTTGCACTGGTAACCTTTGTTTTTTTAAGCAAGTTTTTTTCACACCAAAGCAAATTTTGTGCTTAAGCAGCTCTGTGAAATTGGCCCCTGATAGTTTGTAGGCTCACGCTGCCGCTAGATGTATTAAAAGCCCTGACAGTCTGCTACTGGAATGTAAAATATCTCATATCTTTAATATTTACATGTGTTCATCATTGTCATTGGACCATTGATTTACTGCTTTCCTAATTCCCATTTCTGTGCCATGAAGTTGGTTCTGGAGAGTTTTCCCACCACCAAGTGTCCAAGATGTGCCTCCTCAGCTCTCGTAGAATTTCCTCTCTCTGCACTTTTGCCGACTATTGTCCCAGTTTGTGGAGGTTAACGACTGTTTTTTTTACTGGGGCCAGACCTGGGAGACTCGCTACATGCTGCTGCTCTGGATGTCCATCATCTGCATGATCCCGTTTGACATGGCCCGGCTGGACAGTAATGCCCCGCTGGATGACGAAGGGAGAAAGAGGGAGCCCACCATGATGAGAATCATCAATGCCGCCAAGGTGAGTCAGTGTTGTAGTCGAGACCATCACAAGACCATGCACAAGACCAGACACAAGACCATGCACAAGACCATGCACAAGACCATGCACAAGACCAGACACAAGACCAGACACAAGACCATGCACAAGACCATGCACAAGACCATGCACNCCGTACACAAGACCTTACACTAGACCATGCACAAGAGCAGACACAAGACCCTGCAAAAGACCATCACAAGACCAGACACAAGACCCTGCACAAGACCATGCACAAGACCATCACAGGACCATGCACAAGACCATGCACAAGACCATCACAGGACCAGACATGAGACCATCACAAGACCATCACAGGACCATGCACAAGACCAGTTACAAGTACTAAGATGAACAATGACAAAGGAGTGCTTTTGTTGCAGTTCATTTGAATAGCTTGTGACTTGAATTCAGACTGGAGGTCTTGTGTTGATCTATGGTGGGCATGGGTATAGGGTGTAGAGCATGTGTGGCATGGAGCATGTTTGACCAGTTTTCATCAGAATGTGTACAAAGTCAGAACATTTTTATTTAGTGCATTTCAGGCAGACTAAAAGCAGTACGATGATGTTGATTTTGTTGACAGATTTACCTGCGGGTATGTGACAAGTCGAGGGATGCTGCTGCACTGATGATAGCAAAGTGAGTCACTTGGAACTCCCACCCAGCAAAGTGACCAAACAGTCTGTTTGAAATGTCATGAAACTTCCCAATTGTAATGTTCCATCCATTAAGATGTAAGCATTTCACACCACTGATGATAATAGTGCAGAATTCGTGAGGCACACTTTTTTCAGATGTCAGTCAGTGGTACCAGTCTAGATGTAACTGAAAAACAAAACAGTTAGAAACCTCAGTTGACAGAGAAGACCAGCGTAAAGTGATCCTCTTTGGAAGTGAATGACGTTGTTTTCTGTCTCTCAGGCTGTCATGATATCTGCTTTTTGTCAATTTATGAACAGTTCCAAAATAGGTACAAACAGGTGGACAAGTTTTGTAACCGACAGGCTGAACTTGAATGTGTCCTGTAGTAGGAGATGGTGTAGGAAACAGAAATCATCCCAAGTAATACTTGAATACTCTGTATCATACCGGCTTTGTTTTTGGCCCATGATTTCTGTATTCTGTTGCTCTGTAAAAAATAACTGCAGCCTTTCGTGAGATGAGTATTCTTCACTTGTAGTGTATTTTCTATTTTTTTTTTTCAGATTTCTGACTCGCCATGACGTCAAACAAGAACTGCTCCCAAGCTTCTTGGACTGGTGTCTGCGCAGCCTGACGGAGACAAACTGTAAGCTGCAGATTTTCCTCTTCCGGCATACTTCAGTTTGCAAACGCAGAGCTTAATGCCTCACCTGTTGTATTTATCACGAGAAGAATGGAACTGAATTCAAAACAATATGGCATACATTTTCCATGAGATTCCCCCTTCTTTTTTTGCTATTTCAGATGACACAATGACTGGCATGACATTTCTATCTGGGCTTCTGTATACTTTGGTAAGTAACAAACCTAAGACTGACATCTGTCCCTCCCCCGCCCCAAAAAAGCACAACTTGGTCCGTGTTGCAGTACCGCATCTCTTAAGTTTGCTTTTCAAATTTGATATTCCATATACAAGTAGAGTTTTGGCGTGAAGACCAAGAATACAGCCTCATCTGTCAAGCAGTGGATAAGTGTGTCCATTTTATAGTGATTGTTAAATTGTTTTCTTTCTGCCAAGGCTTCCCTGTTCAAGATTGGCAAAAGGGAGGATCTCGTTGAGTACGGTGAGCTCATTTGCGGTTTTTCCCCCTCAAGCTGTCATATCTTTGTTGTGTATGATAAGACAAAGGCTTGTTAGAAGCTTAGCACTGTTGAAAAATGTCGATTTGAGAACGTGAGAGTGATGATTTCAACAAATGAAAACACATACATTTTTGGACTTGCACTGTGATTTGTAGTCACACTAAAAAGTAAATTTGAAACCTGGATAGTCTTGAAGAGGGGATTCAGCCCTACCTTCATCAGATTTTCTTCAAGAAGCTCCAGGGTTGTACACATTCAATAATTCAACTGAAAAATAGCCATGCATCACTTTTTGGTGGTCAACTAGTGCACGCACATGAGGAGTCATTTTATCGGCGCTCATTATGGTGACACCAACACATCTGCACAAGTTGATAGATCCAGTCCCGTTTCATTCTGGGTATTAATGGGGCGGAGGGTCATCGAACCCTTGCCAGCAGAATGCAGCAGGGAAGTTATCAGGGCTGTAGTTGAGACCATCACAAGTCCACTCACAAGTCCACTCTCAAGTCCATTCACAAGTCCACCCCCAAGTCCATTCACAAGTCCACCCACAAGTCTGTTCACAAGTAGCAAGACAAGCAGTCTCAAAAGAATACTTTTGCACACAGTATAGTTGAATAGCTCACAACTTGACTCAAGTCAGGATGATTTGTGATGGCCAAGCAGGGTGTCCACTTTGGTTCTATAAGTCATCCCACTCAGACCAACTGATGTCCTCTCTCATCATCCCCTCAGCACCAGTGGTTCTGGAGAGGCTGGTAGCCTGTCATCTCTTTGACAGTAACAACACTCAGCTGCACAAACTGGCCATTAAGCTGACCCAGCGACTGGGTTTGACCTTCCTCTGTGCCAGGACGGCTGCCTGGAGGTAAGATGTAGCTCTTCTGTCATATACAGTGACGTCCAACAGAAATCACGTCATTGAGACAATAAACAACACCTTCCTGAACACAGCTGAATTTTAATGTAATTTGAAACAGGTGCATGGTGAAATAAATACAAGAATGAGATTTGTAAACTACTTTGTGGCAGTAGGCCGGTTCGGTATTAGAACAACACATGTCCAATATGAAGCACATCTGAGGTCATTTGAGAACAGCAATACACTCGTGTAAGGTCTGCCCTTGTATGCATTGCCTTGCCTTTTTTGAAATACCAAACTGGTTCAAGCGTCATGTAGAATCACAGCGGATAGGATTTGCCTTTCTCCATCCTGCAGATCCCTCCCTGTATCTTGAAGGATGTGTGAAGGTTAGGTTGGAATGCCAAATCATATAGTCGCGCTGTGAATTTGCTAATGTTGAACACATTTTAGTTCAAGTGAATTTTCTCTTGAAATGTTCGGTTACTTGAAACTCGTTTTGCTTTCAAATTTACGTGAAGTTGAATCAGCCTTAATTATCACTGCGACTCCCTGAGTACGACTGGTGGTTATTCCTTTTTCTCCAGGTATCAGCGAGGCAGTCGGTCCCTCGCTGCCAACCTTAATAGCCAGGTCTCGGCTCCCCTGGCCGTGGGAACGGGCAGCTCTCAAATCGCTACGGAGGATGATGATGAAGAATACGACGTACCTGAAGAAATTGAGGAAGTCATTGGTAAGTCAAGTGCTGATGGTGGCCAATTGTGCGTTAAGGCTTAGAGTGATTTGAAGAAAACCAAGCATTCTCTATGTTAATTTTTTTGGTTGGACAGCATTATGTCAATTTATGTGAAATGGATTGTGAGTACAGTCAGTCAGTCAAATTTGTTGAGTCGATGCGCTACGGAGTGTAGGCCACGCACTGTTTGGTGGAGTGGGTCCAAGATGGCAAGCAAGAAAACTATTGCCAAAATCCAGGCCTGTCTGAAAAGCTACCAAGTCTGGATTGCATTTCAGTCTTCAAAATTCGGTTTTGCCAACTGGGCACAACCGTGATAAAGCCGTAGCCAGTGAAAAATGAACTGATGCAGGTTGGACTTGACAGTCTGGCTGCACTCAAATTAAGTATAGAGGACCAGTAACCATGCACGCACCTATGGAAGCTCATAGCAAGTGGATAAATCCATTTCCCATTAGATTCATGTGTTGTTGCCAGCAGTTGTCAATCGTCTTGGACTCTGCCAAAGCCATTTAAAAGGTCAAAGACATATCTGTATTAAGTCGTACCATTCACTAATACCAAATTGGATTGTGTCAAGTCTATCCCACTTGAGTAGGATCAAAATGCACTTCTGGAATAAACCATTTGTCATTTTACTATGGTTATTGTGTTGGTTGCCAAGTTCATTCTCAGGCCATCATTTTTCTTCTTCTTTGGCAGAGCAACTCCTTGTCGGTCTGAGAGACAGAAGCACAATAGTCAGATGGTCTGCAGCTAAGGGGTATGTAACTTGAACCGGAATGACTTCACCTGCCGAGTTGTATTGGTAGACAGTGTTTATGCTGTAAAGACACGGCGTATTATCTCATTTTCCCATGTCTACCATGTCGGTAATCCACATATCATTCTTTCATAATGAAGTCGGAGAAGTCTGGCTGCTCTCGAAGATTATGCCTGACGTCTGAACTTCCCTTTGTATCATTGTTGTAGTGTGGGACGGATGACGGGAAGATTACCCAGGGAGCTGGCCGATCAGGTGGTGGAGTCTGTGCTGGAACTCTTCTGGTGAGTAAAAGTAATGAAATTGAAATGACAAAAAAATAAAATATGCGCCACGTGAAGTCAGTTGGGTTTGGATGATTCTGCAACAGAGTTGATGGGTATAAGTTGTTAGCTCAAAATCACTGTCATTTGTGACCGGCTCTAGAAAAATGGTTACAGTAATAAGTCGCCAGATTCAGGTCATGAGTTTTTTGATATGGCTGGATTCTGTATACCAAAAGCTACAGTTTGATATATGAATGACCCATGTAGTGTGCTGCATTCTGGAGATATTTAGTCATTTGTATGTCCACATTTTCAGATTCAGTAAAAGCACTTCTCGAGAGAAAGCTCATAAAGTGTAATGCTTGGAAACACAATGCTACATAGGATTTCCCACTGAATGATAAATTTTTCGTCTTTCTTCATCAGTATCCATGTTTGTAGTCACAAATTCTGAAAATGTAAATATTATGGAAGCTAAGCAAAAAAGACAAAATCACTTTTTTGAAGAAATTTTGCCTTCTCCAAATAGAACAGGCCATTACCTGTTTTGGCATCGTGGGACTTATAACCTTTTTTTGCAGAGCGGGTCATGTTTCTCCACTTATCTGAGGGATCAAATCTCTGTAGAGACCGATTTATAGGTCCCCAAGTGTTGTCTCCAGGCTGTGACTGACAGTTCTGAAGAAGGGTCATCTTCAACATGAGTTCAAAGTTTGGGCTGTTCTGAGAAAAAAGAGAATCTTAAGAGCAGCTATTCCTCAGAGATACTTCAATCATACCCAACTTGTATTTGAAACTTATTGTTATAATCGCTACCAATTTATTAGCAAATTTCACTAAGTTTTTTCACTTTTTCCCCGTGGAAATTTGCCTGGGTTCATGTGGAACCGCATCAATTCAAATTACACCTAATTTGGCCCAATGTCCTCTCAAATTCGAAGTTTTCCCCGCTCGCCAAGTGAGCAGAGTAACGGAAAACTCACTTGTACCAAATGTTCAAATAACATGTTGCAGTATTCTAGACCATGAGTTCTGTATAACCATCTGGAATTGCTTGTTTATCATTCAGTTTGGGGGAGTTGGACGGTGCCTGGCACGGTGGTTGTCTGGCATTAGCTGAACTAGGACGGCGTGGCTTGCTGTTACCAGAGAGATTACCAGAAGGTATTGATATTGTGCATGACCTTTGCTACTCTTGATGGCTAACAATACCTAGGCAGGGTTCATCTCTATGATACAGGCGTTTCACAGTAGTGCACCTCCAAGACTTTGCAATGGGTTGGTTAATCACAGTGCGCGAAATCTGTCGACACTCTCCAAATTTGCATTGGGGCGACAGATTTTGGGCATTGTAATGGGTCAATGTGTTGCAAACTCCTGGAGGCGCACTATTGTGAATCGCCTGTATTGCGCTTTCTCATGTGACATCATAATGACCAGCTTATACTGCAGGCGCAGTTTTGTGAAGCAATGGTAGATTTATATTCTCGCCGTGGCAGTTTGAAAAAGAAAGAGTGTACCCTAACTAAGAAGGTTTGAGTAACGGAGGTAATCTGGGCTGTTTTCTCTCATAGTTGTACCAGTTGTCTTGAAGGCACTTGCCTATGATGAGAAGAAAGGTTCCTGCAGCGTGGGTAAGTTGACACTCTTCAGTCATTCAGTGTGACAGGTTCCTCAAGGGTAGTGGATTATGTTCTCAAGAGGAGCAGGATCGTTAAGAGAAGGCTGTCGGTGGAAGCTTTTGAAAATTCTCACTGGACTCGCAGATGATACCATTCACTGTAATACTGTGCATATGTTCCATTATACTCTGCAGTAATGTACACGTTAAAATTCACTGGCAGCGGGCCAGGTCTGGTATTTACATTTACATCTTCCTGATGCCAAAAAAATTTCATCAGCAGTTATTGCTTGCATTCTACCCATCAAATTTGATTCCAGCTGGCCAGCTAATCCTGACAAGCTAGTTGGCCGAGTGGTTAAAAAGTCTGCATTAGTAAGCGGGAGGTCATGGGTATAAGTCACACCGTAACAACTTTGCAGAGATTCCTACAAGCTTTCAAATTATACTGAGCATATGGTATTCCTTAATTGTGTGCTTGTGAAGGGTTATGTTCAATATAATTTTGGTCAACCGTTGCCAAGTGATTCTCATTTGTGAGCCGCTCTGTAAAAAAGGGTACTAAGTCGCGCAGTGCTAAAACACGTAATGGCCTGTTCTATATCGAAAGGGCAAAATTTCTTCAAAAACGTGATTTTGTGTTTTTCCTTTAATACTTTCTGTAATGTTTATATTTTCAGAATTTGTGACCACAAACATTGATACCGAGGAATAAAAATGAAAAATTGCTCATTCAGTAGGAAATCCTACATATCATTGTGTGTCCATGTGCTACATGTTATGAGCTATTTCTTGAAAAGTGCTTTTATTGAATCCAAAACTGTGGATATACAAATGACTATGTATCTCTGGAACGCAGCACACTACAGGGATCATTCCTATATCAATTGTAGCTTTTGATGCACAGAATCCACCCATATCAAAAACTCATAACCTGAATCTGGCAACTTATTACCATACCCATTTTTCTAGAGCCGGTCACCTTTACTGTTGTTCACCTCTAGGTGCTCACGTACGCGATGCGGCGTGCTATGTCTGCTGGGCCTTTGCCCGGGCCTACGACCCACAGGACATCAAACCCTACATCAACAAGCTGGCCTCGGCTCTGGTCATCACCACGGTCTTTGACCGGGAAGTCAACTGCAGGAGAGCAGCATCGGTATGGCGGAATCCCATCAGCACACTCGTATTACATTGCATTACATTGTGTTACATAATTGTACACAGTATTGATTCCCTGATAAAGTAACTTAACTGTAGATTGTTGAAAGCTGTTAATTGTAGATTGCTGTAGCAGCTTGGGGGTTATAAGGGGGTAACGTCTCAGGCAGTGCAGGGACTATTGGGTGTAAGTTTAAAATTAGAAGACAAATTTGAAATTTTTAAGGGGGGAGGGATGGGTGGAATAAATTCTTTGATGACATCTGCTTTATAAGGACATCAGTTAGAGGGAACTTGGGGAGGCGCTAGATAGTTTTTGTGTGTCTGAAGCAGTTGAATTTTGAATGTAATGCAGAAGTCTCGATGACAAAGCCCGCCAATCTTCCTAGAATGGTCTATCCAGTCCATGTTTAGATTTAACAGGTTATTATCATTACAGTGGTGTAAAGAAGATTGAATTAGCATTGTTGTGGTTTCAAGGATTTGTATGTGCTTGTCTGTCAAAGTCAGTGAGGAATTTAGAAGTTTTTGGATAGCTCTATGATTGAATGAAATAAGCTGCTTGCTCTACCTTTATTTATATAGCTTTTTATGTCAAGAGCTTCCAGTGTAAGTAACCAATTAATTTGATGATGAAGCTCCCGTCCCTGCCTTCTTAGAAATATGTTTATGTTAAATTTTTCTTTCCAGTGTGAGTGAAGTTGGTTAAGTTAGTTTGACGATGAACAAAGGGACTGATTTTGCTTTAAACCAGAATGAGAAAGTGGATTGGATATTTATTGCCGGCATTTGACCTTTACAAATTTCTAGGCTGCCTTTCAGGAGAATGTCGGTCGTCAGGGTACCTTCCCCCATGGTATTGACATCCTAACGACAGCCGACTTCCTGGCAGTCGGCAACAGGACCAATGTCTTTCTGCACATCAGGTTGGGCGTCATGAACTTTTTTGCTTTTTATACCTGCTTCATCTTAAACTTTGGCAGTGTAAGATCTGCCCATAAATAATTCCTGACGTTACTTGAATTTGATGTATACTGTTTTGATGAGAACATTTGCCCCACCTGGATGTTCTGTTGAAAAATCCACTCTCTCCTACAGTTATACAAATTTCACAGGTTTTTTGAGGACTCCTGACATTTTGCTTTCACTTGACAGTTGCTACATTGCCGATTTTGAAGAGTACACACTGCCACTCATAGACCACTTGGCCAAGATCAAGATAGGTCACTGGGATGGGTAGGTTGAACTCCGACATCTTCAGCCACACCTGATTGCATTCCTGTTGATTGCACTGTAAACTTAGCCCTGTGCGGGGATTGTGCAGCCCTATTTCACCAAAACTTAATCTTCCCCCCCCCCCAAATTGCCCGGTGGAATGATGTTTTCCAAGAGTTTCGTGAATTTTGCTACATGCTCAGTTCAAGGAAACTGGAAATTGGATTCAGTTACCTGTCATCTAACTTAAAATGATCAGGACTTTGCAAACTAAGCATGGGTGTATTGAACATGTTACTCTATTGGTTCCATATAAACTACTTTGGTAAGCCAGGCTTTTATGGAATATTCCTGGGTGTGGTATTCCAACTTTTCTCTGAAATGTATTTTTGTTAGTGCAATCCGCGAGTTGACATCCCAGGCCTTACACAACTTGACACCCAAAGCTCTCAACTACATGATAGAAACAGGTAAGCTCTTGCTACTATTCTAAACCCATGAAACTTTGTTTTGTGAAAGTTATTGAATTTAAAGACTTTGGAATTTGTGCACACTTTTTGTTCAGTACTGCAGATCCACAAATGGTCAACATTTGAAACAAGTCAATCTCAACTTTGATTCAGTTATAATTCCGCAGCAGTGTCCTCTTGGAGGTTCCATCCTTCATTTGAGCAAAAACTCGGATGGGAAAAAAAACCAGTTGTCTTGCTTCAGATTTGGGGAAAAATTCTCCAGATGTTAAGTTTCCAAGGGGGAAACCGTGCAGTCTGGCATAACTTGAACGGATTGATTCTAGTAACACTCCAACTTGGGTCATCAGAGATTGAAGTGTGAGACAAGAACTTCTGGCAGGAATGAAACATCACAACTTTGTCAAGAGGGGTACCTGTCACAATATGGAGCTTACCGAGTATTGCAATTTTGGCTTTTGTCATTTGATATCCCATCATTCCCGTATCACAGTTGCTGATAAATCTAACTGTTCTATCCTCATACAAATGCGAACAAGTCTAATTTCAGCTGACAGACTTTTTTTGTTCTTGTTCTAAGCCTGGGCATGCATTATATCTCTTACTGAGTAGTACACTTGGTTTGCTTTTACCCCCAGTCCTTCCTTCGTTGATACCCCTGGCCACTGGAATTGACTTGTTCACGCGACACGGTGCTTTGCTGGCAGCTGCTGAGGTCACGCATGCACTCTACAAACACGCCATTGAAACTAACAGGTTAGATTGTTTGGCTCCTTCAAGGCCAGACATCAGAGATCTTCTCGGGAAAAAAAAATACTGTGCACATCTGGGTACTCATTAAAAGCCAGCCGGGAACCGGTTGCAGACAATGTCGCATTTCATTTCGGCTGGTTCCTAACAAATTTTTTGTGTGCACAGCAATTCTCTGTGCCTAGCAGTTCATGGAACTAACCTTGTCCTCTTTATGTCTGTGACACATAACACGATCGTGTACTACTTCAACTTTGGCCTGCCTTGTGCACGTCCCCTTACCTCATTCCAAGCCCTCCATCCATCTTGCTTTTCCTCCTTGTCTACAGTCTTCCTCCTGGTTGTTCTGGTCTACCAACTTTTCTTTTTCCTTCATGTTGCATTGTCAGGGTAATCGTAAAGTGACGAGCGTTTGACTTTCTCAAAACGTAACCAATCCAGTCCTGTCTTCTCCGTTTTAGCTTTTGACTCATTCTTGCAGTTTGGACGTTACATTGAGTTCCTCTAATGAAATTTTCTTTGGGCCAAAATATTTGTAGGGCCTTCTTCAAACACTGGTACTGGAAGGAATGTGGTCTTTTTTCAGCTTTTTTGTCCATTTTCCCTTTTTTTCAGAACCGTTTCAGATGTACTGGGTCCTGAAAGTGTTGCAGGATTAAAACAAATTGTCAAAACGGTAAAGTCTACAGGAAACAACTGACATGTAAACATCCCCTGTATGTGAACAACTATCCCTCTACATTGGAATTCATTTTGAGCATTAGACTAGTACTTTTAAAACTTGACTTTTTGGTTTAGCAGAAGACCCCAGACTCAGATATTTGCAGAGTTTGCTTTTCTCAGCAACCTCAGCATCAAAAGTTAATAACTGATAAAGATCAGGTTAAGGGTTTATTACATAAGTAAAAAATTTGAAGGCCATTTTGAATCAAAATGTAACATTTTTGTCATTTTATATTTTTGGATATTTATATTTAGGATAATCTTTCAATTTTCAACCTTTTATCAGGCAAACAACACTTTCTCATTGATCTGATGTCCTAATTTTTTCCTCTGTTAAAGGCTGTTGAAATTTAAAAAAAAATGTTAAATGCCCAATAAAGTCTTTTTCTTCTCACAATAAAGTCCTCTAAAGTGTGAAATTGCCCCCTTTGTTTGAGTTTTCAGTTACTTGTACATGCCTGATGTTGGAAATAACCTCAATTTGTTTGGGTTGGTTTTTGTATTAAGATGGTGGAGGCCAAAATGTTCCGGGGTGTGACCGGCGAGTTACTGAGACCAGCCGTTTGTGTCTTCATCGAGAAGATGTCCCTGTCCAAACTTCGATGTCACGGAGACGACATTCTAGGTAAAGACAACTCAGCTTGAGACTCATTCATTAGCAAGAGCAGTCTTGTTTGTAAGATGTCCTCAGTGGTGCGATGTTTCAGTGTGCATGAGTTGTCCTGAACCATCATGGAACTTTTGCAAGGGATGCATTCATGTATCAGGGGCAACGGAAGCCTATTAGACAAGACCAACAATAACAATTTCATGGGCACATTTTCCACTAATGCAGTTAATTGGTTCCCCTCTACAATGAAGTGAAAACACCCTTTTAAGGTGTGAATCTTTCCCCTGTCTGCTTTGAGTAGAAGCACCCCCTCTTTGGCTGGAAAGAACCATGTTGGTAGGGAGTATTCATTTTGTTGGTAGTGATACGACCATAACATGTACATTTCATGGTTGTTTGTGAACTAGCGAAGTGCTGTTGCCGCCAAAGGATTCTCCGTTTCTAAGAAAATTAAATTTTGCCCTCGCTTGCTCCAGCTTGGAGGTCATAGACGAATAAAACTGCATTAGGCACCTGGTCATTTTGGTAGGTGTGATACCAGACGATTTGGATATTCATTTGTTATTCTTTTACAAACTCAGAGGTGTGGCAGTTTGTGTTGGATGATAACCTGATCGGTTTGCAGCGTACGGAGGTGGACATCCAGAGCTATGCAGTCAAGGCATTGGGAGCCTTCTACATGGAGTACTACCAACAGCCAGATGGCACGGTGCTGCCGGGGTTACAGGGTGAGGCATTCGCAACATCAAACTTGCTTGTCCTCGCGAACCAATCATCCTGACTATTAAGTTTCCCGTTGTCAAATTTTAGCATGCCACTGACCCAACCTAAAAAAAAATAAAACAGTTGCAAGTTGTCCAAGCCACTTTTGAGTTTAGCCTTTAAATTTATCTTGGGCAGTGATGTCTGATTTTATCAGGATGTCATACTGAGCTATACTCGAAACAAGAAGCTCTTTTTGCTCTTTCAAATGCAAAACAAAAACAAAATTGTTAAAAAAAGTTGCTCAAAGATCGATATTCCAGGATCCATTTGCAAATTGAATTCTCAATAGAACCCTTTTAGCATTGAACTCAGTGGCAGGTAAATATGATACAGTATTGGCATACATTTGTAGATCTTTGAACCTTTTTCTTAACTTCCACATCATCAGATAAGGTTTTAGACCGGTACCTGCATGAGCTGGCTACCAGCCAACAGGAAATGGGCCGTATGGGTGCTGCCATGTCGCTGGGTCGCCAGCCCAAATTCATGCTGGAGACCAAACTCATGAAGGTAAGACCCAGTGTACCCCATCAGAAAAAAGGACTACCTGTACCTCATGTTCTGTACTCATGGTGGAGGGAAGATAAATCTTTTGTTTCGTCGGTTTTTGAATTATTGTGTGTGTCTGTCTTTCCTTTCCAGGTACTTCAAGGCCTGGCCAAGGCTTCCTCCATCTCCAGCCAAACGGAAAAGTTTGCGGAGTCCAGGAGAGATGTGATTAAGGCCATAGCAAGGTAAAACTCAAAAGTTGCCATCGTCAAGTCTAGCAAGCCAGTTAATCTCAATCTTACTGCCAACAGGACCTAGAACCTTATGTTAAGGCTGGTTCACACCTAATGCAAATGCAAAGCAAATTTGAAGTCATGAAAAATTGCTGCAAAATTTTGCTCGAGTTGAAATGTGTTCAACTTTTATGAATTTACAACGTGAATATTTGATCTGACGTCACAACGTCACGTTCGTTTTGGCGTTGGCGCTAACTATGAACCAGCCTTTAGGCTGGGCCCAAATCACTTGCCAGTGGCTAGACATAACATGCATGCTTCAGCTTCCATATAGTGGCTTCTTGCAATTTCTGTAGATGTGTAGATGTTGTCATGTGGCGGTGTATTTGTTCACTTTTTTCTGATTGCAGAATTTGCAAGACAGTAGGAATCAAAGCAGATGGCGACCCCACCTGCCTTGTGTGCGGCGATAACATAGGCATGGTGTACTCAGCGTTACTTGGAGCCATGAAGGATTACACCACCGACAGCAGAGGGGATGTCGGTGCATGGTATGCCCCTTTGAGTTTTGCAGCCAATCTTCATCAGTACTATTCATATGTTGTTACCGATGGGGAAATGAAGCGAGCTGGACAGTGGTCTTTTTTTCATCTTGAGTTTTGCTTACGCTTAACTTTGATCATTGTGATGTGACAGGGTGCGAGAAGCAAGCATGACAAGTCTGCGTGAGCTTACCAGCCTTGTCGTTAAAACTGAACCCACACTAATCACAGCAGACACGTGAGTGTGCTTCATTTGTTATTTGTCTGTCAGAGCCTTTGGAGTGTTTTGATGGTGAATTTAATAGCCTTGATTCAAGTCTACTCTTTGGAGTGTGACTTAATCTGTTGTACATGTACATGCAAGAACAACGCATGTAGATGGAGCTGTTACTGTGACTGACAAAATGGATCAGGAACAAACTACCAAGTTACAGGCTTGATTATAGACTTGGCATTGAGAAGTCTTGGAGTGTCTAAGCTGTAGTCTGGAATCACGCAGTGGAATCACCGTTGATTATTCTCACACATAAATTCTAAAAACTGGTTGTAGATTCCTTTTGCGAAAGCCTGCCAAACTTCATTAAAACTGACTGAAATTTGAACTTTTACCAAATCAAATTTCTGCCTTATACAAGAAATTTCATCGTGTAGAGTCAGGTTAAAAATAGGCACATGGTTTCTGAGAGACTGTGATATTAACTTGACAGTATTTTTGACTTGATGAATTTGCTATGACTCAATCTCAGAATCCAGCAACTGATGCAGTGTCTGGCACAGCAGGCTTCCGAGAAGATCGACCGTACCAGAGCCTGCGCTGGTGCGGCGATTCTGGGACTATTACACCACGAGCCTCAGGTGCCCTACATACCATGCAGAGAACAACTCCTGGAGATCTTCCCCAGGTAGGTGCTTTTTGGCTTCTTGGAGAGTAAAGAATTTGTGTCAATGGCTTTGATGAAGTTTATTACAAACTATGAAATAGAGAGCCCAGCTCAGCTGAGCTGATGCATTGGCTCTTTATCCATGACTGAGGGCACTATTCTGGGCTGCTGTGTTACATTCCACCTTAGTGGTAGGATGCCAGTCAGCATTGAAAAATTGGGTGCACAAATTTGCCCAGATTTAAAAAATCAGGGTGTTCAGTTCTCAGACCCGTCATAGTTTGACATACATTCGCATGTTAAGCAAAATAGGGTGTCCGAAACACCCTTCACATCGTGCCTCTAGGACACCCAGACGTTCAGCCCTGTGACTGAAATCTTGTTTGACGATCATTCTTTTCTTTTCCTCCCAGGAGCGACCTTCAGGAGTTGAACTGGAGTGCGCCGTCGGAGTCCTTCCCCAAGATGACCCGGCTGCTCGACCTGCCTGTGTACCGGCACCACGTCCTGCTGGGGCTGACGGTCAGTGTCGGCGGCCTGACAGAATCCTTGGTGAGCAACTAAAAAGTGTCCTTTGCTGACGTGCCCTGTTGCGTATGTAGACTGGTGAGCTGCCGTTGACTTTTGCCGTTTTGCACCAGTTGCTGTGACATCTGTATCAAGAGGAAAGCTAAACGTCAAACAGTATTGTAACGGTAGAACTGCTGGTTTTTATTTATGATATACTATCTGGTATCCCCTGGATCAGGAAATTACGCTTTCAGCTGAATTTTGTGCCCTGCCTAGTCCCTCCACCAACACATATTCACAGCTCGGGTCTCTTCATCAGCACAAAACATTACTTGTCTAAAGCCAACTCCACTTGGTTTGTGCCAAATCGAGAAAAAATGTTTAATTGCTGGGTTTTTTTGGAAAGAATGGAGCATTTTTTCCCTGATATTTTCGAGTGGAAATGGTATTTCCAAACAGAGGATGACGCGAGAAAGGGACTTGGGAAAGCAGCACCGATTACTGCCGGAAAGAGCAATGATCCAACGGGCCATTTTGGTGCGTGGATTAAAATTCCATCTTCCCCCAAAATGTTAAATGGGACAAAAAAAACTTGGTGCCAAAACTCTGCATGGACGCTCTAGCCCCATGTTGGCAGCATTCCAGTTTAACAGTGTCTTTAATTTGTTTAACTGAAACAGGTCATGGAGAAAACTTGTTTGGGAGGTCTAACGACCAATTTTTGTGCGTGTGTGCATGCGTTCTACAGGTCAAGCATTCCAGTCAGTCCCTGATGGCCTACCTCAAAGGTCTGTCATCCCTCACTGACTTGGAGGGATTTGTCTCCGCGATGCTGGACGTGTTCCAGGAATATGAGAAAGTGGATAGGTGGGTTGCATTTTCCTGGTCTTTTTGTGTGTGTGTTTGAGTGCACTAACCTTGCATACCTAGTGTGGACTTGTGAACAAAAGATGCCCTCACGATGCAGGAAGGGAAGACGTTCTCTGGACTTTTATACTATGTCCACAGAATGTTTCCCCTTCTCTGAAAAAGAAGTTTTTAGAGGCAGTTTTAGAAGTTTTAGAGGCATTTGGGGGCTAGGGTTATCCGTTGTAAAAGGAAAACAAACAGTCAGGAAAACCTGTTACAAAAATCCAGCTGAAAATCGTGTTCCCATTTCAAGAAAAAGTTGTTATATATCACCAAGTTTTCTTTACTACACGAAACCGAAGGAATATCCATACCAGGTATGTAATGTAAACATAGAAGTGTTTGTGTGCTCAAGTGCACATTTTGTAGTCCTGCAAAAGTTACAGTTTTCAATGAGTCGGTTGGATACTTCAAAAAGGCAAAGTCCTTCAGGAACAACGCATGTGCATGAGTCCGCTTTAGGGCAGTGCAGTGCTGACCTTGCGCGCACACCCAAATGACCATGGACGCGCTTCATTTTTGGCACATGCCATTGGATACTTAACTGGCCCATTGCATAAATGTTAGTTATTTTGTTTGATAGTTGCATTCGTTAGCTTTTTTGACATTTCCTGCAAAATAGAATAACACCATTTTGTTAAGGTCAAATGCAGCTGTACGTGACAGTGAATGACTTATGCCAAATCTTGGTGTTGTGATGGGTCTTCATATCTCCAAAAAACTGATCTGCCTCACAGAAATTGGAGGGGCTTTTTTACGCTGAGTTTTTAAAAAGTTCAGAGAGTGTAATTACTTCTAACATTCTTTTTATGAGTTCTTGTAACTTTCTTTTTTTTCTTTTGCCTCAGAGTGACGCTGCCTATGATGAAGATGATCAATATATTATTGTCCGCTGGATCACTGGAAATATTTGCTGAAAATGAAGAGTGAGTACCTTTCTACCAACTGTTCTTGTTTGTTCACCTGTTTGGACTGAGTGTTTGAATAAATAAAAAGTAATCGTTTTGGTTGGGACTAGTTTTGTCTTGGTTTTTGAAATTTGACCAAAACTTTGTGTTGATAATGGTGGAGGCAGTTGGAGACAAAGTGAAGGAGAGTTTGTATCTTGAGTGGTTAGTTTCTGGCTCACATAATTAGGGAGGCATTTGTAGAAACTCAACGCAATATGATACTGATCAGATATTGACTACTTTTGAAGTTGGATGGAATTTTTTCCACTGGGTTGATGTAAATTCTAATATTTGGTCTTGCCTCTGTGCCTTGTTGGTTTGAGTCCCATCAGAGTGAACTTCTGAGGTGGGATTTCCTTTGACTTATTTTGAGCCTTGATCTGATGACATTAGGAAAGCCGTTCAGTATTGGCAGAGACTCCGTGCTGGGCGTTGTCCAAGCTAATTAGCCCTCAATGCTTCTCTGACCATAAGCCAGCCCAGTGCATCAACCATGAAAGGCAGCTTTCTGATGGTACTGTTTTCATGCACCATGATTTGTCTGCACATCAGTCATTTGCCTACGCCATGGCATTGCCGGTGAAGGACAGAAACCCAATATTGAAAACAAAATATGCAAATGTAGACATAATTTAATTAATTGTTTGTCTTTGTGGTTGTTTTCCAGCCACCAGTTTCCAGTGCAGCTCCTTGACAGGATGAAGAAAGAGATTGCCAAATGCGGGGAACCTCAGAAGCTTCTGGCAAGCGTCGACGTGTAAGTACCTTGTGTTTTCAATACCGCCCGTCTGTATCTATTGAATTAGGTTTTTGTCCTTCAAAAGACACATTACAAAAACCTAAGTAGTCTGTCTGAATTACTTTTTGGACTCAAGAAAATGCTTATCTATTAAAGTAACATCTTTCAAGGAAGCAGTGTTAAAAAGGTGTATTTTGGAATCAGTTTGATAACAGAGATGTACAATAATGCTAATTCGTGTATATATTGAACTTTGAAATGATTTCTGATTTGATGAAATCATTTTTCAAGCAAGGGATTCACCCATTGCTCCAACTGAGATATGTGATTATTACTTTACAAAAAACAAATTTCTGGAATAAATTGAATGACAAAACTGGAAATATACTGAAAGCAAACATTCCAACAAATATGTGGAGGCCATTTGGAATCATCTGTGAATGTGAGCTTTTTTTCTTCGCTTTTTGAGTTGATCGCTTTACCCCACTCATGAATGGGGTTGGAGTCTAGCTTAATTCCCAAGTTTACGAGGGAAGCTTTTCCATAACAGATCGAGTTCTAAATTATTGTGCAAATGTGTCCTGGGTATTGGCGTCACTCCAACCCACGCAGAAAAGTAATATACGTTAAACTTCATTTGCCTCAGTTATGAATGTTGCTTTCGAGCAGAAAACTCTTCTTTACATTGCAAATTCAGAGACGGCGTATAAGCAATTATTATTTTTTTACTGGTACAAAAAATACAGCATTTTGGCGCTTGTTACAATCATCAACCCACCCGTTCTCCACACACTTAAATAACATGATATGATGTTTATTTATATGCTAGTGTAGGATACATGTATTTGATTTGATTTCTCATGTATTACTTGACTTCTCTCGTGTTGTGTTGCAACCGGCTCTTTTCTGGGAAATGTGGGCGGCATGCATGCCCCTTTAATAACATTTGTCCGCACACAAACCCAGTCAAAGAGACCTGTTGATGTTTATCAAGGAATCCCGCAAAGAACTACATTACATCAGACTGAAAATTTCAATGCTAGGCTGTAAATTTGGAACTGTGGGATAGGAACATATTGTTGAAGACCGGATTATTGTATTTGTTCTGTACTGAGTTTCGGTGAATATTTTAGGAAGTCCTAAAAAGCTTATTTTAATTTAGCTTTTTTGGGGGGGAGGTGGCAATACCGGGTAAATAAGAGATACATGCAGGTGATTTAGGCAACAAGGAAATTGTACATTTTTTAATCTCTTTGCAGTTTTTAAACCCTTTTAAAAAGTGAATGAATGAGTCACTTACATGAATCTCATTAACACACATGACATTAAACCTTGGGCTCATTCAGTATACTGTGTAGTACGCATGCGTACTATCAACGATGAAAGCTACACAGGGTGTGCTTATATCACCATAGTTATTGAACTGTTGAATGCACTCCAGCTCTCATCTGTACTTACTGCATCGACGTGTTACCATGCTGGACTATCGGTGCCTTATAAAAGCACTAAACAAACATGAAACCTGTTAGCCTGTGCAATCTTGCGCACTTGTGCAATCTCTGCAGATGTCGTCTTCATTTGGTCGACGACAAACCACTCTGCCAAGATTCCGTTCAAATGCACTGGATCCGGAGTTAATGATTAAGTCCATTGGGTCCACCTTGCAACGCTCACTTGTTTGTGCTTTGCTCAAACCATTCAGCTCCCCAAGATTATTGGCTTCGTTATTTTATTGTATTTTTTCCCCCAAATTCCTGGCATCTTTACTGCATCAGGTTCACTAGACTTTGTTGACAACTGCTCATGAACCGTGCTTCCTGTTCGCTTTCTAACCAGTCAGTTTTCGTGCTCCTTCCATCTGCATGTTAGGACCTTATGTGTTTGTTTGCAATATCTGGATATTAGCCTTGGCTCTCAAAACGGTATTGATTGTCAAAAAGCTGTCGCTATTGACCTGCACCGAGAGTGGACTCCATGCTTTAGAATTCTCAGCAACTTGTCCAGTTTGACACGTACGCTGCATTTCTGTAAACAGCACATCTCAGTTGAACACTCAGGATTTCCCCGTGTCTTCAACTCCAGTGCAAATTTAATATCAGGTTCATATAGGCATGGTAAAAATGTCAAGCGTAATTTGTTATATGAAATGTTCTGATACCATGGGTGTTTTCTCAGCAATTTTTCTTCACGCAAGGACTGAAGTGTCTTTAATTGGAAAAAGATTTAAAAAAAAAAAGCAGCTTAACTTTCAAAATGTTCTCGTAGTCATATTGAAACATTACATCACAGACAAGAAAAGCAGATCAAAATATGTCGCGTTTGCTTGCTTGTAATATTTTCACCATCCAATTGTCAGAAAGCTCCTTTCGTTGTGATTGTAGTTGAACCTTCTTGTTGTTGATTGGATGTGGAAAAACAGGGAATATATCAATATCAACTTCTGTATTTCAGTCGGCTTTTGTCCAACCTATACATGTATTTACAGCTTTTGGGTTGACATTTACGGTAGCTTCAGATAAATGTAAATGTCAAATGTCCATTTGTTGACTGCGAACTTTTGACTTGTGTGAGAAATCCGTCCTTTGTAAAGGCCGTGGTAAATATTTCCATGCATACATTTATAAAAGTGGCTTTCATTAGGCTGATGTAGTTTTTTCCAGATTTTCCTCTTTTTTTTTCCAAACTGAAGTTTACTCCCTGGGAGACCATGTCCTCCCACCCTTCTTGGCGTCGTGTCAGCGGGACACGGATGCCTGTTCAATATTTGATGCTTGTCTGGTTCAATTAGTTCAGAATAGAGAGAGCGAGAATAAGATTATGCTGCTTGAAAGGCCTGTTGCAGGAAACTGATCTGCGATCTTTAACAAAGCTATACTCTCTCCTGGCGCTGGAGTGTGTAAATCCGAGAGCGCCATTAGACAAATTGTATTTGTGAATAGGGCGTATCATGTTTGATGTTTTGCGCACCACTGAATATAACTCAATCTGATCCTGTGTCTTTCCTGTGTGTGTCAAAGACCTGCTTTGCTGAGCTTTGATGTTACGTGGGCTGAAGAATGTTGCAATTACAAGTAAGATAAAAACAGGGAAAATGCAGAGTCAACCTGCCCTAGTGTGAAAAATGCACATATCAGTGTGCGTGAGCATGGTTTTAAAGTGTTTTGTTTGAATCAGCTTTTTTTTTTTACATCCATCCTTCTGCTTGAGAGGTTGGAAGTTTGGTTTACAGAAGTACAACTTTTTCTCGCTAAACATGCCTAAAGGAAATATTGGTTTTTAAAAACGTCAGTATGCCATTATTAGGGATCATTTTGGGGCACAGAAGTGGTGCATTTCAGGATTAGTATTCAGACTTGTAGGTCAGTTGAAATTTTCAAGAATTTGGATTTTTTTGTCTCTTTGTTAATGTTTTCTCTGAATTGCCTGTGCAGCCTCCAAATGATTGAAAGGATACTAATCTGGTTAAACTGGCGCAGTCATTTATTACATGGAAGAGTTCTAAGTTTCCTCAGTGATATTAATTTATCATTATCCACTAAATGCAGCATGGGTTCTGTCTTTCTTGCATGTCTCCAGGGATTTACCGGTCAGAATATTTAAAATAAAATAGACTAAATTCATGTGTCTAATGCAGAAAAAACCTTGGAATTCTTTTTCTGCTTTTGGTCTTGTCCAGACACATTGCAGATTCTGATAACCAGGGTTCTCACTTTCATAGAAAATCCTGAAAAAAATCCTGGAACATAAAATCATGGAAAAGTCATGGGAAAAAGGGGGGGGTTCTGGAAAAGTTAGAAAAATTCATGGAATGTAAGGGCATGCAAGAGTTATGTTTTTTTATGGACCACTTTGATAAACAGAATAAGGGTAAATGAACAGGCTATATCCTTGTCAGTCTGTAATGGTGGCTATGGATAATACCAAACAACTTTACAATGCAAAATGGCGTTAAACACATGACCCATCATTTGCTGTTCAATCCAAGAAGTAACTGAAGAAATTATTGTTGAAAAGCATACATGTACTTGGTTTAAGAGATGGTTATGGGACTAAACTCCCTGTGAAATTCTTTCCTGGAAGCTGTCATTTTCAAGAATACAGTGAAAGCAGGCCATTTTCAGGAATAGGCGCATTTTGGGGAAAATTGCCATTAGAAGCACGTGCAAACATTCACATGACACACGTGTGCAGTTACTATAGTTCATTGGCTCAGTGTCTGACATCACGCATCAGTAGCTGCTATTGCCTGATGGTGAGAATGTGTCCCAGATGCTGAATGACTCAGAACTTTTGAAATCAAAATCCTAGAATCTTGTTTTCTTGGAATATACAGTATTCACTGTGCTGAAACTTCTTCAGTTCTTTTCTTCTTCTTTTTGTAGGCACCCTTCTTTAGATTTTGAGTAAACTTGCTGCAAAGGCAAATCCTTTACCTTTAAATGTCAATAAAACTGTCATATTTTAGTCCTAGAAAGTCCTGGAATTCAGTTTTCACATTTCTGTGAAAACACTAAAATCGCAAAATTGTGGTGCTGAATACAACAGTGACAACTCTACCCCACTCCGAAGAAGAAAACCTGGTGATGTGTCTTCTGTGGCTCAGATATGTATTACAGAAGAAATTGTATGTCCAAAGTCTTGACAACTGAATAATCTTCTCATTTATTGAGACATTTATTTCAATAAATGAATCGCTGGGTTGAAATCCTAAATTTCTTTTGCAAAAGTTTTATAGCCTCATCTTCACTACAAGCCACAAGCCACATGTACATTCATGTATGTACAGATACATGTACATGTGCCTGTGAATGATAGTTCCAATGTGGACAGTACCGGGGCCTTGTTGTCTTGAAGGATGAGCCAGCACTGACAACATCATCACCAACAACTTCACCTCAAGAATGACCAAGACCCATGGTCATTTATCATCTCCTATCCAAATCTCATCTATGCCTGTCTTGGGCACTTGAATTTTTTTGGTTGGCTTCCGAGGATTGTGATGATAGATATATCATCCAATTCTGAGTGAGCGTTGGAAAAATGTGGAGAGCCAGGAATGCAATTGCCAAGGTGGCGTGACTGAAATGTCCTTTCAGGTCACTCAGCATCTTTCAACAAGGAACCCGGGCAAAGTAGCTCCACATGAGGGGCGAGCAATAAATTATTAGAAACTAGTTCAAATTTGATCATAGGTAGAGCAGAGCTCAAACCGAGGCATTCGTGCAGTATTTGAATGGGGAACACATTTCTGACCCAAACAAACATCAAACTGATCTGCAAAGTCACCAGATCCAATTCTGAGTTCCTGGCTTCTGGCAAGTGTCGGAATCATTAGGACCTGTGTACATTTTTGCACACTGTCACATGTAAGTCTCTTAGTGCCTTACAGAGTGATCAGCTCATTCCAATGCAGACCTGGCCCCCTCCTAGTCATTTGATGTGATGGCACATACGTGACTGTGCTTTTGCAGCGGAAACATGAGCTGTGTCAATGGCCATCATGCCATTGCGGTGACATGATTTTTAAAATAATTTCAATTGCATGTAAAAACCATAGTTTACATGTATCCCATCAAGCTACCCAGCT